>ML779565.1:617914-647836 GCA_009831015.1 Picea engelmannii
AAGCAGGAAAATAACTGCCCAAAACTACTGTCCTCCCTGCCAACTAGGAAAACTACCTAGCTCCAGGATATCTACGGATATCCTGGCCCTCTGTGCCCAAAACCTCCAGCAACTCGGTGCCTCCCCTGATCAAAATCCATAGTCCAGAACAATTTGTTCCTTGCTCCCCACAAGACAATAGTCCAAAGAGAATACAACAGGCTCGTAGCCAATACCACAATGCACAACAAATACCACAGTCTATAGAAATTCTGCTCACGGAAAAATGCAATGGTTTTCGGCCAATACCATTGGCTCAGCAATATAGTCCGCAACATCCATCCCCGCCGAATGGTGCGCACATCCCCCTCTTCCCGTCCCTTATTCCTCCCTACCGACTAATGCAATTACTCCACAACCACCCCCCTGTCCTCCGTCCTCCTTCATGAGTTAATACGTTATCTTCTCGGGATCCATGGCTATCCCTCTCTGCATACACCACCATTTTTATATCATTTTTCATTGATCTTTTAATTTTATTTCACAGGTCATAAGTGTGATCAACAGTTAATTTATTAGTTTGTTAACTGCAATTATCCCTTAATTAAATATTACTTAATAATCTTTATCCATTTATCAATTTAGGGTCGTTACATTTGGTGGTTTTTTCTTTACACAAACTACATCGCCGATGCCATTCATGGATGCGATTGTCTATATCGATAGAAGTGGTTTGTTTGAACTCAGAGAGGATTTCTAAGCTAATATCATGACGCATTGGTAGTTGGAGAAAGAACAAAAATGCCTTGGCCAATGATTCAAAGGTCACATGGGACCCTGATTTTTCATCCACATACCATTTAGCTGATGGGCCTGTGATAGTTCATTGGAATAACCTCAAGCGGATGGAATCATCCATAATATTTTTTGAGGAGCACCATAATTGTAATGTCATAACGTGGTTGGTAGGATCATCCCCCGATTTTCCTTCAAACTTTGGAATATTTAAAGGGAGCTTTCTAGGCATATTGGGCCATGTGGGGTCATGTAAAATGGGATCATTCGTGAATTTGGTCAAATCAGAAATGTTGAGGGATGCCAAGTATGGAATAGGGATATTTGGTGGAGTATTAGTTCTAGCCATTGTGTGAGAAGGTAGTGGACCTATCCCTTTAGAGAGATTTGGTGGGTTTGTACTTCTCCCTTGAGAAGAAGTTTGACCCCTGCATCCTTGTGAAGGAAAACTAGTGAATGGATGGCCTTGGGAATTGGACCCAAGCAAAGTCGAACCAAGAAAATTTGATCCCAAAACAATATCACTCACGAGGGTGTGAGATGGTTGAGCCGATGAGTTGGAAAGACTAGGGACTCCTCCTTGAATAGGAGGGAGATCCTGCAAGCATCTAGAACAATGGGGATTCTATGATATCCTATGGTTTCTGACTAGAAAACTTAATGTGTGAAAATGGTGACAAGAGAGAAATAAATGAACAAGAGATTTTTTATAATTTGGACCTTCACAAGATAATATAACTCACAATTGCATGTAATCAAATGAACATCATACATAAATCAACTGTAAAATAAACAAGCATGTGGATAGGTGTATTTTGTCCACATGGGGGAATAAAAATAAAAACAAATGCTCGTGTCCTAAAATATGTATCGTCCTTCCTCTTAATCAACACTGAGCCTTCCAATAGCACTCAACAGTGGGGTCTGAAGCCACCGGAAGAGAAACTAGTGAAGGTTGAAATAATCAGTTATAATGAGGGGTAGAGCGTGCATATCCCAAAAGAACTGGCGATATTTCCCAATAGCCACACAAATCTGATCAAGGTGTGATTGTAGCCCACAATCGCCACTTGGGCAGATGTCCTAAGTTTTGGCCACTAGGTATCTCGATCAAAGTGCGACATCTAGATTTTTGGCCTCATAAATGGGTCACAGGTTGGATGCCCTTCCAAGAGTTGGGTGAATCAAGGAGGGATATGCAGAAAAACTAGACTTCCACCTTCAACCCTTCACATGTATCTCCCTGCCTTATGGTGTAAGAACACTTGACTTGGAATATTTTAAAGTTCCCTATTTCTCAACTTCTATTGTTTTGAAAATGTGAGAACTTGATAATGGGGGGTTATTTGGATGCCTACCCCCGATATCCTACCTAGACTAAAACATTTTTTTTGGAACCTCCCATGGAGGAAACTTAGTGTGTTTTTAGAAAAAATTTAGATGTAGTGGGTTGAGAGATTCGGGGTGTGGACCAATCTCATTTGAATTAAATGGGTGTGGATAATTTCCAAAGTAGTAGTTAGATATTTCAAAATTCCTTTGGAGAAAACCTACTTCGACCTCCTCTATTTCAAAATAGAAATTATGTGTGTGAGGAGTGGCTTTGTGTGCAAGGAAGTGAAAGAGTGTGCCAATATTTTAATAAGTTAAGTGTGATATTGCAACATGTGGACTTCATGTGGTCCTTACAAATCTTCT
This sequence comes from Picea engelmannii, assembly GCA_009831015.1. Classification (NCBI taxonomy): domain Eukaryota; kingdom Viridiplantae; phylum Streptophyta; class Pinopsida; order Pinales; family Pinaceae; genus Picea; species Picea engelmannii. The sequence goes on from ML779565.1 coordinate 620,387, forward strand.
TTACCTAGCTTACTATGTGTCTTTGGTACAACCTTGCGGAATATTTACATCCCTAAATAACTAGCAATGTGGACATATGGGTCCTTACACATCCTTTAAACTTCCTAAATGTTGTTTACACTAAGAAAGCTTTGAAACTATTCTAGATTTAAAGCATGTGGGAATGTATGGGCCCATTACTTTGATCTTTAAACTTCCCTAGATTGTGATGTAAACTAAGAAAGAAGTTTTAAGAAACTATTCTAAGTTTGCAACATGTGGGCATGTATGGGCCCTTACAAAACATTAAGATGATTTCAAAAAACTAAGAGGAACCCTAGGGGGGATTTTTCCTCTCCTAAAGTTTTTCGTTAAGGGAGATGAAACTTCCTCTCAAACTTCTTTTTGATTCCCAAGATCACACTGGGGTGCGAGGGAAGATCATACTTGAGGGTCAAAATTGGTTTCTAGTCCCACTTTAAGTGATTTATGTATAAAATCAATAACCTCAAATTAAAATTTTACAAGCCAAATAAGCCATCCATGTGGTAACAAAGAAAAATAGGAGAATATTGGTTCCTTTTACCCCCTAAGTGCCTATGTTATCTAACCTTTCATATGGGAAAGGACTCTAAGTGGAGTGTAGTTTCCTTACAAAGTGCATGAAAATAAAAATATGAAGGCTAGGGGCCTTCAAACCATTCAAAAAAACCATTACAATTCGAAAAACTGGAGTTATGTGCGAGTTACAATTCTGACAGGCACGCAGAGGGTGGATAATGTGTAGAGTAATGAGTCCTGTGTCTTAGAAAATGCGTAGAGTGTGCGTTTGTGGGCAGGAAAATCTACACACTTCCTGTCACGCATCTTTGGAGAAATTTGCAAGTGAAATACTCCTTCCTCATCTCTAAATTTTGACTTTGTCAGGTTGGGCTAGGCCAGTTTTGGTACCTGCAAGACAAAACAATTAAAATGAAGTGCTCTCTAAGATCAAATAGGGAGGAATTTGATACTAATCCCCAGTATGGTCGCCAACCTGTTGTGTTGGTTTTGTCCCTTGGGTGAGCAAAACAACAACACTTGCATGTCTAGATGAGCCTGCTAGACAAGACAAAAGTTTTGTGATTGGGTTAGATAAGACAAACACATGTATAAACAATGAAAGAAACTAAAACAACCAAGAAATAAATGTTAGAAATCATGATAAACTTAGAACCATGAAAATCAAACAATGACCAACATAATGCTACCAATGGATCAATAGATTAGTAGACAAAACACTGCAGAGAAAGTTTAGGGACTTATGAGTCCCCTCTTCCTCCTTGGGAGGGCTCTTGAGTTCCCTAATTGAGATCTCTTCATACAATGGAAGAAATAACAAATGGTGAAGAACAACAATGCCTATTCCCTTAAGAGGTGAGTGTAATGGCCTATTGCAATGGTGCTTGAAGGCTTCCAAGAGAAAAGAGGATTCCCAAGGAAGAATTCTTGCAACATAACAATACTATGAAGATCTTGGTTTCTAAGCACACCCATGGCTCTTATTTATAACATTCATACATGGGAAGTGTAATTGGTTCATAGTGTGAACAAGGGGCCTTTTAGGGCACCCTCTAGCCCTTGACCAAACCCTAATCTATATTTCTCTTAGATATGAGTGTCAAATCATGTTGGGGGTTTAACCAAAAGTGGTTCAGGGGCCGACAAGATCCATAAATGCATCATTCATAGAAGTGCATAGATTTTATCATACATAGTTGTTCATTTTTCACATTGTGTGTGCTGAGGGATGTGGTGGCCCACATATACTGTGCACTGTGCACACGCTTCCTTTGGTGAATCTACGCATTTCAATTTTTGACCCAATTGTATAGTTCTTTTCCTTTTGAATGCATCTTGGTGTTGTAGGTGGACTAATTGCTGCTGGCATTGATGTGTTTATGTAACCATTTGCGTGCAATGTTGTAGTGATAACACCTTGTGCCTATGATTCTTCATTGATAGACTATGCCAGTCTTAGACAAAATCTCCATCTCCATATGGAATATGGTCAATTTACTTCACCCTTTGGGACTGTCAACCCTCCTCCTTCACGTGATTTCTTGGATTTTTAGTTTCCTTCAGATGAGGCTATCCTTGAAGCTGTGACTATGGATTATATACCGTGGGAGGACTTACACCATGGTTTTTGTTTTCTTCCTTTTTGGGAGACTTTTTATTTTTACTACCGAAGAGAATCTTGGTCAAAGCCTCGTAGTGGGCTCTACCTGAACTGGTACTATGCATGAGTTGTAATGTTGTTCAGTGCCTTGTACCATATTGTATATTCTAGGTTTGTTGTTTTGTATTCAATAGCACCTCTAATTTTCTGAATTTTCTATCTATATTGGATTTACTAACTTATGGATGAGTGTTATTGGCCTTATATGTAGGATCTTGGAGACATTGTTCTTTGACATTTACTCATCATATCAATCCGTTCTGATAGGTGTTGATCTCGAAAATGGCATATAGGTTATGTTTTCCCTACTTTCATTTTTTCATTATTCGTTTCCTGGTTCATTTGGCCTTAGGATTGACCCCCACTGAATTGCGACACTAATCTTCCTTGCTAATAAGTGTGTCGTACTTTATGTGGTAGAGCCTTCCTTCCATGGGAATCCTAGTTAGAGCCTTGTTTTCCATTTGATTCCCATGCCAAAGTACTTCATAGGAATGAAAGTCCTGTTTAGTCCCGCCATGACTTTGTGTTGAAGAATCATCCTTATTCTTCATCTTTTTTTGGCCTACTACCCGAGGGACCCTCCAAGAGCATAGTTTGTATTTTTTCAAGCTCACTTAAACCATGAAAGTAACATCTAATGAGAATTTATTTATGTTTCTTGGCCTCATTCAGGTTACTTAAGAAAAGGATCCCCCTAGAGTCTTCTGTAAGTCCTTTTCATACTCTCTAAAATTAAAAAGATTGTCGAGTGACATTGTTTCCATTCACACTTGTGAAAGTGAAATTCGAAGCCACATCTATCCGATGATAGTTTACCCTTTTTTTTGGTTCGGATGTATAGTTTTACAAAAAAGGTATGCCCTAGGAGCTACGGTTCACAATGAGAGTATTCTCAGTTGTAAGTTTAACTCTTTTTCGAGCATGAGGGACTAAATCTGCGAAAAAAGGCCATTCTCCCTGGTTTTGGTTTATCACTTTTCTGAGCCTTGGAGATTATATACAAATAAGGAAACCCCTTGGAGTCCATAGTTAATCTCTTTTTAGACTCCCTAAATATGAAAATATCGTCGAGTGACCTTATTCCTTTCACACTCGTTAATTGGTCCAGAAGGAATATCTATTTGGCATAAGTTTAACCCTTTTTTTGACCAATAGATTACCCAGGAAAAAGGTATGCCTCAGGAGACATGTCTCATCGGGAGAGTTCTCCTAAGTTATTTTTTCAACTTTTTCAGGCTCAGGGGACTAAATTATGAAAAATTTGGTGAGTCCATAGTTAATATCTTTTCAGACTCCTTAAAATTGAAAAAATAGCCTAGTGATTTTGTCTTTGTCACACTCGTTAAAATGGTTTTGAAGAGGCGTCCTTTAGGTATAAGTTTAACCCTTTTCCGGACCGACTAGACTAATTATGAAAAATGATTACCATAGCCCTAGTGAATAGAAGAGTTCTCCTTCGTATGATTTTATTCCTTTTTGTACATTGGAGACTAAATTTAAGAAAAAGATCACTCCAAAGTCGTATTTTAGTGTTTTTCAGACTCTCTAAATGTGAAAAACCATTGAGCTTACCTTCTCTTGTCTCATAAAACTTCACATGGAAGGAGTCTTGTTGTGTCATGCTGTAATTGCATCACATGTCTCATCCTTGCATCTTTGTTCTATTTCTAGCTTCATGTTTCTATTATTGAACCTTTAGAGCATTCCTTAGGTGCAAGCCTTGTCTCTTTTTGCCCTTGTGATCTGACACCTTGACCCATGGAGGAATTTTACTGATTGTCCTTATCCTACACATGTCTCCTTGAAATAAGAACAAATATGTTCCTTGAACTAAGAATCAATATGTTCAATATGTAATGTAGGATTCTTTTATTCTTTTTCAATCTCGTTAAAAATTTGAAAAAGACAAAAAAAATCATATATTCCAAAAAGAGGGGACGTGATATACATTCTCTTTTATCGACATCAAGATAGTCACCCTTGGACAAAGAACATCCTTCCATTTGTTCTGCAATCATTGGGATCTACTCTTCCCTTAGGAAGTTGTTCTCGTTACATAGAATTGTGTCCTCCTCCATTTGGTTACTCTTCCAAACATATGGAGAGTTTGTGGTCTCTCTTGTATCACAGACTTATGTCAATAATATGTTGCCTAAGTCTCATCATTTTTTTGTGCTTTTTTCCAAGGGAAGTTTTCTCCAACCTGATTCAGCCATTATCTGGTTGATCTCTTGAATTTCACAAGTCAACCATCTCGAGTATCTAGTCAAGTTCAGGATTGGAATCAATGAAGTTCAGTACTTGTTGTTCAAGATTCCTCCAGTCTTTCCGCAATGGCATGTCGAATACCTCAGAGTAGTGATTCTTACACTCATATTGTAATCCTACCTGATTTTTGAATATCTTGAAGTTATTGCTTCATGAATTGATAATTCATGAGGATGCATATCACATGTTTGTATATCTTCAGATGATTTTGAGATGTATATATGTTCTGTATTGTTCACAACTACACTTTTCATTTCCATACACATTAGTCAAGTAGCCATGATTATTATATATATCACATGAATCTGCAAGTGTACTTGATTGGAATCCATGCTTAGTTTATCCCGAGCATGGATATTCCCACCTCGGAGAGATTATCATTATTTTGCAAATAACACACTCATGAACACTCATCTCAGGCTCATTCAGATTCGTTCCTTCCCACTATGTAAATATATTGTAATGTATTTCTACCATCAGTTGTTCTTCTGACCTCACACATAATGGGGCATCTATTATAGTCTAAAAATTCCACATCTATGCATCCAAGACATTGGCCCATCCATTTGCATACTTTGCCAAACATACTGTTGAGGTTTCCTTCTAAAAATAATTTTTTGGATAATGTATGAACCATGCTACACTAATAGCCTACATATCCACGTGAGTTGTATGCTAGTTATCACATGTACATACGCTTGTTGTATGATAAGTATCTTGTGTTTACCTCCAAACGTTGCAAAAAATATAAAATTGCACGTATTTTCATAGAGTTTACAGGCTATGGAGGGTTTCCTAACCATTTCACCCCTTGTAGCCTATCCCCAAATCAGATAACCATATTTTTCTCATATAAAAATAGTTTTAGGGGAGTAATTTATACATATGAACAAGATAATAAGAAAACTCTACCAAAATACTTTCCCTCTCATTTCCCAAGTTTTGCATCTTGCTCTGAGTTTTAGCCTCAACTTTCCCCTCCAGCCATTCTCCCTATGAAACCCTTCCTTCTTCCCTTGATGGTATGTTGGTTGTGATAATTATATGTGGGATTGGTGCACTTGGAGCCACTACAGAGGAGCTTGGACTTGGTTCATAGAGTGGTGTTCACAAGCAAAGGTTGTAACCTTTCATCTTGTATATGAATAAGAGATATCACATTTGTCCTAAAACCCTATGTGTACATGTTCTTGTCTATTTTGATCATTTACATTTTTATTTTGGATTTTAAGTGATTATTTGAGATTGTATATGTTATTGCATTGTATTCTTAACCCCTTGCAGGTCAGATTTGGGAGGAGATCCGTGATCTAAGAGGCAACAAAAAGTGGAAGAGGTCTACATCAACTGTATGGATTCAAGGTGCATTTTTTAACCTTCTCTTATCTCTTTCTCTTATCACTTAGTCTAGATTGTTTTGGGGTAGATTAGAGATAAGTTAGTCTTTAAAGGGAGTTATCGATCTACCTATTCCTTAGACCCAGTTTAGGGGGGATTTCCCCATAGCACCTAGAGAGGCCATTGGTTGTATGGAACATATTGTATAAGTCAGATCTACAGAAATACAATGCTGGTGTATTTGATTCTTATCATTGGTATATCTTGTTAGTGTTGAGACACATCTTATATTTCTTATCAAATGGTTAAGAGTTTTTGTGGTATATGTTTGAGAGATTTTATTTGTGAAGTGGTTATGAAGTGGATTTTGTATTGATAGGTTGTTTATCAGTAAGGGTTTGATGTCTAGTTCAAGTGAGGGTTATTATACTTGTTCATGATTATACACACTTGTATGGCACATGACTAGAGAGATATAGATGCATTTGGTTAAAGGATATGTATGAGGATGTATGCACAGGGCACAATTGTAGTCTAGAAATAGTGATAGGTTGCAGGCTGATGTGACAGAGGCTATAGAGGGTCAGAGTTTTTCAGGAGAGAGAAACCCCTAGTTTTCAGAAGGCATATGCAGGCTGCAATACAGATATGCCTCGTACATATGCAGGATTCAATATAGATAGGGTGCATACATACGTGCACTTCATAACATATATGTTGCGTATCTATTGGTTTTTGGTTGGTACAAACTAAGTACATGTATAGGTTGATTACAGGGCAGTGGTACAAGTTGGCTAGAGTTCAGTGGTACAGGTTGGTACATGTTTATAGTGGTATATATCACAATGACAGTGTGGCAGTGGTTTCTTCATTTGACACTTATATTTCAGTGTGGCAGGATGGGGAAAGGATAGGTGGTTGTATCCACCTTCTGATTGTATCCGAAGAACATAGGGGGTTGTAGCCTCCTTCTGGTTGTAGCCAGAGAATTGGGGAGTTGTATCTTCCCTCAGGTTGTAGCTTGGAAATATAGGGGGTCAAATACTCCTTCCATTTGTAGCTAGAGAACAAAGGGAGTTGGTGCTTCCAATGAATGTAATTCTTAAAGACATAATAAAAAGCATTATGTGGTTTTCTCCTGCATTGGGTTTCCACGTAAAAAAAAATATTGGTGTACTGTGTATGTGTATGATTTTTCATTGTTAATCGTTTATTTACTCTGCATGTATTGGATAATAATTCTATATTGATCATAAAGATAAACAACAATAACATACTATGGTTAAAATGATTAAAAATATATATTACTGATTCACCTCCCCCCCCCCTCTTAGTAATCCAACAATTGGTATCAGAGCAGGTTCCTTCAAAAATCAGTTTAACCACTGAAAGGTAGATCATGGAGAGAAACAATATGTATAAAAATGAAATGCCACAATTTGATGGACATAACTATGCTTTCTAGAGAAGAAGGATGAAAACATATGTACAAACACAGGGATTTGAGGTTTGAAAACCAATTTTAGATGGATACAAACAACCAACAGTTCCGCCAACAAATGAAAGTGGAAGGAAACTAAGTCTAAACAATTCAAAATGCACAAATGCACTTATTAATGGTCTTTTTGATTCAGTAGATGTTAAAGTTATGCATTGCAGCTCCGCTAAAGATATTTGGGAAAAATTTTAGAATATTTATGAAGGAGATGCAAAAGTCAAGGACACAAAGCTTCAAACTTATAGAGATCAATTCAAACAACTAAAGATGAAGGAAGATGGAAATATTGCAGCCTACTTCTTACGAGTTGATGAAACAGTGAATGAAAGCATAGGATTGGGATAATAATTTGATGAATTTATAATTGTTCAAAAGATACTAAGATCTCTTCCAATGATATGTGATCATAAGATCTCAACACTATAATAAAGAGCATATCTAGACTACATAAGCATGGATGGACTACATGGAATCTTCACAGCCCATGAAATGAGAACTGAACAAGAGAATCCAGATATAAAATAAGCATCATTCAAAGCATCCAAGAAGTCAAATAAAAATGGAAAGAAAAAGTAAAAATAAGATAGAAGCAACAGTGACATCTTGGAAGACGATGCAGAAGTGGCCAACTTTGTCAGAAGACCGAAAAAGGGAATCGGCGGCAGATATAGAGGTAGTATTACATTGATTTGTTTTAATTGTGATGGTATTGGTCATTTTTCTAGAAAATGTCCTCATGATAAAAAGAAAATAAATGAAGAAGATGATTCAAATAGAAAACAAACATATAAAGGAAAAATAACAAAAAAGAAAGTCTTCAAGAAAAAAATTTGTAACAAAGAAGATAACTCCTCATCAGACAAAGATGAAGTCAGTGAAAGTGATACAGAGAGAGTTTTATTTATGGAAATAGAATAATATGATAAAGAAGACACCACAGAGGAATATGAAGAGGTATGAGTTGACTACAGAGAAGAACTATTGAGTGTTATAGAAGTTATAAAAAGAGAAAAGAATAAAAACAAGAAGCTCTAGGAAGAACTAGGCAAGAAAGAAGACACTCAAAATTAAAACTCTGGAGAACTAGAGAAGATGATCACTAAATTAAAGGTTCAAATAGAAGAAGGAAAAATAATCGAAGAAGCACTCAAAGAACAGCTGGAAGAAAAGGACAGGATCATTGGAAATTTGGAAGTAGAGGTTGTTACATTGAGAAAATACCTTCAATAGAAAAACATGCAGAACAACTCAAAGTTTTGGATAATATTATCAATAGTCAAAGGCCACATTATGACAAGTCCAGGATAGGATATAATCATATAAAAAGAGGTTCAATATCCAAAAATACATACAAATAAATAAAACCAAGAAGATATACAAAGATAGTTAGAGGAGACAAAAAATTTTACAGGGAAGATCACAGGGACACTTCTCCATCTAGAAGATTTAGATTTCAGAATCAACGACAGTGAGAAACAAGCAGGCCTCACGAAGAAGAAGGATTCACAAGAGTAAATTCTTTCATAATATCTTCAACTCCCAAGTATCAAACTATATTTTTTGGTTTATGTTATGCATGTAATAATTTTTGACATAAAGTTATAAATTGCAGAGCTAATAGCAGGAACAAAAATAGCTTTGAAAGTCCTGCACAAAATGGTTATCCAAGAAGGCCTAGTGAAACGCAGAGAAGAAGCTACAACAAGTTTGAATAATTAAGCACTAAAGTGGAATTCTACAAGTGAAACAAATTTGGACACATGGCCAAAGTTTGTAGAATGGAAATTCCTCCTAGAGAATCACAACAGAATGACAACAGTCAAAAACATGAACCTCGACAGAGAATATGGATAAGAAAGTAGAATCAATTTAACAATAAAGAATGCACACTCACTCTACAATCTAAACACAAGAAACGTGGATGGTATGTTGACGATGGCTTCTCAAATCGCATGACAGGTGACAAAGACAGGTTTCTTACATTGATAAAGGAAAGAGATGGATCGGTCTCCTTTAGAAATGATGACTGAGATAGAATCATTGGAAAGGGAACAATTAGAATTGGAAACAAAAATACCAAGGAAAAAAATGTTCTAATAGTGGAAGATATGAAACATAATCTTATAAGTGTAAGTCAAATGTGTGACTAAGGTCATACATTCAATTCATAGAAGTGTGATATAAGAAAAACAGGATCGGGAAAATTGATTGCAACAACTGCAAGAACTTCAAGCAACATATATGTATTACGTGAAATTGGAAATGAAAAGTGTTGTCTAGGAAAGGAAAATGAATTTTGGCTATGGCATAGAATAATGGGTCTCATAAAATTCGATAACCTCATCAAAGTTAGCAAAACAAAAGAAGTCAGAGAAATTCCCCTGATCACAAAACTAACCAACACATTATGCAAGCATTGTCAAGAAGGAAATCAAACAAAGACTAGATTCAAATCAAAGGAATATTCCACAACAAGACCACTAGAAATTGTGAATATTGATCTAGTTGGTTCAAATATAACAAAGGGTTTAAAAGGTGATCAATACTTTATGTTATTGTTTGATGATTATACAAGAAGGACTACAATTGTTTTTCTCAGGAAGAAATCAAAAGAATTTTAGAACTTCAAGGTATACAAGGAAATGGTTGAAAATCAAATGGATTCAAAAATCAAATTCTTGAGATCATATAATGGAGGACAATTTACTTCAAAGGAATTTATGGATTTCTGCAGCAAGCATGGAATAAAAATGCAATTCTTCATCACTAGGATACCTCAACAGAATGGAGTTGTTGAAAGAAAGAACATGACAGTATAGGAAATGGCTTCAATAATGTTAATGGATTCTAAATTGACAGATGTATTTTGGACACATGTAGTGCATACAATAGTTCACATTCAAAACATAGTAATTCTCATAAACAATAGTGAAAAAACTCCCTACGAGCTATGGAAAGGAATACCAGTAAATGTGAAGCAATTTAGAGTGTTCGGAAGCAAATGCTACATCAAAAGAGAAGATGGAATAATGGGAAATTTTGACTCTCGTGTGGAAAAAGGTGTACTTGTTGGTTAATCAAGTACAAGGAAAGCATATAAGTGTTACAATATAAGGCTCAACAAAGTTGTGGAAAGCATCAATGTAACAATTGATGAAACAGGTGGACAAAAATTAAAGGAAGAAGAAAAAGAACCAATGGAGCAGGTTTACGAAGAAGAAGCAAAGGATGAAGAAGTTGTAGAAAGGGAAGATGAAGAAGGTTAGATAGAAGTATAAGAGAAAGTTTAGCAAGTAACTCCAAAGACACCTAGAAAATGATTATATAAGAATCATCATTTAGATCATATTATTAGGAACCAATATGCAAGAATTGAGACTAGAAGAAAAATCCTTTCACCAGAACAACTACACCTAACACTCTTATCTTCGATTGAACCAAACAGTTTTGAAGAAGCCAACAAGGATGAATTTCGAAAAAAGGCCATGAATGAAGAGTTGGATCAAATATAGAAGAGTGACACTTGGGAATTGGTTCCAAGACCAAGGTACAAGAATGTTATTGGCACAAAGTGGGTCTTCAGAAATAAATTGATTAAAGATGGATAGGTTACCAGGAACAAAGATATATTGGTATGTAAAGGATACACATAGGTTGAAGGGATCAAATTTAAAGAGATATTTTCCCTAGTTTCCAGAATGGAAGCAATCTGATTGATCTTAGCTTATGCATGATCCAAGAATATAGTGTATCAGATGGACATGAAATCAACCTTTCTGAACGAGGAACTTGAAGAAGAATTCTACATTAAGAAACCAGAAGGATTTCAGCTGTCAAAGAATGAATATTACATGTGAAGGTTGAAGAAGGCCTTGTATGGTTTAAAACAGGCTCCTAGAGCATGGTACTCTAGACTGGATAGATATCTACAAAAAGCAGGGTTCAGAAAAGGAAATGGAAACAACAACCTCTACATCAAGGTAACTCAATATAGTATTTTCTTAATTGAAGTTTATGCTAATGATATTATTTTTGGAAGTGATGATGACAGGTTAAGCCAAAAATTTGCAAAGGATATGTAGAATGAATTTGAAATGTCATTACTTGGAGAACTATCCTTCTTTCTAGGTCTTTGATATGTCAAAACAACCAAGGAATTTTTATTTCTCAAACTAAGTATATCAACGAAATGCTAAAGAGGATCATAATGGAATATTACAAACCAGTTAGCACTCCTATGTAAACCAACTACAAGTTGAGAAAAGATGATGATTCAAATTCTATAAACCATAGACAATCTTGGTAAATGATTGGCAACTTACTCTATTTGACAACATCCAGACCAGATGTAATGCAGGAAGTTGGGCATGTGGCATGATTTCAAGCAACACCAAAGGAATCACATGTTCTAGTAGTAAAGAGGATTTTCAGATATCTCAAGGGAACATAAGAGTTTGGATTATGATATCCAAAAGGAAAGGATCTATCACTTATTTCCTACACATATGTATATTAGGTAGGCTGCATTGATGATCGACGAAGCATCAGTAAAGCAACATTCTACTTGGGTAAGTGTTTGGTATCTTGGCTAAGCAAGAAATAGTCATCAATATCATTGTATACATCCAAAGTAGAGTAAATTGCAACAACAACATGTTGTACACAGGTTCTATGGATGAAACAAACTTTGATAGATATACATGTTGAGTATGATGAGCCCATTCCTATATATTGTGATAATACAAGCACTATCAGTATCTCAAAGAATCCAATGATGCACTCCAAGATGAAGCAAATTCCAATCAAGTATCACTTTCTATGGGAAAAGGTTTCAAACAAGAACATCATAGTTGAATATGTGGGAACAAAGGAATAGGTTGCATATATCTTCACAAAACCGCCTCCAAGGGAAGATTTTGAGTATCTTCGATAGAGAATCGAAGTAATTTCTACTCCAAAATGAATGATTTTGAATGCTTATCTTATACGTCTTATATTTACACAAGGAAGAACCATATAAAGGACTATTCAAGTTGGGGGAGAAGGTTCAGACATAGTTCAGTCAGGGGGAGCATCCCTAGATATGAAGTTACATTTTCCATTGATGTCAAAGGGGGAGAGATTCACCAAATGTAGGACAAAGAGTTAGATGCTTGGAGAGACAACATAGAGGCATGTTTCCAAGGGGAGTGATGGTCATAGGGGAGCATAAGAAATATGACTTTAGTTTTTCATCAAAGTGCTGCCATCAATGCCAAAGGGAGATATTGTTGATTAATGGGGTTGTTTTTCATTGATGTCAACCCTTGAAGAAAGTCTGGTAGAAAATTCTGGTAGCCCCTACAATAAGTTTAAGGTACTTTATTTTGATTGATATATAATGGTATGAATATTACTATATTTGCAGGTAAGACTATTCTATATGAATAGTACATGTCATTCCATTTCTAGTGATATGTGGAATGTCACATAACTCCTCACGGTTAGAGAATTATGGCCTTGTGAAGTTGGAGAACCCTCATGAGTTATCTAGAAGGTCAAAGAAATCAAAATTATTCTAGAAATTCCTAGAAAAAGTTGACTAGTCAAGCGAGTGAAACTAGGAGTTAATCATGGTTTAATTTGTTGCAATAAGAAAATAATTAAAAATAAATTAGTTACAACTAGAAGTGGAGAAATTACTATTTGTATCAAAGTGGGTTAGAAGTGTTCAAGTGGTTAGAAGTGGGTTAGCCCTTAAAGAAGGAAATTGGGTTAAGCTGGTTAGAAAGTAACCACTTGAGGAAGCTACATGGAAGTATAAATAAGAGATAAAGACTCTCCTATTAACACCTATTGAGAACATTGAATATCTATTATTGTGTAAGTTTTATTGTGGGTACTCATTGATACATCTTAAGTTGCTCAAGTCTGATATAACACGAAGGGTTGACAGTGAAAGTTTCAGAATTACAGAAAATACTGAAAAAACCCTAGTTTTTTAGGTGTAAGCGGGCTATAGTGGAGCAAAGCACGTATGTACATTGAATAGAAGTATAATAGGGCACATACATGAGGGTAAATCCCTAAAAATTGAGAAGATGAAGATTTCAGGTCTCTAGAGTCTGAAAGAAAGCTCCCAGGAAGGTCTACAATAATCAGGTACATCAAGTCTATCTAATGGTTCAAAAGGTATGTCTTATTTCTATGAGTAGTTGTATTTTGTTTTCTACATGAGAAATGGTTATGGGGGTTTGAGGATTTTCCCTAGAGAGGCCATTGGATGTATGGATCTTACTTTATAAGTCAGATCTATAGAAATATAGTGCCATTGTATTTGATTCTTATCATTGGTATATCTTGTTAGTGTTGAGACACGTCTTGTATTTCTTGGAATATGGTTAAAGGTTTTTGTCGTATATGTTTGAGAGATTGTATTTGTGAAGTGGTTGTGAAGTGGATGATGTATTGAGAGGTTGTTTATCAGTAATGGTTTGATGTCTAGTTCATGTGAGGGTTATTATACTTTTTCATGATTATACACACTTGTATGGCACTTGAATAGAGACATATATATGCATTTGGTTAAAGGATACGTATGAGGATGTATGCATAGGGCACAATTATAATATGGACATAGTGATAGGTTGCAGGTTGATGTGACATAGGCTGTAGAGGGTCATAGTTTTTTAGGAGAGAGAAAAACCTAGTTTTCAGAAGGCATATGCAGGCTGTAGTACAGATAGGCCACATACATACATAGGTTGCAGTATAGATAGGGAACATACATATGTGTGTGCATAACATATAGGTCATGTATCTGTTGGTTTTTGGTTGGTACAAACTAATTACAGGTACAATTTGATTACATGGAAGTGGTACATGTTGGTTATAGTTCAGTGATGCAGGTTGGTACAGGTTTACAATGGTATATCTCATAGTGACAGTGTGGCAGTGTTTTCTTCATTTGACACTTATATTTCAGGGTGGAAGGATGGGTCAAGGATATGTGGTTGTAGCCACCTTCCGATTGTATCCAGAGAACATAGGGGTTTTTATCCTCCTTTTGGTTGTAGCAAGAGAATTGGAGAACTATAGAGTCCCTTAGGTTGTAGCCTGGAAATATAGTGGGTTAGAGCCTCCTTCCAGTTGTAGTTGGAGAACAAAGGAAGTTGGTGATTCCAATGAATGTAAATATTAAAGGAATATAGGAAAAAACATTTTGTGGTTTTTTCCCGCATTAGGTTTCCACGTAAAAAAAAATATTGGTGTACTGTGTATGTGTACGATTGTTCATTGTTCATGGTTTATTTACTCTACATTTATTGGATAATAATGCTATATCTATCATAAATATAAATAACACTTTAATACTGTGGTTAAAAGTATTTAAAATATATATTATTGATTCACCCCTGATCCAGGTGGATATTAGTGGCCACACACCTATTCCACGGGCTCAAAAAACAGTTTTCCGTCTTGGCAGTTTTTTGACAGTTTTTCGGGTTCCAAACTTTTAGGGCCATTTTGAGGCCCTAAACGATGCTTTTTGGGTATTTGGGATAGTCAAGAGTCATTCTTCTCAGTTATCCCTTTCCAACGGTGTATCGAGCGCCCCAAACAGAGATCGTATGCAAAATTTACGCCGTCGAGAAGTTGACGTATCAACTACCCCGATCGGGGCCCACAAGCCTTTTGGCTTTCCATCTTCCAGGGTTAGGGTTTTCGAATTTACTTATGTTAAAAAGGCCTTTGGAGACTCATTGTAAAAATCATCTTCTAGCAAATGGGAGTAGTTGTCACATCTCTTATCATAGATAAGCTACCACCATTCTAGCAAGTCTTTCGCTCTGTATTTTTACAGTTCTGTACATTTATTTCATTAATAGAAATCATGTATTACTGTATTTCTCTATTTCTGGAAATATTTATATGTATTGCATTGTAATATCTCTACTTTCATTTCCTTCTCAAAAACAATCTGGATCAGTGGTATCAAAGCAGGCTATTCTTGATCATTTTTCAGTGCATGTCCTCGACGATGTTTGAGTACCAAAAGTTGGGTCTCGAGCTTGTATCTCTTGAGGACAATTGCTCTTGCACACCCAAGAAACCCTCCATGGTGGAAGAAAATAAAAACGATGGAGAAACATATTTTATTAATCTGTTGCTTGAGCAAGCTCTCACGCGACAGAGGGACGAAATGATGAATAATTTTTCCCACATCCTTCAACGCTTGTCGATAACAACAAGCGCGTCTTCATCAAGTGACCACTTTGGAGGCACCTCGCCTTTCAAGGTACAGGTTAATTTTGATATTCTCGTATTTGAAGGTCAGATAGATGCGGATGCCCTAGAAAATTGGTTAAATCTGCTAGAAGGTTATTTATTTGTCCACCATTTTTCTGACATGGAAAAGATCACCTTTGCACTCCTTAAGGCTCTCCCCCGTGTCAAACATTGGTGGGAAACTTACTCAGAGAAAAGTTCCACAAAGGACTCTGGAATATATGGGGTCGATCCCACTTGGGATTGTTTTTTGGATGTGATCAAGGAACAATGTTACCCTGTTGGAAACTATAAAGACCAGTGCATGAGATGGACCACACTGCGTCAAGAGAGGGGCCAAGTAGTGTCAGAGTTCACCAATAACTTCCATAACTTTCACACCAAGCTAGGTATCAAAGACTCTGAGCGAAATTTGGTTATGAAATAATGTGGGGATCTACACAGATACATCCAAAATGAAATGGATTTTCTGGATATCTCATCACTCGGTGATGTGTATCGATATGTTGTTAAAATTGAACAGAAATTTAGCCACCAGAACAAACGGGAATTCGGATCTGAAAATCTGAAAAAATCAAAGTATGAGAAAGACGAACCTAACAAACATCTTCCTGAAAAGCAGTCTAAGCCACAGGAAAAGAAGGGTCACATGAAGATGGACACTGGAAAATGGTGCGATTTCCAGAAAATCCCCTGGCACAACACCGATAAATGTCGCTCAAAACAGTCATTGGTGGCCGAGATCAAAGACAAGGAGTCAAAACCTGATTTAGAATCTGATTATGAAAATATTGGTAAAATACAGATCATTGACACATACCCCACTACTATTGTCACAACCAAAACAATTTAACCAGAAGAACCAACAAATCCTAAAGATAGGGAGCACCTTTTTCATTCACAGATGTGAGTGTAGGGGACCCTGCTACATTTTATTGTTGATAGTGGAAGCCAGAAGAACCTTAGCTTAGCATAGATCGTCAAAAAGTTGGTATTGTCGACAACACCACACTCACAACCATACAACATTGGGTGGCTTAACCAGGGATGAGATTTTTGTGTCAACCAACAGTGTCGATGGTCAGACGACATCCATCCCTTCAAGGATGACGTATTATGTGATGTTTCCCCACTATATGTTTGTAATGTTCTCTTGGGCCAACCATATATGTGGAAACACCATGTTGTTTATGAGTCTCAACCCCTCAGTGTCATTGTTTCTCTAGGGATCATCTCTACATAATACTAGAGGTAGTTCCAACTAATTTCCCACATAAACAACGTCGCAAGGTAGTATCTGATACCACAAAATTCATTTTTTTCACAATCTGTTCAAAAGGTGAACAAAAGGATACTGCAACCACTACAACCTCGGCCCGAGTAGCTTCTATCCAACAAAATTGGGTCCACAAGAATGAAACAAAGAGAAAAGATTCATTTTTCACACAGTCCTCTCATGTAGCTTGGCTGGTTGAATATATTCAACCCCTCCAGCAATAGGTTTGTGATATCCTTCCACAAATGAAGCAATGCAACGTCTCCAGGAAGGAAAGAAACTCACCAAGATTCAGATTCAATAATGTCTTTCCCCTCTCCCCCGGGAACTCAAAGAAAAGGAGACCATTGCTTCCTAAGGAGGGAGGATTGATCCAAGTGGATATCGGTGGCCACCCACCTATTCCATGGGCTCGAAAAATAGTTTTCCATCTTGGCAGTTTTTCAGCAATTTTTCGGGTTCCAAACTTTCCAGGCCATTTTAAGGCCGTAAAAGACACATTTTTTGGATTTGGGGCCCAAGTGATTGCCAAAATCGCTCACCTGGGCCAGTCGAAATTCATTCTTATTGATTAGACATTTCTAATGGTGTATCGTGCACCCCAAATGGAGATCGTATACAAACATTACGCCCCCGGAAAGTTGACATATCAACTACCCCCATTGGGGCCCGCAAACCTTTTGGATTTTCATCTTCCAGGGTTAGGGTTTTGGACTTTACTTATGTTAAAAAGGCCTTTGGAGCCTCATTGTAACTATCATATTCTAGAGAATGTGAGTAGTCATCACATCTCTTCTTAGAGATAAGCTGCCACCATTCTAGCGAGTCTTTTTCTCTACATTTTTACAGTTCTATACATTTCTTTCATTAATAGAAATCAAGTATTAATGTATTTCTCTATTTCTGGAAATATTTATATGTATTTTATTGTAATATCTATGCTTTCATTTTGTTCTAAAAAATAATATGGATCAGTGGTATCAGAGTAGGTTGCTCTTGATTGTTTTTCAGTGCATGTCCCCGACGAGGTCTGAGTATAGCAAGTTGGGTATTGAGCTTGTCTCTCTTGAGGAAAATAACTCTCGCATTCCCAAACAACCCTCCATGGTGGAAGAAAATAAAAATGATGGAGAAAAAGATTCTATTAATTTTTTTCTTGGGTAAGCTCTCATGCGATAGAGGGACATAATGATGGAGAATTTTTCCCACATCCTTCAACGTTTGTATCTGCAAATAAGAACAAACGAGAGGTCATATATGAAAATAAGAAACAACCAAAGTATGAGAAATATGACCCTAAAAGACAACTTCCTGAAAACCAGTCTAAGCCACAGGAAAAGAAGGGTCACGGGAAGACGAAGAAGGACACTAGAAAATGGTACAATTTCCACAAAATCCCCTAAAAAAGCACCCACGAATGTCACTCAAAACAGTCATTACTGGTTGATATCAAAGACAAGGAGTCGAACCATGATTCAGAATCTGATTTTGAAAATACTAGTAAAAGACAGATCATCAACATAGACCCCATTGATATTATTGTGACCACAACAATTCAACCAGAAGAGCCGATAGATCCTGAAGAGGTGGAGCACCTTTTTCGTTCACAGATGTGGGTGAAGGGTACCCCACTACATTTTATTGTTGATAGCGGAAGCCATAAGAACATCATCTTAGCAGATTTCATCAAACAGTTGGGATTGTCAACAACACCACACCCGCAACCATACAACATCGGGTGGCTTCGCCAGGGACGAGATCTTTGTGTTATTCAGTAATGTCGATTTTCATACGACATCCAGCCCTTCAAGGATGAGGTATTATGTTATTTTTTTCCACTGGATGTCTATGATGTTCTCTTGGCCCATCCATATATGTGGAAACATCATTCTATTTATGAGTCTCTACCCCGTCGTGTCATTGTTTCTCTGGGGATCATCTCTACAAAATACCAGAGGTAGTTCCAACTATTGTCCCACCTAAACGATGTCACAAGGTAGTATCTCATACTACAAAATTTAGCTTCTTCTCAATCTGTTCAAAAGGTGAACAGAAGGATACTGCAACCACTACAGCCTCGACCCAAGCACCTTCTATCCAATAGAAGAGAGACCACAAGACTATAGAAAAGCACAAAGATTCCTTCTGCACACAATCCTCTCATGTAGCTCAAATAGTTGAACAGATTCAACGCCACTAGCAGCAGGTTCATGACAACCTTCCACAAACCAAGCAGCCCAATGTCTCTAGCAAGGTAAGCAACACACCAAGATTCAAATTCAACAATCACTTTCCCTCTCCCCTGGGAACTCAACGAAATGGAGACCATTTCTTTCTAAGGAGGGAGGATTTATCCAAGTGGATATCGGTGGCTACCCACCAATTCCATGGGCTTGAAAAACAGTTTTCCATTTTGGCAAATTTTCAGTAGTTTTTCAGGTTCCAAACTTTCGGGGCCATTTTGAGGCCCTAAACGACGTTTTTTGGGGATTTTGGGCCCATGTGACTAACAAAGGCACTCACTTGGGCCATGCGAGAGTTTCTCTTCTTGGTTAGACCTTTCCAACGATGTATCGAGCACCCCAAACATAGTTCGTATGAAAAATTTATGCCCCCAGGAAGTTGATGTATTAACTACCCCCATCGGGGCCCACAAACCTTTTGGCTTTTCATCTTTCGAGGTTAGGGTTTTGGACTTTACCTATGTTAAAAAGGCCTTTGGAGACTCATTGTAACAATCATATTCTAGTGAATGTGAATAGCCATCATATCTCTTCTCAGAGATAAGCTGCCACCATTCTAGCAAGTCTTTTGCTCTATATTTTTATAGTTCTGTACATTTCTTTCATTAATAGAAATCATGTATTACTGTATTTCTCTATTTCTTGCAATATTTATATGTATTTCATTGTAATATCTTTTATTTCATTTCGTTCTCAAAAATAATCTAGATCAATGGTATTAGAGCAGGCTGCTCTTGATCATTTTTCAGTGTATGTCCCCGACAAGTTCCAAGTATAGGAAGTTGGGTCTTTAGCTTGTCTCTCTCGAGGAAAATCGATATCACACTCCCAAGAAACCCTCCATGGTGGAATAAAATAAAAATGACAGAGAATAATATTCTATTGATCTGTTGCTTGAGAAAGCTCTCACGTGATAGAGGGACAAAATGATAGAGAATGTTTCCCACATCCTTCAATGTCTGTCAATAACAACAAACACATCTTCATCAAGCGACCACTTTTGAGGCACCTCGCCTTTCAAGGTACAGGTTAATTTTGATATTCCCATATTTGAAGTTCAGATAGATGTGGATGCCCTACAAAAACGGTTAAATCTGCTAGAAGGTTATTTCTCTGTTCACCATTTTTATGACAGGGAAAAGATCACCTTCACACTCCTTAAGGCTCTCCCCCATGTCAAACATTGTTGGGAAACTTACTAGGAGAAAATTTCCACATAGGATTCCAGAATATATGGGACCGATACCACTTGGGATGTTTTTGTGGATGCAGTAAAGGAACAATATTACCCTGTTGGAAACTATGAAGACCAATACATGAGATGGACCACACCATGTCAAGAGAGGGGCCAAGAAGTGTTGGAGTTCACCAATAACTTCCATACCTTGTGCACCAAGCTGGGTATCAAAGAATCTTAGTGACATTTGGTTCTAAAATACCGCGGGGCTCTACACAGATACTTCCAAATTGAAATGGATTTTCTGGATATCTCATCACTTGATGTTGTGTATCAATATGCTTTTAAAATCGAGTAGAAATTTAGGTATGAGAACAAACATGAGTTCAAATCTGCAAATCTGCAACAAACAAAGTATGAGAAAGATGACCCTAAAAAACAACTTCCTAAAAACTAGTCTAAGCCACAGGAAAAGAAGGGTCACAGGAAGACGAAGAAGGACACTGTAAAATGGTACAATTTCCATAAAATCCCCTAAAACAACACCCATGAATGTCGCTCAAAATAGTCATCAGTGTTCAATATCAAATACAAGGAGACAAACCCTAATTCAAAATCTGATTATGAAAATACTGGTAAAAGACAGATCATCAATGCAGACCCCACTGCTATTGTCGCGACTGCAACAATTCAACCAGAAGAATCTATAGATCCTGAAGAGGGGAAGCACCTTTTTAATTCACAAATGTGGGTGAAGGGGACCCTGCTACATTTTATTGTTGATAGCGGAAGCCATAAGAACCTCATCTCAGCAGAGGTCATCAAAAAGTTGGAATTATTGACAACACCACACCCGCATCCACACAACGTCGGGTGGCTTCACTAGGGATGAGATCTTCATGTCAGCTAGCAGTTTGAATTGTCATACAACATCCATCCCTTGAAGGATGAGGTATTATGTGATGTTTCCCCACTAGATGTCTACGATGTTCTCTTGGGCCAACCATATATGTGGAAAAACCATGTTGTTTATGAGTCTTGACCCCATAGTGTCATTGTTTCTCTCGAGGGTCATCTCTACAGAATACCAGAGGTTGTTACAACTAGTGTCCCATCTAAACAATGTCGCAAGGTAGTATCTCATACTACAAAATCCATCTTCTTCACAATCTATTCAAAAGGTAAATAGAAGGATACTGCAACCACTATAGCCTCAGCCCAAGCACCTTCTATCCAACAAAAGTGTGTCCAAAAGACTATAGAAAAGAGTAAATATTCCTTCTTCACACAGTCCTCTCATGTAGCTCGACTGGTTGAACAGATTCAACCCCGCCAGCAACAGGTTCGTGATAGCCTTCCACAAACCAAGCATCGTGACTTCTCCAGTAAAGAAAGCAAGTCACCAAGATTCAGATTCAGTAATCACTTTCCCCTCTCCCACGGGAACTCAACACAATGGAGACCAGTGCTTCCTAAGGAGGAAGGATTGATTTAGGTGGATATCGGTGGCCAACCACCTATTCCACGGGCTCGAAAAAAAGGTTTCCATCTTGGCAGTTTTTCTACGGTTTTTCGGGTTCCAAACTTTCAGAGCCATTTTGATTCCCTAAATGATGTTTTTGGGGGATTTGGGGCCCAAGTGATTGCTCTAGGCACTCACCTAGGCCATGTGAAAGTCATTATTCTCGGTTAGACCTTTCCAATGGTTTATCGAGCGCCGCAATTGAAGATCATATGCAAAATTTACGCCCTTGGGAAGTTGACATATCAACTACCCCCATATGGGCCCGCAAAACTTTTATCTTTTCATCTTCCAAGGTTAGGGTTTTGGAATTTACTTGTGTTAAAAAGGCCTTTAGAGCCTCATTGTAACAATCATCTTCTAGCGAATGCGAGTAGCCACCACATCTCTTCTCAGAGATAAGTTGCCACCATTCTAGCAAGTATTTTTCTCTGTATTTTTATAGTTCTGTACATTTCTTTCATTAATAGAAATCATGTATTACTGTGTTTGTTTGTTTCTGAGAATATTTATATATATCTCATTGTAATATCTTTGTTTTCATTTCGTTCTAAAAAATAATCTGGATCAGTGGTATTAGAGCACATTGCTCTTGATCGTTTTTCAGTGCATGTCCTCAACGAGGTCCAAGTATAGCAAGTTGGGTCTCGAGCTTGTCTCTGTTAAGGACAATCACTCTCACATGCCCAAGAAACCATCCATGGAGGAAGAAAAGTAAAACGACGGAGAAAAATATTCTATTAATCTGTTTCTTAAGCAAGATCTCACAGGACAGAGGGATGAAATGATGGAGAATTTTTTCCACATCCTTTAATGCATGTTGATAAAAACATGCGCATTTTCATCAAGAGGCCACTTTGGAGGCACCTCTCCTTTCAAGGTATATGTTAATTTTGATATTCCCATATTTGAAGATCAGATAGATGCGGATGCCCTTGAAAATGGTTAAATATGCTAGAAGGTTATTTCTTTTTTCACCATTTTTATGATAGGGAAAAGGTCACCTTCACACTCCTTAAGGATATCCCCCTGTCAAAAATTGGTGGGAAACTTACTGGGAGTAAATTTCCACAGAGGAATCCAGAATATATGGGGTCGATCCCACTTGGGATATTTTTGTGGACATGGTCAAGGAATAATATTACCATTTTGGAAACTACTAAGACTAGTAAATCAGATGGACCACACTGTGTCAAGAGAGGGGCTAAGAAGTGTCAGAGTTCACCAATAACTTCCATACCTTGCGCACATATTGGGTATCAAAGAATTTGAACGACATTTGGTTTTGAAATATCGCGGGGCTGTACACAAATGCATCCAAACTGAAATGGATTTTCTGGATATCTCATCACTCTGTGTTGTGTATTGATATGTTGTTAAAATCGAGCATAAATTTAGACACCAGAACAAATAGGAGTTCGAATCTGCAAATCTGTAACAACCAAAGTATGAGAAAGACAACGCTAACAAACAACTTCCTGAAAACCAGGCTAAGCCACAGGAAAAGAAGGGTCATGGGAAGACAAAGAAGGACACTGGAAAATGGTGTGATTTCCACAAAATCCCCTAGCACAATACCAATGAATGTTTCTCAAAACAGTCATTGGTGGATGATATCAAAGACAAGGATCTGAACCCTGATCTAGAATCCGATTCCGAAAATACTAGTAAAACATAGATCATCAACGTAGACCCCACTGCTATTTTTGAAACCGCAACAATTCAACTAGAAGAACCAATAGATTCTGAAGAAGGGGAGCACTTTTTTCATTCAAAAATGTGGGTGAAGGGAACCCCGCTAAACTTTATTTTTGATAGAGGAAGCCAGAAGAACCTCATCTCAGCAGAGGTCATCAAACAGTTGGGATTGTCGACAACACCACACCCACAACCATACAAAATTAGGTGGCTTTGCCAAGGACGAGATCTTCATGTCAGCCAACAGTGTCGATTATCATACGAAATCCAACCCTTCAAGGATGAGGTATTATGTGATGTTTCCCCACTGGATGTCTATGATGTTCTCTTGGGCCTACCATATATGAAGAAATGCCATGTTGTTTATGAGGCTTGACCCTGCAGTGTACAAAATAATAGAGGTAGTTCCAACTACTGTCCCACCTAAACAATGTCGCAAGGTAGTATCTCATATTACAAAATTTATCTTCTTCACAATTTGTTCAAAAGGTGAATAGAAGGATACTGCAACCACTACAGCCTCGGCCCAAGAAACTTCTATCCAACAGAAGCGGGTCCACAATACTACAACAAAGAACAAAGATTCCTTCTTCACACAGTCCTCTCATGTATCTCGACTAGTTGAACAGATTCAACCCCGCCAACAATAGGTTCATGACATCCTTCCACAAACCAAGCAACGTGATGTGTCCAACAAGGCAAGAAGGTCACCAAGATTCAGATTCAACAATCGCTTTCCCCTCTCCCCCAAGAAATCAATTAAATGGAGACCATTGCTTCCTAAGGAGGGAGGATTGATCCAGGTGGATATCAGTGGCCACCCACCTATTCCATGGGCTCGAAAAATGGTTTTCCATCTTGGCATTTGTTCGGCAGTTTTCGAGTTCCAAACTTTCATGGCCATTTTGAGGCCCTAAATGACGTTTTTTGGGGATTTGTGGCCCAATTGACTGTCATAAGAACTCACCTGGGCCAGTCAAAAGTCATTCTTCTCGGTTAGACCTTTCCAACATTTTATCGAGCACCCCAAATGAAGATTGTATGCAAAATTTATGCCCTTGGGAAGTTGACGTATCAACTAACCCCATCGGGCCCTATAAACCTTTTGGATTTTCATCTTCTGAGGTTATGGTTTTGGACTTTATTTACGTTAAAAAGGTCTTTGGAGCCTCATTATAACAATCATCTTCTAGCAAATGCGAGTAGCCATCACATCTCTTCTCAAAGATAAGMTGCCACCATTCTAGCGAGTCTTTCGCTCTGTATTTTTATAGTTTTATACATTTGTTTCMTTAATAGAAATCATGTATTACTGTATTTCTTTGTTTATGGAAATATTTATATGTATTTCATTGTAATATCTCTACATTCATTTCGTTCTAAAAAATAATTTGGATTAGTGGTATCAGGGYAGGCTGCTCTTGATCATTTTTCAGTGCATGTCCCCGATGAGGTCCGAGTATAGCAAGTTGGCTCTCGAGCTTGTCTCTCTTGAGTACAATCCCTCTCTCATTCCCAAGAAACCCTCCATGGTGGAAGAAAAGAAAAAYGAYGGAGCAAAAGATTCTATTAATCTGTTGCTTGAGAAATATCTCACGCGACAGAGGGACAAAATGATGGAGAATTTTTCCCACATCCTTCAATGYCTGTCKATAAAAACATGCRCRTCTTCATCAAGAGGCCACTTTGGAGGCACCTTGACTTTCAAGGTACATGTTAATTTTGATATTGTCATATTTGAAGCTTAGATAGATGTGGATGCCCTAGAAAAATGGTTAAATTTGCTAGAAGGTTATTTCTTTGTTCACCATTTTTCTGATAGGGAAAAGAACACCTTCACACTCCTTAAGGCTCTCCCCCATGTCAAACATTGGTGGGAAACTTACTGGTAGCAAAGTTCCATAGAGGATTCTGAAATATATGGGGTCAATCCCACTTGGGAGTTTTTTGTGGATGCGGTCAAGGAACAATATTACCCTGTTGGAAATGATGAAGACCAGTACATGAGATGGACCACACTGCGTCAAGAGAGGGGCCAAGAAGTGTCGTAGTTCACTAATAACTTCCATACTTTATGCACCAATCTAGGTATCAAAGACTCTGAGTGACATTTAGTTCTGAAATACTACGAGGTTCTACATAGATACATCTGAACTGAAATGTATTTTCTAGACATCTCATCACTCGGTGCTACGAATCGATATGTTGTTAAAATCGAGAAGAAATTTAGGGACCAGAAAAAACGAGAGTTCGGATATGCAAATCTACAACAACCAAAGTATGAGAAAGATAAACCTCACAAACAACTTCTTGAAAACTAGTCTAAGCCACAGGAAAAGAAGGGTCACGAGAAGATGAAGGACACTAGAAAATGGTGCGATTTCCACAAAATCCCCTGGCACAACACCGATGAATGGTGCTCAAAATAGTCATTGGTGGGTGATATAAAAAAAAGGAGCCAAACCCTAATTCAGAATCTGATTCTGAAAATACCAATAAAACACATATCATTGACGTAGACCCCACTAATATTGTCATGACCACAACAATTCAACCAGAAGAACCAAGATATCCAGAAGAGGGGGAGCGTATTTTTCATTCACAAATGTGGGTGAAGAGGACCCCACTACATTTTATTTTTGATAGAGGAATCCAAAATATCCTCATCTCTGCATAGGTCATCAAACAATTGGGATTGTCAACAACACCACACCCGAAACCATACAACATCGGGTAGCTTCGCCAGGGACGAGATCTTCGTGTCAGCCATAAGTGTCAATTGTCATACAACATATGACCCTTTAAGGATGAAGTATTATGTGATGTTTCCCCACTATATGTCTGTGATGTTCTCTTGGGCCAGCCATATATGTGGAAACTCCATGTTTTTTATGATTCTCGACCCTGTAGTGTCAATTTTTCTCTGGGGGGGCATCTCTATGGAATACCATAGGTAGTTCCAACTATTGTCCCACCTAAAAAATGTCACAAGGTAGTATCTCATACTACAAAATTCAACTTCTTCACAATCTTTTCAAAAGGTTAACAAAAGGATACTGCAGCCACTATAGCCTCGACCCAAGCATCTTCTATCCAATAGAAGTGGGTCCACAAGACTGTAATAAAGCACAAAGATTCCTTTTGCACACAGTCATCTTATGTAGCTCGAATGGTTGAACAAATTCAACCTCGCCAACAACAGGTTCATGAAAACCTTCCACAAACCAAGCAGGGCAACGTCTCTAGCAAGGAAAACAACTCACCAAGATTCAGATTCAACGATCGCTTTCCTCTCTCCCCTGGGAACTCAATGCAATGAATACCATTTCTTCCTAAGGAGGGAGGATTGATCCCGGTGGATATCGGTGGCCACCCACCTATTCCATGGGCTCAAAAAATAGTTTTCCATCTTGGCGGTTTTTCGTGTTCCAAACTTTTGGGGCCATTTTGAGGCCATAAACAACATTTTTTGGGGATTTGGGACCCAAGTGATATCCATAAGCACCCACCCGGGCCAATCTAAAGTCGTTATTCTTGGTTATACCTTTCCAACAGTGTATCAAGCGCCCCAAATGGAGATCATATGAAAATGTTACACCCTCAGGAAGTTGACATATCAACTACCCCCATCGAGACCTGCAACCCTTTTGTCTTTTCATCTTCTGGGGTTATTGTTTTGGACTTTACTTATGTTAAAAAGGCCTTTGGAGACTCATTGTAACAATCATCTTCTATCGAATCTGAGTAGCTGTCACATCTCTTCTCAAAGATAAGTTTCCACCATTCTAGCAAGTCTTTTGCTCTGTATTTTTACATCTTTGTACATTTCTTTCATTAATAGAAATCATGTATTACTGTATTTATCTATTTATGGAAATATTTATATCTATTTCATTGTAATATATTTTCTTTCATTTTGTTCTAAAAAATAATCTGGATCAGTGGTATACGAGCAGGCT
>ML779566.1:32169-91671 GCA_009831015.1 Picea engelmannii
CAGTTTCCCGAAAACCAATCCAAGCCACAGGAAAAGAAGGGTCACGGGAAGACAAAGAAGGACACCGAAAAATGGTGCAATTTCCACAAAAGCCCCTGGCACAACACCGATGAATGTCGCTCAAAATAGTCATTGGTGGCCGAGATCAAAGACAAGGAGCCGAACCCTGATTCTGAATGTGATTCTGAAAATACTGGTAAAAGACAGATCATCGACGCAAACCCCACTGCTATTGTCGCGACCACAGTAATTCAACCAGAAGAACCAACAGATCCATAAGAGGGGGAGTGCCTTTTTCATTCACAAATGTGGGTGAAGGGGACCCCACTGCATTTTATTGTTGATAGCGGAAGCCAGAAGAACCTCATCTCAACAGAGGTTGTCAAATAGTTGGGATTGTCGACAACACCACACCTGCAACCATACAGCATCGGGTGGCTTCGCCCAAGACGAGATCTTCGTGTCAGCCAGCAGTGTTGATTGTCATATGGCATCCAACCCTTCAAGGATGAGATATTATGTGATGTTGCTCCTCTAGATGTTTGTGATGTTCTCTTGGGCCAACCATATATGTGGAAACGCCATGCTATCTATGAGTCTCGACCCCGTAGTGTCATTATTACTCTCAGGGGTCATCTCTACAGGATACCAGAGGTAGTTCCAACTACTGCCCTGCCGAAACAGTGTTGCAAGGTAGTATCTCATACTACAAAATTCATCTTCTCCACAATCTGTTCAAAAGGGGAACAAAAGGATACTGCAACCACTACAGCCTCAGCCCAAGCACCTTCTATCCACCAGAAGAAGGTCGACAAGGTTGCAGCAAAGCACAAAGATTCCTTTTGCACACAGTCATCTCATGTAGCCAGACTGGTTAAAATGGTTGAACCCTTCCAGCGACAGGTTCGTGACGACCTTCCACAAACCAAGCAACGCGACGGTTCCAACAATACAAGCAGCTCACCCAGATGCAGATCCAGCAAACGATTTTCCCTCTCCCCTGGGAACTCAACGCAATGGAGACCATTGCTTCCTAAGGAGGGAGGATTGATCCAGGTGGATATCAGTGGCCACCCACCTTTTTCGACTGGCTCAAAACAATTTTCTGGCAATTTTGGCAATTTACTATTTTTAGTAGGTTTTAGCTTCCGGGGCCATTTTGAGGACCTAAATGAAGGCTTTTCGAGATCGAGGTTCTAAATGATAGTCAAAGGCACGATTGAGCCCCCAAAATGAATCTCCTCGATGATACCTTTCCAACAAGCTATCACACGCCTAAAACGAAGATCGTATGCAAAAGTTACGACCCCGGGAAGTTGATGTACTCACTTACCCAAACGGGGCCCACATGACTTTTGGTGCTTCATCTCCTAGGGTTAGGTTTTTGGATGTATAGGAATTTTGGCATTCTCGTTTATTGTAAAATGGTCTTCAGAGCCTCATTGTAACCATCTTCTTGCGAATGCGAGTAGCCGTCACATCTCTGCTCAGAGATAAGCTGCCACCATTCTAGTGAGTCTTTCACTCTGTATTTTTACAGTCTCTATACATTTCTATGATTAATAGAAATCGTGTATTACTGTATATCTGTGTTTATGGTTGCATCTCTGATACATTTCTATTATATTATTGAATATCTGCAATATCTCTGTGCATTTCTTTATTATATCTCTGCTTTCATTTCGTGCCGAAAATAATACGGATCATGCACCCTCCTGCTGAGTGCATCAATCACTTTATTCTCCTTTCCTTTAAGATGCTTGATCTCAAAGTCGTACTCACACATAAATTCCAGCCACCTACTTTGTCTAACGTTTAAGGTTGGATGATCAAACAAATATTTCAGACCGTTATGGTCTATTTTGAGTTCAAACCTCCTTCCCATGAGGTAATGCCTCGATTTCCTCAGAGCGTGAACGATTTCTGCCAACTCCAAATCGTGAGTGGCATAATTCTTTTCATGCTCTTTCAACTTCCTAGACTCATAACAGATCAAAAATCCATTCTAACTGAGAACTCCTCCCAACCCTCCTTTACACGCATTTGTGCACACCACGAAATCCACATTTGGATCTACAATCCTCAAGATTGGAGCGCTAGTTAACAACTGCTTCAATCGCTAGAAACTTTTCTCACACTCTTTAGTCCACTGAAACTTTTCCTCCTTCCTTTGCAAGGAAGTGATAGGGTGAGTTATCTTTGAGAACCCTGCGATAAACCTTCTGTAATAGCCCACTAGACCCATAAAGGATCTAACTTCCGCCACATTCCTTGGCGCTGACCATTCTCTGATGGCCTCAACCTTCTCAAGATCCATGACGATCCCTTCTTCTGAAATAATGTGCCCCAAGTAATGGATCTGCCTTTGATAAAACAAGCATTTGCTCAACTTGGCATACAGCTGGTGTTCTCTCAACACTTGCAACACCATCCTCAGGTGTTGTTCATGCTCTTCCTCTGACTTGGAATAAACAAAAATGTCATCCAAGAAGACTATGACAAACTTGTCTAGATAGTCCCTGAATACACCATTCATCAAGCACTTAAAAACAACAGGTGCATTCGACAACCTAAACGATACCACTGTGAACTCATAATGACCATACCTTGTTCTAAAGGCGGTCTTGCTGGTGTCTTCATCCTTTATTATTACATGGTGATATCCCGATCTGAGATGTATCTTCAAAAATATTTTTGCACCTTTCAACTGATCGAAAAGATCGTCGATCCTCGGTAGAGGATACTTGTTCTTGACAGTTACTTTGTTCAACTATCTAAAATCAATGCACAGCCTCAACGTCCCGTCCTTCTTCTTCACGAAAAGGACCGGGGCACCCCAAGGTGACACGCTTGGGCGAATGTACCCCTTCTTTAGAAGCTCTTCAAGCTGTAATTGCAACTCTTTCAGCTCTGGTGTACTGATTCTATAAGGAGCTTTCGACACTGGAGCTGCTCCAAGCATCAAATTTATAGAGAAATCGATATCTCTCTTCGAAGGTAGTCTGGGTACCTCCTAAAATACGTCTTCAAACTCTGTTAGTACCACATGTTCTCCAATCTTTGAGACTTCATCTCTAGATGCTTCCTCCACATGGGCTGCAAACAATTGACAGCCTTTCATGTAGCACTTTTTCAACTGCATTGCTGAAATTTCTCTAACAACCACAACTCTGGGAATTCCTTGGACTATTTTATGATTCCCCTCCTCATCCAAGCATGTAAATTCCTTGTTACGATAGTCCAGGAGGGCATGGTGCTGGTCCAACCAGTCCATCCCAATTAAATAGTCATAAGAGCCTAAAGGCAAATTATTCAATTCAGCCTTCATGCTCAATCCCTTCATGTCCACTGGATAAGACTCAACCAACTCAATGACTTTCCTCTTGGTTCCTATAGCCATCTGCACTAACCAAGACTTTTCATGTTTGCTTCTTGATAAATGCAAACTTTCCACCACCCTAGGATCTACATAACTATGGCTAGCCCCTGAATCAATTAAAATAATAAATGGTTGGTTGTTAATCATACCTTCCACTTCAATCACGTGCGACTGAAATTCAACTTGCTTGTTGTCCAGGGCCGCATAGATCCTTGGCATTCTACTGCCCATGTCCTCCACTGTTTCATCTTGTTGAACATTATGGACAACTCTTGCTTTGCCATTTTTATTGGGACAATCTCTGTACTTGTGGTTCTCTTTACAGCCCCAACATTGAATGGGCGTCTATCTCGTCCTTTGTTCCCCCACTTCAGCCATTCTCGGCTCTCTAAATGATGGATGTCCTTGAGGACTATTTCTGAAAAAGGGAGGTTTGTTTCCCTTCTGCCTCTGTTCTTTCTTAAACTTCTTCTGGTCATCCCAAGCCTTCCGAAAGGTAGGCTTTTCTTTTTGTTGCTCATATAAGCATTTTGCTCTTCTTATTGTTTCTTCCATAGTCTTAGGATCATCATACTGAATCTTGTCACCAGTGGGAGGTGGCAGTCCACTCAGATACCTCTAAATCTTGATAGCCTCGTCTTTGATGAATGGAACATACTTCAGTAATTCCAAAAACCTTTGTTCGTATTCATCAATGGTCATGCTGCCCAGCTTGAGTTTGAAGAACTCCTTCATCTTTTTGTCA
This sequence comes from Picea engelmannii, assembly GCA_009831015.1. NCBI lineage: Eukaryota > Viridiplantae > Streptophyta > Pinopsida > Pinales > Pinaceae > Picea > Picea engelmannii. Next base: position 36,294 of record ML779566.1, read on the forward strand.
TAGTATCTTTTAGTCAGGTATTTCCTCTCGAAATACCTCTTTAATTCCTTCCATGTGATATCTTTCTCTCTAATGTGCTGCACCTGCACAAGCTGATCCCACCACATGGATGCTTTTTCTTTTAGTTGATACACCAAAATTCTTCCTTCTGCATGAGAGGAATAATTCTGCAGTTGGAAATATTTCCTCATGCCAAGCAACCATGTTTCGCCATCTTCCTCCTTCGTATGTTCTCCATCAAACATAGGAGGCTTAATCTTGTTCATCTCCCCTTTCAATTCATCCACTCCAGATCTTCATTATTTTCTGGTAGGGGATGGGCTTGAACTATTGTGTGCTTCCTTATCGGAATGCTTTGGGGAGCGACAACGATGTCTGCTACCACTCCTCGATCTTCTTTTTCTCTTAGGGGTCCTGCGACTCCCTATTTTTCTTGTGTCACTCTCCTTTTCCAATTTCCTTTCTATTCTTTCCAAGTTCTTCAACATCTTTAAGTTGAATTCACCCTACCGATCCCTGACCCTCATGAGCTTTCAACTATCGGCTCGGCGACCGTGGGCATCTTTCTGCAATCTTTCAATGATTTTCATCACATGCCCTTCCTTATCCAATTCTCTTCCATGCCCATATGAGTTCGATCCTTCGACTCCCAAGTTGACATCCCTTCCTTGTCTTTTGTTCTCTGAATTGGAGGCAATCCACACCTCTTCCATTTCTATACTTGGCGTCGATTCACGACTATCCTGACACTCGTTGAACTCTGCACACACAACGTGCATCCAACCGAAGTTTGTCAGGCCTTAAACCCTTAATAAAACTACAACATTCATAAACCAACGCAGATAAGAAAACATTTAGATTCCATGAATTTTTTGAGCTTTGTTTGGCTTTGCAATTTCTGGCGATAGCCCCCATTTTCTTAGTCCCCAACCCATGCGTCCACGGGCTGTGATCAAACGCTAAATTTCTAGGTGCTACAAGGCTCTCCAAACGAAACTTCGGGTTTCGGGATTTTGGGGCTTCGAGGTTTTGGGTTTCGGGGTTTTGGTCCCGAAGGTTCTCGCACTCGCTTCCCTCTTCAACTCCCGACTTTTGAAAATTTGATTTCATTACCCTTTGGGCCCACAACACAGCTATCGCCCACCAAGGTAGTGACACATGGTGTCCTTAAGAAGGTCCACCTCACTCCCAGTGATGTCAGGGGGCCCCACTACTTTTATTTTTCGTTTCGGAGTTTCGAGCATCAGGAGTTCGTGCATCTACACATCTCAAACTTCTGTTTTCTGAAACTATGAAATTATGGTCTATTCATATACTTGATCCAACGGTCAAGTTCCTCTCCTATGATCTACGGTGTAGATCGTTTCGAGATTTCGGGGTTTCGGGTTTTCGGTAACCAGGAGTTCACGATGCAGCGACTCCAAATCTCTTGTCACTTCAATCCCTGAATTTCTATACACGAGTTCTTGTATGAGATCCAACGATCCTCGATGATTTGGATCTAACGATCCAGATCTCTCTTGTGCTTACACCTATCAAAGCTCTTCATCCCTAACTTCCTCGCTAGTTGGCTGGATCTGATGGTTCATGGGATTTCGGTACTTTGTCCTGGAAGCTCTCCACTGTCTGATTCTACCCTTGTTAATCTCTTTCGCGATTCAAGACTTGGAGTGACCAATAATTTGGCCTGCGCTCCAAGTTCACAATCCCTGAATTCACAAAAAGATCCAATGGTTCAAACCAACCACGATCAACGACCCACGTTTATTCTGGATCCTAGGGTGGCAAGTTTCTCCATCCACTAACCACCTTGCAACTTTTGGCCATCTTACAGCCCTCGTGATTTTGTGAGTTCTCCACAGAGAATTCTGACTGTCCAACTCTGCTTCTCAAGGACTTTTGACAAATGACTTGGTAGCCTCCTTTTGAACCTTCACCTACTTGATCCAACACTTCTGGTGTGGAGTTCTCTCTCTCCCCGTGGCCATATACCACAACGGCTATAGTTTTATAATACCGCTACACCTCCTGATCTTTGTAACACGGTCAAGTAGTTCGTTGACACTCAGAAACATTCTGAGGTCTGAAATTAGTCCTCCAGACACAATTTCTTCTCAAAACCTCGGTCCAAAGATCACTTATCTGGCCCATCCAGGCTCAGCGTTAAAACTAGGCTCTGATACCATACTGTAACGTCCTTGACCGTCATCCCACTAGCCGGGCAAACGCTACTGTGCGGAACAACATCATTCTCATACTTAATTAATAACATGCATTTAAGTCATATTAAACACATCTAACTCAGAGTAAGCAGAATATTAATGCTAACATAAATAATCCCTATCATTAACAATAATTCATATGCACAACATAATACATGATACATATATGACTCATAGGCATGCAAAACATAATATTAAGCATAAGCTGATACTTATCTTTGAAACCATGGTAATTCCACCAACCACATGCAGGTCTTCCACGAACCACCCAGCCTTAGACCACGCTACTCATCATGCTTAGTAGTGGGTCACCCCCAAGCTGGGACTGATCTCCACCCAAGGCAAGGAATCCTAGTCTAGGTTGAGGTTACAGGAAAAACTGCACAGAATAACCGGAAGGATTCTTCCCAGGATGCCTTCTTACGCCCACTACTCACGAACTCTCATTCCCCACATGCATGTTCCGCCCAGGAGTATACACCTTCACAAGCATAGTCCATCAGTGCTTCACCTCCCTCTCTGGGTCTCGACAACAGGCCGGATTAGGAAGTCTTAGAGCTCTGTAGCTGGTGTTGGACTCTCTCTGGAAGAATACCACTTCCCAGTAGACTCCTTCACTTGGAAATAACTTCTCACAGGCCTGACAGACTGCCTCTTCAACTAAGGGCCTTAAAACCCGGTTCTTCAGCCCCTTCTGACTCAATTTCCGCACGGTGAGGATAACCACAACACAACCCCACTCAGGAAAACGGAAAACAACAACCTACAGACAGATCGGGTATGGATTCAGCTTTGCAATGGCGGATAGACTGGGTCCTGGAACTCACAAGTTGACTTTCCCCTCCTGACCAGTTCTCTCAACGGTGCATAGGTATGTCAAGGGCAGACGCAGACCAATAACAAAATCAGATGGATGATGTTTTGGTCTTCAGGAAGACGTCTCGGTTTTCTGGTTCTCAGAGTTGCGTGAGGGTATCCGAAATCAGACGCAAAGGATGATGGAATGAGGAGCGACCCCCTCCACAACTAACTTCTGCAGTGTTTTAACTGCATGTGCCTAGGTCGACACATGTCACCCATGAAGCTGCATGCACTCCATCAACATGTGTTCCTCTCCAAGAACTTAGGACACAACATATATTTCACATGGCTTTTGGAATAATATTAAAATATTATTCCCAAGGACCTAAGCCCCTAGGCTCAACACTTAGCCTCTCTTTCCAACCTTCCAACCCCCAATCCCTTACCCAATCTATGGAAGCTTAGTCCCCCATCACTCATTCATCGTGGTCGGTCTGCATGTAGCGATGTTTATATTTTTATTAATGTTCTACACGATTACATATACAAAAGCAGGCTCCCGGCCTTAACACTTAGGTTCTCCGGCCTAATAACACATAAGCCCACCAAATTATATAAACTTGGCTCACCAGCCTATAAAACATAATTACAATTCATATTGCAAGCTCTATACTTCATAGACATGATTTACAATAGGGCTCGGCCTTGGGGACATTACAACGAACCTCTTAGATCAAGTTTTTTCTTTTTTATCCCTACCTTTCTTCTTAAGACTGACTGTCATGTGCAATAGTATCATCAATACCTTCAAAAAGGCTATCAACATTTCTGGTTACACAATTACATCAATCATATTTAAACATTATGCCATGTTCATGGCATCTATAATAGCATACTAATCTTAACCAATAGCTATATGCACTATCAACATATATGCACCATGCATTATTTCTCGACATGCCCACTAGTGCATATGAATTTTAGTTATTTTATTCTCTTACATTTATAGCATTATCATGCCTTAATTATCTTTACATATAAAGCTCAAAGAAATATAAATAGAACAGAAAGATACAAGTCAAGGAATGTTACCTTTTAATTCCTTTGCATGGCATGGATTCTGTACAACATAAGTGATCCAATTCATTGCATGTTTTCCATTCACACAATGGATCATTAGATATGATTTTCTCACCAAGTATTAATTTCACAACATGAGAAAACATTTATATTTGCTAATGTTATAAACATACAAATCTACTTTTATCCACATAATAAAGTTTAAGGTGAGAATATCATTGTCATTAATAGGTCTGCCATGCTAGACATGTGAACCCAATTGTTGCTACAACAAATTCCTCAACTTCTTGTAGCTTTCTATAACATTGCTACAACTTTCTCTGCTATGTTGGGTAGCTTCCTTTGCTATCTTGGGTTGTCCTCATGTCCCATTCAAATATGGTAGCAATCCTCTACTCTTGTTTTGAGTTGTCTTTTCAATCTAGTCTCTAGTGCACCGTTGCTGTCTTTCATGGAACAATTTCAGCCAAGCCCGACTAGGCCTTTCCTCATTTGAAGCCCATAGTAGCAATGTAATATTCACATTCACTACATTCTTTCCTTGGCCAATGTTGTCCAACATTAAAAAAAAAATCAGCATTTGTATCACACCATGATGCTATAATTATATCACTCCAACTTCATATGAACTCGTTTCAAGTCCATTTTACTTTGTAGCCAAAACCAAGCATAAATAAACTTTTTTTTCAAGTACATTTCTTATACTTCCATTCTGTATTAACTACAATTGTTACATATTGATTTGATTGTCCACCCTTGTGCAATGAGAATGCACCCATCATTATTCATCTTTATCATTCAATTTTGTCCACTAAAACAACCATATATATATATATATATATATATGGAGAATTCCTTATGAAGTTCAATTATGTCCACCAAAACAACTCATTTAATGGAGTGATTTATTTATCCATTAGCAGCTTCCCAATTGAGTAGAAGTTCATTATTTACTTCACATTTTTTACACAAAGTTGTTGGTTCATAACCTACAACTCTTCCAAGCATACATACAACTTACGACGGAGATGGTTCAACCATCACATTGTTCATCCATCACTTCACATGCATATTATCTTTCCTTAACAATTCTCCTTTATCATCCAAGCTCTCCATGGCCTCCTTTGCAATCATGCTCTACCTTTGTTTTGGTCACACAAGTATTTAGCCTTCTTGATTGTCTCTTCAAGAGTATTAGGATCGCCAAATTGATTTTTCTCTAGGTAGAACATAGGAAACCCATTTAGGAACCTTTGTATCCACACATTATCATTTTTAATATATCCAACATCATGTCCAACATATCTCATCATCTTCAAAAACTTCTTCTCATATTCTTCCATGGTCATAGTCCCTAGTTGGAGTTCAACGAATTCCTACATCTTCTTGTCAGAATGGTGCTTGTAAAGACACTGCTACTAGAAATGCTTCTTGAACTACTTCCAACAAATTCTCCTCACATTGATGCTCTTAACTTGTTTCATCTAGTCCCACTAAATAGAAACCTTCCCTTGTAGGTTGTATATGGAAATTTTGGCTTCCAGATTGGATGAGAAATTATGTAGTTGAAAGTACTTTCTTATTCATAGCAACCAATATTTAACATCCTTTCCCATTTTGTTTTCACTATCACATATTAGTGGCTTGATATTCCTAAGCTCTCTTTGTAATTGGTTTTGCCCATACCTTCTCCTTTGATGTTGGAATGGAGACACTTCTGGGCTACTCTATGATTATCTAGATGCATATGGATTTCTCACTAAATGTGCTAGTGAGTAATGATTCCTTCAATTTCTCATAGCACTTCTTGAGTGCTTATAGCTTCCATGGTTCTCTTCTTGAATGGACTTTGCCTCCTTCCTAATACCTTGAACCCAATCCATTTTTCATTTTCTTTTGCAATCTGTTTAAGCTCTGTAGTAATTAAGTGTTCAATGGATTTTTATCCTCTTAAGCTTTCAACACGCTCTTATTATTATCTCTTCAAATCTACACCTCCATCTTCAGACTCCTCATAGTGTATTTCAACTCTAATGGCTCAATCCTTCCTTTGTTCCCATTGGGTTATGTGTCCTTATCTCTTGCTTTGATATTCAAGCTTCCAACTTCATCTTCATGAGTATAGGGATCTTTTCCACCCTCCATTTTATCTCTTCAATGGTACTCTTCAATGCTAATCATAACTTATCTTTGTTGAAACATTGATTCTTAAAGAATTGTGCATACAATAAAAATGATCACTTACACCTCAATTATAGGTTTGTAACATTTTTATAAATTATGGAAAATCAATGCACTTTAACACTTTTTCCTATTAAGGTTATAAGTCTCTCTTTTTTCTCAAGTTTAAAGAATTTCAAATTACTTCTCCAAGATTTGAGCCATCAAATTAATCCCCTCTAAATTATCCTTCGAATGACTACACCCATGATACCCAATTTGGGATTATAATCTAGAAGTCATGGCTTTGTACTGTCCTTTCTCCAAATTTTGTCAAACACTTAGCCTACAATCTTCATTTTCCAGTAATTTTCACAAATCTAACTCTAAAATTCAAGCACTTCTTCATTTACGTCTCCATAAGCTACCCAAATACTCTAACAACCTTCCAATTTGGTAATTGTAGTACTCAATTCAACATTTGCAAGCCTCAAATACTATTTTCCGCAATTATTCTCATGGGGAAATTTTGTTAAACACTTGTCACATAAACTGCAATTTCCCATTGTTATAACCACGAGTTCTAATACCATTATATAACATACTCAATACCCCTTATGCACTTTGAGGGTATGGGTACTCTTTTACCACCCAAATTTAGACTAATTTTTGCTCTGTCACCATATTTCATTATTATGTTATTAACTAATTATCAGATGTAAGCATGAACGTATAAATTTATGTAACATAATGTAACCATTCAATTATCCATGAAACCATAATTTATGAATGTGAGTTAATACAAACTGTCAAAACTAAACAAATTGGAAATTAATTCAATCCATAACATAAACCATAATAATTCAACCTTCATTCAACACAATCCATAGGTACATCCATGAACAATAATATGTTTCAAAATTGTACATCAACTAGAAAGAGGACATTCCACCCAACCATAAGCTCCCTAATGTACCAATTCTATGTGAACAGAAGTCCTTAGGACTATAAATCCGTCTCTTCTATAAAGCTATGAATAAAACTATTAGTCAAACTCACAAAATAGCCTAAATCATAGAGATGAGGTTGACGATGGGTCAAAGTTCGAATAAAAATATCACCAAGACTAAAAAAGGAGAAGAGGTTGACGATGGGTCAAAGCAGGACAAGTTATGGTGACATTAGATCTCCTGTAAGATTATGACTAAGACTATCGTTAAAACTCAGAAAATAGCTTAAATGACCTCAAATTCACTATGGTCAAAGTACGACTATGGTCAAAGTACGACAAATTCACGAATCATGTTGCGAGAGTAGGAAATGAGTGAACCATTGTCAACCAACCAAGTTTAAGTACCACTGTCCAAAAGATAATGTCCAAATGTTCAACGATATGGACACGTAATGCGAGTTGATTTAATGTAGGGCAACGTCAGCTTGCTGCCTCGTCTAAGGATGCATTTCATGAGACAGACTTCACAATCACAATTCATAGTTTTAAAATGATGTTGTAATATTTCAAAATGTATAAACTTAGTTTTTTTTGAATTATATAATATAAATTTATAGAAAATCACAATTTTTTTGTTATTTAAATTACAATTTTTAATGTAAAAATGAAATTAACTTGTTGAAAAACTTAACAAATACAATATTAACAAATACAGATTTAACTATTTAAATTTGCAATTCCAACAATATTTAATTAGATTTATATCAAATATCCTTAAAAAATATTTAAAACAAAAAGCATAAAACTTAACACATTTAGAAAAAAAAACATTCCACTTACACCCCATTATATCAATCACATTCTACTTATACCCCTATTATATCAATCACAGAATAACTAAAACACAATGTAATTAAATATTAAGGGTAGCTGATTACAATTTTTTTTTTTTTTAATTTAAAGGCTTTATCAATCAGATTATATAAATTTACATGAATTACTATTTTTTGTTATTCAAAATTCATTTATGAATATAGAAATAAATTTAACATTCAGCATTAAATTTAGATTAATAAAACACTAGAATTATACTTAAATAATCTCTCAAATTTAACAATTTCTAAACTTTGAAAATTTAAAACATTGACTTATGTGTATTTAACTATATTCTTCCGTGTAATATTCGAAAATGAGTGTAACAAAAACAAACATATAACTCCGTAAAAGGCCCTATATGGCTGCTATTAATCCGTCTGCGTCTGTTCAGTGTCAGGCAGGGTGGGAAAACCCTGTTTGGTTTCGCCAGTGTTCAATTGCGTTCCGAAGTGAACGATTTGGAATGAGAGCCCTCTGATTAGGGTCGAGCTTGACTCCAGTCATTGGGGAAGTGCCATTGTTGTCGAACCATCTTTTGATTTCCTCAAATTCGTACGAGTTCCCATCTTCAGCAATATGAGGGTTTTTCATAACCTCCTGCACAGGTCCAGCGGCAGTCAGCAGAATCTAAAAAACTAGCATCTACATGGTAGATCAAAAGCAGTGAGTAAAACAGATGGATGGATGGACCTCGTTGCTTTGCTTACCATACTGATCGGACAACAAAAATAATCAGGAGGTTGGGGTGGAGAGTTGGGAAAATTGATCAAACAGCAAAAACATTCAGGAGGTCGAGGTTGAGGCTTGGGGAAGTCGACCAGAATTTTCTGTAGAGATTCCATCGCCCTTGGAAGGCTTCTCTCGACCGTGCAGTCCAAAGCGATCGTAGCGAGTTGCCTTGCTAGTTCCGGCGGCCACTTTCCTCCCTCATCCAATAAATGTTTTAACGCGTCGTCTCTGGCAAGCGCAGCCTTTACACGATCAATAAATCCCACCTCCGCCTCATTGGCGAGCTTCCCGGTTAGAAGCTGGAGAACAAGTATCCCGAAGCTGTACACGTTCGAGTCGGTAGTTAAGTCATGTACCCGAGATCGATCTGAAAGGAGTTGGAGGAGCCCGAAATCACTGATTTTGCTACCGAGATCATTGTCTAACAGTATGTTGGAGGGCTTTACATGGTGATGAACAATTGGATCCGGCTGTAGAGTGTGCAGGAACAGTAAACCCTCGCAGACTTCTGCTGCGATGCGCAATCTGTCGAACCATGGAAGCGGGGGAGTCCCGTCTTTGCAGAGCAGCCGATCTTCTAAGCTTCCGCGGGGCATGTGTTCATAGACGATGAAGCCTCCGTCGGGGCAGGCCCCCATTAACATCACTAAACGAGGGTGCTTAATGCTACTCAACCGATCCATCTGATTGACATAATATAACACAATGGAGTAAGCCAATGTTTAAGGAAACTAACACTCTTTTCGGTGAAATATACACTGTTTTCGTTAATAAGTGATTGATGTGAATTTGAGATTTGAAATTATAGGGTTTTGCCCAAATTCTCAATCAATCCAAAACATCAAAAATCTTAATGAATCAAAATCAATCCAAAACATAAAAAATCCCAATTAATCAAAACTGTGATAAAATTTCGGCTCCTAACACAACAGATCCTGAAAGGTAACTGGCCCTCTAAATGATAAAAACCCATTCACTATGCCCTAAAATTGACAATCGAAAAACCCATTTTTTTGTCAACGGAATGTGTAAAGCTACAGGGACTCATAACGACCTTACCTCGCGCTGAAATTGAAATCCGCCCTTAAAGCAATTGTAGTCCAACACTCTAATGGCCACGGGAGTAACATGAAATTGACCTTTGTAAACTCTGCCGTAGCGGCCTTCCCCAATTCTTGCTTCGTATGATAAACTGTGTGTTGCAGCCATGACGTCTTCGATGAAGTAGCACGTGAATCTCCCCTGCCTTTCCATGGCTTCATCACGCTCTCGTACCGCATTTTCTTTCTCACTGATCAATATTCTCGTGAGCTCCTCGTACCCTTCAACCTGATCATCATAAAAAACAAGTCTATTAACAGTTGCTGTCATGTAAGACAGACAGGCATACCATTGATTACCTCTTTGTAAGCTTCTATAGCGGCTAGTTGCGTCATTAACATTGTACTGTCGGCCTCTTCCAGCGCCCTGTCGGCCTCTTCCAGCGCCTTTCTCTGCCTTCCCATTTTTATCAGAGAAGAAAATCTTTTAAGAACTTGAAACGCAGAGTCGTCTTTTGGGATTTGATCACCTACAGAAGGCTTTGAGAGAGGGGACTCTGGGTCTTCCAGGAGGGATGTTGAGTTTGGAACTAATCACACTGCCGTCGCCTATATTTATAGATATTTAAAAAAAAGGCATGCAATAAATTATTAGACAGATATATCTTCTACAATATCTTCTATTGACTGATTGTTGGACTGTTCACTGTTCCAGAACTTTCTTCATAGCCGTGATCTTTCTTATGTGTTTCCATGAACTTTCTTCTGTGTTTCCATGAATCATCTTTCATCTGTGTTTCCAAGGGCTTTCTTATGGGCAAACATTAACTACCACACTCTCCTAACGACCACACTGCTGATTAAACGGACTCTTGACAAAAGCACCGCTAAAAACAAATGACATTTAACTTTCTTCTACGTGTCCATTAATCATGTTGCGAGGAAATTGTCAATTTCATAAAAAATTCAACCGACCAAAATTATGCTGAAAAATATTCACTAACGTCGATCCCATTAGAAGGGATGAGAACGAGGAAATTGTCAATTTCATAAAAAATTCGACCGACCAAAATTACGCTAAAAAATATTCGCTTACGTCGATCCCATTGGAAGGGATGAGAACGACACGACCGTGTACTTTGAGTCCCCCGAGGGCGATTTAAACATGTATAGATACAGACTTTTTCGGAATTGCCAAAGTTGATGTACTGTGCCATCAAAGTACAAGTTTGCCTCACCAAGTTGTAACTAGTAATTACATATAGGAGTGGGTTAACTCGAGAGCATTCTCTTCTCTTCCCTAGTTACTTTTTCGGCATTTGCTTTTAAATTTTTGTTCAATCTAGAATTTTAATCGATTTTCTGTATATGTGAGTTGATTTAAAATGGGGTATAATCCTTGGGTAAAGTTCTTAAATGCATGGAACATTGATCCATGCGAAACTCAGACTACCTTTGAAAATTTGGCTGGATTCAGGTTCATTTTTTTACCTGAAAAGCGGAACTCGGGAAGGAAGATTGCTCTCGAGTTAGCTTACTCCATTACATATCAAGATGTTGCAATATGAAGAATCTGAAAAATGGATTTAAGTGCTCAATGAAGAGCCCAAAAAATATAGATCAAAAATAAACTTTGTTTGAAAATATGATCAATTATCGGCTATAGCTTATGAGAAACAAAAACAAAACTCAGATATCAAATTATGGAAATCACTATCACAACATTTTATTCCAAACAATAAAAAAAGAGGGTACAAAGTACCTCTATTACAAAACAGTAAAAACCAGAGTATGCTCTTTTTTTACACACATAAAAAATTTAGACTAGTTGTGTTACAGTGCACAAGTAAACAATTTTTTATCACTAACAAAACTCATTAACACACCTTAGCATAAACATGAATTACATTCTCTATAAATAGAGTTTGATGGGTTTACGTGGCAATTACAGAACAACAAATGGCAGAGATGGTTATTCAAAGAAGAGCCCCCTCCAGCTGTCATAAGCATGTCGAAAACTCAGGCATTAGTTCCTTCAATCTCCCCCGTAATGTCAAGTTTGAGGATTCCCAACTGTGATCTGAGTGCCTCCAATCAATCCTTTGGAAGAGCCTTAGTAAAAATGTCTGCAAGATGATCTTCAGATTTACAAAATTGAAAAAAGAGAAATTATTGTTGGACAAGCTCTCTTATGAAGTGATGGTGAATGTTAATGTGTTTGCTCCTGCTGTGGAAAACTAGATTCTTTGTCATGGAGATAGTACTTTAATTATCGCAGTAAACTTTGATGGGTTTACATACTTCCATTCCACAGTCTTCCACCAACCTTGACAACCAAATGGCTTGTGTGCTTGTTGATGACACAACAAGATATTTTTTTTCAGCTGTAGATAGTGCAACAATGGGTTGCTTTTTGCTGTTCCAGGAAATAAGGTTTCCTCCAAAGAGAAAAGCATATCCAGAGGTACTCTTTCGATCATCCAAGTTGCTTGCCCAATCTGCATCTGTGTATGCTACAACATTTGAATCATTAGCAGAGGTATAAAACAATCCATAAAATTTAGTACGACTTACATATCTGAGAATCCTTTTGGCTGCCTGCCAATGGGACTCGTGAGGTTGATGCATGAACTGAGCAACTACACTGACAACAAACATAATGTCTGGTCTAGTGGATGTCAGATACATAAGGCTGCCAATCAGAGATCTATAAAGGGTAGCATCACAAGGTGGACTTTCATCATCTTTCATCAGTTTACTCCCAACTACAAGAGGAGTGCTCACAGGTTTACACTTTTGCATGATAAACCTCTTCAACATGTCTTCAATATATTTAGCTTGACAAATAAATATACCTTCAGTTGTTTGTTGAATTTGCATTCCCAAGAAATATTGCATTTCTCCCAAATCAGACATTTCAAATTCTGATTTCATTGCATCTTTGAATTCCTCCATAAGTCAAAATGAGGTGCTATTGAAGATTGAATCATCTACATATAAGCAAAGGATGATGAAACCTGACCCAACAACCCTTTTGTAGACAACACTCTCAAAAGAACATTTAAAAAAACCATGATAATGAAGATAGTAATCAATTCTAGAGTACCAAGCTCTAGGGGCCTGCTTAAGACCATAAATTGTCTTCTTAAGCCTATACACCTTATCTTCTTTACCATCAATAATGAAACCCTTAGGTTGATCAACATAAACTTCTTCCTTCAAATATCCATTTAAGAAAGAAGATTTAACATTCATTTGATAAACAATTAACTTTAACTGAGATGCAATGGAAATAAATATCCTTACTGTTTCCATTCTTGCTACAGGAGCAGAAGTCTCATCATAGTCAATGCCTTCTTGTTGCACATATCCTTGTGCAACCAAACGTGCTTTATGTTTTGAAATGTTGCCATCCATATTAAATTTAAGTTTGTAAATCCACTTTACACCAATAGTGGATTTTCCATGAGCAAGATCAACTAACACCCATGTGTTTATTTTCTGTATTTGTGCAATCTCATCTTCCATGGCTTGTGTTAGCGTCAGAAGTCACTCCTAGATTGCTTGTAGGAGCAGAGCCTGACACCCATCAGTTTAATGTGATGATTTGTTTGAAAGGGGTGATCAAATGGAAGCAAACTCGAAACAACCGTCTCAACTCAGAAACTGGGCCAGACATGCACAAACGAGTGAGGTCTTGATAAACTTCAAATAGTGAGTTGTAATAAGGGTGAGTGGACGGAAGACTTCATGAGAAAGGTACAAGGATCTGCTATAGGCATCAAGCTTCTAACAGACGATGAGAGCAGGCATCTGAAAACAAGATCTTCTTACTTCCAAACGCGGGAAACCAGAGAAACAACAATGCAACAATAAATCATTTACCATAACATAACTGTGTTAATTCATACGAATCATTCGATCATGAACTCTCCAACATAAGACGAAAACAGAGATGAAAAAGGGAAACTGTTTTTTATAAACCAAGAAGTCTCAAACACAGATACATAACCAGGAATCCAGAATGGTCATGAAAACTTTACAGTTGGGAGCTTAGCTCTACCATCGATAGATACAAAAATGGCGAAAACGCCTTCATATACTCAAACTAACAACAACAACAAAATCGAGATGTAGCATTGAAAGCTTTGCGTCTGCATGGCTTCTGACAATACGGGGCTGCAATCTCTGAATGGTCGTGCAACTTATGACAGACGCAATCGATCTCCTGATAGTTTATTCGGCGAATCGACGTGCCTTTAATTTAATGCAGGACTTTCCCATTATGGCGGAGACGATGTCTAACCACCACCAACCGCTTCAATAACTGTTTCTTGGGATTGAGGACAATCTGGCCAACTCAACACCTTGGGATGTGAAAGACTTCTTGCACTGCCACCTGGAATAAATGAATGGCTAGAGGGATAGGCATGGAGGCTAGCGCAGAGACTGGGGCGCATGGTAGGAGTGATGGCGTCGGATTATGAGGGAGTGGAAGGAAAGGTGAGGTGTGAGAAGGGTGACGGAGGATGCTTCATGGCGGAAGACATCAGACGGATGGGAGGAAGATGGGAGATAACGAACTCGCCTTTTGGTGAGGGGATGATGTGGAGAGGAGTGGGACACATGGCACACGACAAGTGGATGGCGAGAAGGAGGGTGGACCATGCAGACCAAAGAGGGGAGGCGAATGAATGACACATGGCAGCAGGGGAAAGGTGGACTAGAAGAAAACAAGACAGGAGAATGGCCCACGCTGGCTAAGCATAGAGCGGCTGAGAAGGGCGGAGTTGTTCAAGCGCCGTTGATCCGGGCGCGTCGATCCAGGCCGTCGAAAGCTGCACCTATGATTCCGGATCCCCCCCCCCTCCGCTTAAAGGTAGAAAGGCGGGGGGGGTCCGGAATTACCTTTATCGCCGTTGATCCGGGCGCGCTAATCTGGACCATTGGAGAGGTGCGCCCCCGATTTCGTACCCCCCCCCCCTCCGCTTAAAGGTAGAAAGGCAGGGGGGGTTAGGAATTCAACATGCGTCGTTGATCCGGGCGCGCAAATCGTCGCCGTTCAAACTTGCTTGCCGCTTACCCCGGGCGCAATTGGGTTCCGAACTTAGGAAAAGTGGGTTTTTAACCCATTCTTTTGTATTCTAACCCCCTTACAAGAAATATCTCTAACATTTGGCTCCATGGGGGATAGAGTCGTCCCTGTGATGCTTTAAGAACTTTTTTGCAGATTCAGTGCCTTTGCTGTTGGGCTATGGAGTCATTTATTAGTCCGAAAAACAAAAACAGAAACAATATTTACAAAACAAAACAAAAAGAGCCAACTGTGGCTCACAGGAAACACTTTTTTAAGAAATGCCCATTTACTGGGCTGCTAAAAACTTCATTGCCTTCCAGATCCTGCAACCTGTAAGTGTTGTTTGAAAATACTTCAAGGATCTTGAAAGGCCCGAACTAGAGGGCATCAAATTTACTATGTTTGCCCTTTTCCTTCCCGGGTGCATCCCATTTGAGCACCAGATCACCTTGCTTGAACTCTTTCTTTTTTCTCTTTTTGTCAAAAGCCTGCTTGATCTTCTGCTGATGATGGTAGGCTCTGACTCTGACCTGTTCTCTGATCTGCTGCACTTCCACCATCTGATGAATCCTTCTGAGCACATGGTTAGGCTCTCCTTCAAGGTCTTGGAGGAATTTAGCCACAGATAAGGCGAGTTGAGTGGGGAAAACAACCTATATTCCATAAACCAACTGGAAAGGTGAGATGCCCAGCAATTTCTTTGTGGTCACCCGATCAGCCCAAAGAGAAAATTTGAGCTTTGAGTCCCAGGCCCTTTTATTTTCTTCCAGTAGCTTTTTGATAAGCTTGATTAGGCTTTTATTGGAAGACTCTGCCAGTCTGTTCCATTGAGGATAGTAGGGAGTAGAATGAATCAGTGAAATTTTGAACCGTTCACAGAATTTGACCAGAGGCTCAGACCGAAAGGGAGATGCATTATCAGTGACGATTCTACAGGGGCAACCGAACCTCGTTATGATGTCCTTCAGGAAGCTGATAATTACTTTGTGAGAAGTGCTTCTAGTAGGGGCAGCTTCTATCCATTTGGTGAAGTAGTCGATTGCAGTCAAAATCCATCTGTGTTGGCCGCTTGAGGGAGGATGAATTTCCCCGATGAAGTCCAATCCCCACTGCTGAAAGGGTGCTGAGACTACCACAGGCTTTAAGGGCAGGGATGTGAGCTGCTACTTTCCTGAGAACTTTCGACACTTGATACAAGCTCTGATTTCTCTGCAAACATCAGGAAATAAGGTGGGCCAATAATACCCGGCTCGGAGGATCTTGTGCGCTGTGGTCTTCCAAAAATGATGACCTCCACAGAGACTGCTATGGAAATCGATCATAACCTTCTGTGCCTGTTGTGGGTCCAGACACCTTAGTAGTACCCCCAGAGGGTCCTTCCAATACAAGGTTTGGCCAATGAGGCAATACCTGACTGCTTTGAGCTTTAAAGCTCTTGCCTTGCTTTTTTCCATCCCATCAGGAGGCTTCAATTCTTGCAGAAAGTACAAGATATCCTTGTACCAGGCGCACGTTGCTAGTGGTAGAGTTCTTTGGGAACTCCTGTCGGATGACTCAGCTTGCTCGTTGATGAAACTGATTCCCAAGGCTCTGCAATTGGATTCTACCAACATCTTGGCTAAGCCCTGCCCCTTTATCAGCTTGGTGGGCTTAATCTCTAAATCAAATTCTAGGATCTTAGCGATCCATTTACCTCTCCTCCCGTCTATGTCAGGCTGTATAAGAATGTCCTTCACAGAGGTTGAAGGGACATATGCAGTAATCTTGGAATGCAAGACATAGACTATGAAATCCTTGAGGGCTTTCACCAGGGCATAAGCCTGCTTCTCCATGATCTCGTATCGAAGTTCTGCATCTCTCAGTGCCTTGCTAAAGAAGGCAATAGGCTGCTCTTGTCCTTGATCATTTTTCTGCAGTAAGACTGCTGCTACTGTATCAAAGGAGGCAAAAGAAAATATCAGAAAATCTTTGGAATAATCGGGACTGATTAGCACAGGTGCCTCAGTCAATGCCTTCTTTATTTGATCGAAAGATTCCTTGGGTGCATAGGTCCATCTTACTTCACTCCCCTTCTTGAGCATGGTTGTGATGTGTTTTACCAACTCAGCAAAATTTGAAACAAATCTCCTCAGAAAATTAATCCTTCCCAGAAATGTCTGAACCTCTTTCCTAGATCTGGGAAGGGACAGGGCCTGAATCGCTTCTACCCTGTCGGGATCAATCCTTACTCCCTCTACTGACACTATATGGCCTAACAACTTTCCCTCCTGCATGGCAAACAATGATTTTTTGGGGTTTAAAGATAGGCCATACCTCCGACACTTCTGGAAAACCTTCTTCAAGCAGTGGCAGTGTTCTTTATCAGTCTTGGAGAAGACTGTGATATCATCTAGATATATCACCACAAACTGATCCTTCTCCCCGATGAAGGCTATGTCCATGGCTCGCTGAAATGTTGCTCCTGCGTTCATCAGTCCGAAAGGCATTTTGGCATACATGAATGTGCCCCAAAGAGTGGTGAAGGCTGTTTTTTTCCTGTCCTCAGGCATGAATGATATCTGATTATAGCCAGAGAAACCATCAATCATGGATATTCTGGAAGCACCAGTGACCTTCTGCAATATGTGCTCCATGTTGGGCAAGGGATAATTATCCTTCCTTGAGCTCCTGTTCAGGTTTCTGAAATCAACGCAGAGTCTGATTTCGCCACTCTTTTTTCTTACTGGGACCAAATTGGCTACCCAGTCAGAATATCTCAAGGGGACAATGATCTGGGCATCCAGCATCTTTTTCACTTCCCTCTCCATGACGGGTAGTAGCATGGGATTTATCTGTCTCAACTTCTGCTTGAACGGCTTAGCCTCTTCTTTCAGTGGGATCTTGTGCTCAATGACTGATGTGTCATATGTCTTGAGGTCTTCGTAGGTCCATACAAACACATCAGCAAACTCCCTCAGCAACTTAGTATATTCAGACCTTTGCTCCTCGGTCAAACTTCTTGACAACCTGACAAACTTGGGCTCCTCTGGTGTGCCTATGTTGCACTTAGTTGTGTCAGTGTCGTCACCTGAAATTATACCTTTTACTGCCACATCATTCCCATCAAACAACCTTTCTAATGGGATGAGTCCTTTCGGAATGTGATTGCTCGGCAGTTGTATAATCTGATGGTCAACAATTTTATTCGTCAACTCCCTAGGGTGATGATCAGGTTCTCCCTCAATGTCAGGATCCTCATCTATGCGTAATGCAAAAATTCACCCACTGATTAGAGAAACTTTTCAATCTCCAGATCGTCTTCGAATACCCTCCAATGCTTGACATTGTCTGGTACAGAGGGTCTGTATTTTATTTCAACATCGGACCTGATAGTGGGCAGCTCAGGAACTTTGAGCAGACTAGCTGTGAAAGCTAAACAGTCGGTTGGGGCATTTTCTTCCCTTGGAATGAAAGAGATGTTAAAAGCCAGGAATAAATTATTCACAAGGTCCCATACCTCGTTCCTGTAATTCCTGAGTCGATGATGCTTGGTCTGATAAACATTTTTGACCTGTTGGACAATCAACTCTGCGTCCCCAAACACAGCCATTTCCTTGATTCCCATCTCCTTTTCAACTCTCAATCCTAGAACCAGGGCTTCATACTCTGCCACGTTGTTAGTAACTTCAAATTCTAGCTTGTACGACAGAGATATGATCTCCCAAGAAGGGTATATGAAAACTACCCCGGCACCTGCACCTATATTGGAAGAAGCTCCATCGAAAAACATCTTCCAAACAGAGGTGGTTGGAGGAGGCATCTCTGGATTAAGAATGGGTTTCTTTCTGATTTGCAAAGGGGCCTCAGGAGTCTCAGTGACCTGCAACAAGCTAGACCCTAAGTCAGTGTCAAGTGCAAAGATGGGGTGATTAGTGGGGTTTGCTTCATCACTGACAATGTAGGCTAGCTGGGCTTCTCTGTACAATCTCCTATGTTCCCCTCCAAAGACTGGAATGGTGGCATATGTAAGATCCATTTGTAACGTCCCTCCAAGTCTCTTAATCCAAGATCTTGACAACAACATGCCAAACTTGGGGGGAACATCAGCTACCACAATATCCATGACCATACTCTTCATGGGAAACTGAAATAACGAAACCACCAGGTCCTTGATGACTCCCAAACACTGAACCCTCCTGGAGTCGAAAGAATAGAGGTCATGATAGGCTCGGGTGACTTCCAGTCCTAATTCTTCCATGACAGTTTTGGGCATGAGGTTGTGGGAGGCCCATGAGTCCATAAGGCAATTATGCAGCACTTTGTCATGTATGTTCAGGTATGTGTAGAAGGGGGGGGATGAATCATCTCTGTCTTCTACCATGGGTCCTAGGATAACTGCAGGTCTTTCATCTTGGAGGTTTATGGAGTCTGTGAGAGGATATGAGGCTTCGGACTTCAACATCTCAGAGAAGTGTTTTTTGAATTCCCCATGTTCAATTAACTCAGTGAGCGTCACAGGAATTCAGATCTTTTGAACCTCATGTTCGAAATTGAAAGAAGACATAGGCTTTGGGATTTCTCTAATTTCAGGAACATGATTATGGACAATGGGAGAGAAAGGTTGGGCCTTCCTACCTCTATGATTATCTGCTACTTCATTAACAGGCTGTTCTGCTCTGGAGGAGGGCTCTGGAACGTCAGTTGTTGCTGCCCTTTTGTCGGACCTCAGGTTGTACCTGCCTCGACCGCCACCAGCTTTGTCTCCCTTACTCAATTCGTTTAGCTGACTATTCATGAGAGACTCCTTGTATGCTGACTGAGTCAGATGAGGGAAAGGAGGAGTGACTTCCACAGAGTGGATTTTAGGCTCAGGATCTTCTGTTTCCCCTTCCTGTTCCTCAGCCACAAAATTGTTCTGGAAGGGAGCCTGAATTCTTTGGTCGTCCCTGTCTCTTTCCTTCTCTCTGTGCATAGTTGGAGGGGCAAAATTATTTGGCCTTCTGAAACCTCCTTTGTTCTCAGTGCCTTGAGGGCCTTTGTATGTTTTCCTCCTCTCCACCTTCAGTCTCTCCACCTCTTCTTTCAGAAAGTTCATGACCTGGGTCAACTCACTTACTTGAGGGTTGGGAAGTGATGGGTCGGAAGTTGAGGCTTCCGATTTTTCCTTTCTTCTGTCTGTGTCGGCCTGGTTTCTCAGTCTATCAGCTGCCAATATGTTGGATTCCACTTCTATAGTTGCATCTTGCATCTGAGCTAAGGAGGTGGCTCTTCTTTCTCTTAACACGAGACATAAATCAGGGTCAAAAGCGCCAGCATAGGAAATCTGAGCAGAGGCCTCTGAGGGTTTAATCTCTGCAGGAATTTTGTTGTACATCTTATTAAATATTTTGGAGAAGTCTGAGACAGACTCTCCTTCCATCTTCTTCAGAGACCCAAACTTCGTCATGTAATACATATAATCCTTCCTGTCTCCCCACTGTCTCAGGAAAACACTATCCAGAGCCTCAATTCCAGCAATAGATCCAGGGGCTAGTCCTCTAAACCATTTCCTGACCTCACCCTCAAGGCTCTGGACAAAGAATCTCATCCAGACATCTTCATTTTCAATGTTTAGGTTGTCTGCATAACTGTAAAAAGCAGCCAAGTGCTCCTCAGCAGTTATGTCTCCTTCCCCACTGAACTTGGGCATGTACTTCAAGTAGTCTCCAACAGGGAGAGGATTCATAGGATGAGGTAGGATTAAAGGAGCATATCTAGCAACTACTATGGCATCCATTATATTTAGAGGGGGATTATCACCAGCCATAGGAGTATTAGGTAGAGGAGAACTCAGAGGAGAAGGTGTATGGACAGGAGATGTTGGAAAAGAGGTTCTTGGAGGAGACAATGGAGAAGACAGTGAGAGAGCCAAGGGACCTGAGTGTGAAAATGCTTCTCTCTGCGCAGTAGTAGCAAAAAAAGGAGGAGTGGTGAAACCTTCAGAAGCTTGAGGTCTGTGATGAGGCACGACCTCTAGGGAAGGGGGAGTGACAAGGATCTCTCTTTCTGGTACCAGACCAAGAGGAGAAAACTCAGCAGGAACACTCCCGAAATTCAGAAAACGGGAAACCTCAGAGGAAGGACGACTAGGAAGCTGAGAATAAGAAAATGGAGTTCGCACAGAAGGGGATGGTGTATTACCTGTTTCAATGGAGAAAACTTCTTTCGCAGAGCTCTTTCCCTTTCTGCGCACCGCTTCCGAGTCAGCTTCTGGTGTAGCTAAAGGCAAGTGTGGATTAGACCTCGTGTGTCTGCCTCTCGAAGCCACAGTTGATAGAGTAGGTTCTCCCCAGCGGAGTCGTCACAATGGAGTCTCCAGGTGCACAGTAGCAATCTTCAAGTTCTGATATCTGATGTACCTTCAGAATCAGTTAATCTTTGTCGTTCAATCCCGGGGAAAATATTCAACTTCGTCCCCGGCAACGGCGCCATAAATGTTAGCGTCAGAAGTCACTCCTAGATTACTTGTAGGAGCAGAGCCTGACACCCATCAGTTTAATGTCACGATTTGTTTAAAAGGGGTGATCAAATGGAAGCAAACTCGGAACAGCCGTCTCAACTCAGAAACTGGGCCAAGCATGCACAAACGAGTGAGGTCTTGATAAACTTCAAACAGTGAGTTGTAATAAGGGTGAGTGGACGGAAGACTTCATGAGAAAGGTACAAGGATCTGCTATAGGCATCAAGATTCTAACAGATGATGAGAGCAGGCATCTAAAAACAAGATCTTCTTACTTCCAAACGCGGGAAACCAGAGAAACAACAATGCAACAATAAATCATTTACCATAACATAACTGTGTTAATTCATACAAATCATTCGATCATGAACTCTCCAACATAAGACGAAAACAGAGATGAAAAAGGGAAACTGTTTGTTATAAACCAAGAAGTCTCAGACACAGATACATAACCAGGAATCCAGAATGGTCATGAAAACTTTACAGTTGGGAGCTTAGCTCTACCATCGATAGATACAAAAATGGCGAAAACGCCTTCATATACTCAAACTAACAACAACAACAAAATCGAGACGTAGCATTGAAAGCTTTGCGTCTGCATGGCTTCTGACAATACGGGGCTGCAATCTCTGAATGGTCGTGCAACTTATGACAGACGCGATTGATCTCCTGACAGTTTATTCGGCGAATCGACGTGCCTTTAATTTAATGTAGGACTTTCCCATTATGGCGGAGACGATGTCTAACCACCACCAACCGCTTCAATAACTGTTTCTTCGAATTGAGGACAATCTGGCCAACTCAGCACCTTGGGATGTGAAAGACTTCTTGCGCTGCCACCTGAAATAACTGAATGGCTAGAGGGATAGGCATGGAGGCTAGCGCAAAGACTGGGGCACATGGTAGGAGTGATGGCGTCGGGTTATGAGGGAGTGGAAGGAATGGCGAGGTGTGAGAAGGGTGACGGAGGATGCTTCATGGCGGAAGACATCAAACAGATGGGAGGAAGACGGGAGATAACGAACTCGCCTTTTGGTGAGGGGATGATGTGGAGAGGAGTGGGACACATGGCACACGACAAGTGGATGGCAAGAAGGAGGGTGGACCATGCGGACCAAAGAGGGGAGGCGAATGAATGACACATGGCAGCAGGGGAAAGGTGGACTGGAAGAAAACAAGACAGGAGAATGGCCCACGCTGGCTAAGCATAGAGCGGCTGAGAAGGGCGGAGTTGTTCAAGCGCCGTTGATCCGGGCGCATCGATCCAGGCCGTCGAAAGCTGCACCTACAATTCCGGACCCCCCCCCTCCGCTTAAAGGTAGAAAGGCGGGGGGGGGGTCCGGAATTACCTTTATCGCCGTTGATCCGGGCACACTAATCTAGACCGTTGGAGAGGTGCGCCCCCGATTCCAGACCCCCCCCTCTGCTTAAAGGTAGAAAGGTAGGGGGGGTTCGGAATTCAACATGCGCCGTTGATCCGGGAGCGCAAATCGTCGCCGTTCAAACTTGCTTGCCGCTTACCCCGGGCGCAATTGGGTTCCGAACTTAGGAAAAGTGGGTTTTTAACCCCTTCTTTTGTATTCTAACCCCCTTACAAGAAATATCTCTAACAACTTGCATCCATAAATCATTAAAACAAGATTCATTAAAATTGGAAGGTTCAACATGTGCAGAAGAAAGAAGAGCAAAATTATGATCAACATACCTAGAGGTCTCATATATTTCCTTTAAACTTTTTGTTTTTCTAGGAGGGCTAAATGGAGATACTGCTTGGCTATCAAAAAGAGTTCTTATTGCTGGAGAAGATGAAGATACTCTCAATGGAGAACTCCGTGAAGGTGAGCCCATATATCTTGTTGTGGAGGGCTGCAAAGACTCATCATTATTATAAAAAATTAAGCCTTCAATATGTGGATTCATCTCTTTAATTTCTCCTTCATTCTTGAAATAAACTTCCCCCTCATCAAAGATCACATCTCTACTAACATAAAACTTATTGGTAAGTGTATCATCACATCTATAAGCCTTACTTTCTTCTGAATATCCAATGAAAACACATCTTACAGATTTTCCATCTAACTTCTTCCTTTGTTGACTAGGAATATAAACAAAGAATGTAGACCCAAATATTTTAAAATGAAAAACATTAGGCTTTCTATAAAACCAAGCTTCATAAGGAGTAGAATCTTTTACCATCTTTGTAGAAATTTTGTTGAGAATATATATGGCTGAATGGACTGCATTTGCCCAATACATGTTTGACAAACACATTTCTCTCAACATAAATCTATCCATTTCTACCACTGTTTTGTTTTTCCTCTCTGCTACTCCATTTTGTTGAGGAGTGTAAGCAATAGTTAAATCCTTCTTAATGCCATGTGAGCCGCAAAATTCCTTAAATTAATTGGAGGTGAACTCTCCACCTCAATTAGTTCTCAAGACTTTCAAATAATATCCTGATTCCTTCTAAATACGAACTTTAAACTTTTGAAAACAACTAAAATCTTGAGATTTTTGACTTATGAAATAAACCCAAGACATTCTTGAATAATCATCTACAAATAGAAGAAAATACTTATTGTTTCCAAATGACAAGGTTTTCATAGGGCCACAAATATCCGAATGTATTAAAGCCAGTGGCTCATATGATCTAAACTTGTAATGAGGAAAACTTGATCTTTGTTGCTTCGCTATGGCACAACCTTCACATATCTTATTATTGGACTCTATGGAAGAATGAAAACCTCTTACTAAATTCTTCTTTTGCATAAGGGATAGAGATCCAAAATTAAGGTGTCCAAACCTTTTGTGCCAAAGCCAAGGATCATCAACTAAGGCTTTCAAGAAAACTACATTTGATTCCATTCTTAACAAAAGCATCCTATTATCAGTCATGGGAACTTCATCAACAAGAGCATTGTTGTAAAAAATCTTACTGCACTTTCCTTCAAAAACAATCTTGTAATTGTTAGAATTCAGTTGCCCTATGCTAATCAAGTTGTGCCTTAAGTTTGGAACAAACAAGGTATATTGAACATACATCATTTTTTCATTCTTAACTTGTATGGAAATAGTACCTTTTCTCATTACATCTCCTTCATTATCATTGCCAAAACTAACTATCCCTTTCACATTCTCATCTAGCTTCACAAACAATTTTTTATTTCCAGTCATATGATTTGAAAAACCACTATACAAATACCATGTAAAATCATCACAAGCTTCAAGTTTGTTACATGAGAGAAATAAAGTTTGAGAATTTCCACCTTCTTCCTCGCTGAAATTTGAATGAGAGGTATCTCTTTTCTTTTGAAAGAAATGACTTTCAAGGTGGCCATCTTTATTACAATAGGTGCAATGAAAATGACCTCTCTTAGAACTACTGCTTCTTCCTCTACCTCTGCCACCTCTACCTCTGACTCTTCCACAACCTCTACCTCCTCTTAATGATGTTGAAGAAAAATAATTTCTAACAATGGATGATTGTTTCTTCTTATCATCTGCTACCTTCAACTTTCTTTGGAAAGCTTGATCTAAAGGTTCCTCATTCTTTTTTAACTTGTCCTCATGTACTTGAAGACTTCCAAATAGATCAACAAGGGTTAGTTTTGTTAAATCCATTGATTCTTCTATAGCAATAGTGAGAGGATCAAACTTCTTAGGAAGACTTCTTAACACTTTTTCTACAATCCTTCTATCTTCAAGAGTTTCACCATGAGCATGAATAACATTAACAATATTTTGAACTCTAGTAATAAAACATTCAACACTTTCATTTTCTTTCATAGAAAGAGACTCAAAATCTCTTCTCGACATTTGAAGTTTGACAACTTTTACCTTTACAGAGCCCTTGTATACCTTCTCCAAGGTTTCCCAAGCATCATGGGACATTCCACATTCTGCAATCTTTGGAAAAATTGAAATATCAACTCCTGTTTGAAGAATAAACAAAGCCTTAGCATCCCTTTTCCTTTTCTCCTTCATTTATATCTTCTAATCAACTGATAATGCATTATAAGCAGCTTGATCAGTTGGTTATGTGTAACCTGCAGAAACAGACATCCATAAATCTTGTGGGATGAGCAAAGTTCTCATCTTCACACTCCAATACTCATAATTTTCCCCACATAAAAGAGGAATCTGGTACTGGACTGAACTGTTAGTTTGGGCCATCGTCTCCTTCTTCTGGCTACAAACAACCACAAACTACAAAAAACCACAAACCATTGATCTGATACCAAATGAAGAATCTGAAAAAATGGATTTAAGTGCTCACTGAGGAGTCACGCCGAGAAAATACAGATTCAAAAATAAACTCTGTTCGAAAATCTGATCAATGATTATCGGCTATAGCTTATGAGAAACAAAAGTAAAACTTAGATATCAAATTCTAGAAATCACTGTCACAACATTTTATTCCAAACAGTAAAAACAAGAGGGTACAAAGTACCTCTATTACAAAACAGTAAAAAATAGAGTATGCTTTGTTTTTACACACATACAAATATTAGACTAGTCTCTGTTATAGTGCACAAGTAAACAAAATTTTATCACTAACAAAACTCACTAACACACCTTAGCATAAACAAGAGAATTACATTCTCTATAAATAGAGTTTGATGGGCTTCAATTCAATGAATGCAAATGAAAGAGGAGAAACATGGCAATTTCAAAACAACAAATGACAGAGACGGTTATTCGAAGAAAAGGCCCCTCCAACTGTCACATGCATGCCAAAAACTCAAGCATTAGTTCCTTCACAATATGTCATTTTTAGCTAAAATTCTCACTAGTCAGTTTTTTAAGAATTTATTTTAAAAAATTTATTTGATATATATTTATGGATATTTTATATATATTTACATATTTTTAGTGTATATTTAAAGTTTTGGCTTATTTAAAAAAATTCAAAACTATATATTTTTGTAAATTCTACTTGTAAATTATTTTAAAAATAAATTAACAAGAAAAGTTGGATTTATCTAATTATTAATTGATTCCTTAGTTTATTCTAGATAAACAACTTTGATCAAGTAGAAAATACTTAAAAAACTAGCCTATTGCCCTTTGATGTGTAAAGAGGCCATCATATTCTAATTACTCCAAAGTGTTTGGTTTTCCATGGTTGTCATGCTTATTACCTTCCTGATCATATTAAACATAATGTGGTTATCTCACATGTTCATAGTTGATTGTCTAATTTTGGATGGTGCATTAATATCTCATTAAAACGGACGTCATTGCTTCTATTCTTTGGCCTGGACTCGAAACGACATGTCTTGGTGGGTTCTCTTTCTAGCAAGTAAATTAAATAAATTTCAATTGATGCATATTTCAATTGTCATTGACTGTATACACATTCTTGTCATCAATAGTTGTATACAAATTGAGAAGGAACTTGTCTTGGATACACAAACTAAGCTCCTTTAGTGTCTCTAGAGGTAAAGTCAAGGAGGTCATAGAAGGAAAAAATGGTAGAAGAAAGGAAAGTCAATGTGGAGGCTAGTGGTTCCGTGTTTACATAGAGGACCCATAAGAAGAAATTAATTAATGGGAAAGGGAGAAGAAAATTCAATCCCCCAGTACTAATCTATGTCCTCCTCCTCTCCTACACAAGCTTAAGAATTCTAGAATTTTAAGTTGTTGTTTGATCATTTTGAGAGCTAGGGCCTTAGAGTCATGGAAGTTACTCTTGAATATGTGAGCATAATCAAATGACAGAGGAAAGGATTTGCAATGTACATTTCAAAATTAATATCATGTCGGATGCTCATGTTGGTTGTTGCTTAGTTGGAATACCGATTCAATTAGTGGTTTGCCTTGGAATATGCAAAAAATGTGCCATGCAACTAGCCCTTTGTAGTACCCCGCATTCTCGTATATTTTGTTGTTACTCTAATGATGTTGTATTGTTATATTGATCTGTATCATTGATTGTGAAGGTCGTAAGTCATATTGGTTGAGCATTGATAAGAATACTCGTCACCTTCTTACCCATGCCAATTGGATTCTACATGATAGGAACTGGCTACTCCCCATGCATGCATAACATGTTATGTCGCACAAATGCGCAATTGACAATGTATGTTAAATATATATGGTGCATACAATGAATGTGTAGTCTTTGTTGCACATATAACACAATGAGTTATCTATGATACTAATGGTTTAACTATTGAGTATATTGTCTAGGTGGCACAAGTGTGTGCAAGTGGTGCTTATTGCACAAGAATCAATTGCATTGCTATGTAGCCCATGACATTGATTTGGACATATGACTTTATATTGATTTGACTAACACTGATGTACATCGAGTTTCATGTAGATAACGTTGGATCCTACACTGATATTGGCAGATGATGCGAACCACACAACTATACAAATAATATTATGTGGAAAAGCACATGTAAACATGAAGGGGTTATGAGTTGAAAATGATCTTAGGAGGGTGTGTATGAACCAACAATGACCACCTCACTTTAATATGTGTAAGAATATTAAGTTGAACTAAGTTGACATAGAAATCCACATGTTGAGACTTGTCTAGGGCCGGGGTAACCCTATATACTTGTTGCACCACCTTTAGATTTTTAATTATTGCTAATACATTTGTTTAAGTTAACAATGACACTTGTTGTAATTGATGTAATAACATTGTGACACATTTGAGTGATATGGCACTCGACACTTGTCAAATTTGTTATGAGACATGTGTTGCATTGATGTGGCACATGAAGAAACACTTGTTAAGTGTGATTTGACACTTGGAAAGAATACACATTTTTTATGACACTTGGAAAGAATGCATATTAGATACGACACTTGGAAATCACGAACATTGAAAATGACACTTGTAATTCATTTATTAAAAATAAGAACAAAACTTTTGCATGCAAAGGGGGGATCGACCACAAATTGGAAAATGGCTCTAGGGAATAATATGATACCTCTCATTCATGAGAGCTCTATTTTATCAACTCCAAAGTGTCCACGTAAATATCCACTATGCCATGTTCGAATGCCATTCTCTCTCATTGATCCTTAAGAAATATACATCCACCGATTATTAAACAAAAATTCTTCTTGTACATGATAGTCCAAATAAGGTGTCATATTTCCACTCCAATGTTCCTTACACAATCTCCATGTTGCTACAAAATCTACATCATCTTTATACAAAGTTTTCATACAATCCAAACCAACAACCTCAATTCACATGGTATTCAACAATATAACACTTCTATTGAAGGCATCAACTACTATACTAGACTTTTATTTTCTACATTTTAAGAAAAAATAATAACTTTGAAGGAATTCAATTCACTACATATGTCTTTGGTTCATCTAACCTTCATTGTTTATATACTACAATGCTCGATTATCAGTAC
The DNA here is from genome assembly GCA_009831015.1 of Picea engelmannii. Classification (NCBI taxonomy): domain Eukaryota; kingdom Viridiplantae; phylum Streptophyta; class Pinopsida; order Pinales; family Pinaceae; genus Picea; species Picea engelmannii. Next base: position 65,097 of record ML779566.1, read on the forward strand.
ACAAGACAAAATCCTTAGGTAATAGATAATGTCTCTAGTTCTTCAAGGATTGAACAATAGCATAAAGATTTTGGTCATAAACATAACAATTTGTCTTTGCCTCATTGAACTTTTTGCCAAAGAGAGAAATAGACTTCCCTTCTTAACTCAACAATGCTCCAATTGTTGTTCCACTTGCTTTGCAATCCATTTGGAGTGTCTACTTGAAATTTATTAAAGATAACATTCATTGTTTTTCACCATCTTCTTCAAAGGTTCAAAACTCTTATATGTTGTTGCAACCCACTAAAAAATTCTATTCTTCATACACTCAATCAATGATAAACATATACCATTGAATTTTCTTATGAAATTTCCATAAAAATCAACCAAACCGTAGAAACTCCTTACTTTAAAAGTCCTTTTAAGATTAGGCCATTCAACAATTTTTTCTTACCTTCTCTAGATCCATCTTCAAACATTTAGATGAAATGTTTAACTCTATTTAATTAATCATCTCCTCTTGCAAAGATCACACTTATTCAAATTTATAAACAACTTATCCTTCTTCAATTGCTCCAACACTTGTTACAAATGCATTAGATGTTCCTCCTTTGCCTACTAAAAGTCAGATTATTTGATGGGCCCTTCATATGTAGCCATTTTCCCATGTTTTTGTAGTCATTTTTGAATTTTCAAACCTTACTTTTTTCAATTATAGAACTTTTGTGTATCCAATGATTCATAAAATCCAATTGAGCTTAAATTGATCATTTTCTTCAATTTATTGTGTTGATGAATAGTTATAAAAGATCAATTTGAATGATTCATAAAATCCAATTGAGCTTAAATTGATAATTTTCTTCAATTTATTGTATTGATAAATAGTTATGAAAGATTAATTTGAATTACTTAAATTAAAGTTTAGGGATGCTAATAATTTGCTACAAAATAATGATGGTGTTTCTTTTGTTACTTCTATTACAAATATCATATTGAAGAACTTTGTGATTATACTTTGAATAATTGCATAAAGTAGCATTTATTCTACTCGAGGAATCTTTAAATTAAAAATCCCCATTTCTACAACATTTCTTACGTAAATTTATTCTTTCTCCTTTTCATGGATTTAACTTGTTTTGAGTATGTGTTTAGAACAAGACATAAGAACTTAAGTGGACCTTTAAAATCTTTATTTTCAAGTTGGTTATTAATTGATTTCTAAATCTAGTGAAGTAGTTAAGGATTCTCTAGAAATTTTGAACAGCCCAGGATTGCCCAGGATTGAAACCATAATCTATAAAGATATAACATATAACAATATTGTTATATGTTATAACATATAACATATTATTATTAATTATATGTTATAACATATAACATATAACAATATTGATATATAACATATAACACTAATCATTTTAAAATTTATATATAACATATAACAATATTGTTATATAACATATAACACTAATCATTTTGAAATTTATTGTGTTCATAATTGTTAATATATTTAAGTTATTACTCTTTGAAAAGTCTTTCGACATCTGTTTTTATTGTATTGATTTTAAAAATTATCCCATGAAGATTCATAGCAAAGGCCCACTCTTGAAACATGAATGGGATTTACTTTACTTTCCTAAAATAGAAATATGTTAGTTGGATTCAATCTATTTTAGAATACCTTTTCCCAATTGTGTAGTTTATATTCTCGAACTCAATTATGTTGAATATATAATTTAAGCAACTCTGCATTATTATGGTGTGCTACTCAAATTCAAATTATGGTGTGCTACTCAAATTCATTTTTGAGTAATATTTTTTTTCATTTATGTAAACAATATTTCTATAGAAAATCAATCATATTGCTAATTCATTAGCATCTCTTCTTCATTTATAAATTTGATGTCATATTATGGTGTGCTATTCAAATTTATTTTTTTATAATATTTTCTTTTATTTATGTAAACAATATTTCTATAAAAAAAAATCAATCATATTAGTAATTCATTAGCATCTCTTTTTCATTTGTAAATTTGATGTCATATTTTATAAGAGTATGTTATGATTTTACTCTAATTTATTCATTCTTGTAAATTTGCATTGTAATTGCTAAAATAGGGATAGTCAATTATTTTATGTAATGTTGTTATGAAATTTAATGAAGTATAAATCATTACTTTTAGATTATCTTAATCAATGAATTTAGTCTTAATTCTTAAATGATATAGTTGAATAAGTTGTATTTCTTTAGCATTGCATGAATAAATTCAGGCATTATATAGCTAGGTTAACATTTTCATTCAATAAATTACATTGTTATGGAATTTAATGAAGTATGAATCACTACTTTTAGATTATCTTAATCAATGAATTTAGTCTTAATTCTTAAACGATATAGTTGAATAAGTTGTATTTCTTTAGAATTGCATGAATAAATTCAGGCATTATATAGCTAGGTTAACATTCTCATTCAATAAATTACATTGGTTGCATATATCTATGCATAACATTTTGAAAATATTACACTCCCAGGTTGATAAGACGGTCCGTTCTTCATGTTTTGTAGCATTATGTAACATTAATATACTAGAATATCCAAGGACTATATCTTTTTGGTGTCATTTTTTTGGGGGGAAAAGTTAGAATTATAATAGTATTAATCTTTATAGGATTAGGATATCCACCAAAAGAGGCCATCAAGGATGGAAAATTTGGCATTACATAATCTTGTCCCTATCATGGTTTGGTGTTTTGTTTTTAAGGTTCTTAGTTTAGACTGCATGCATGAATCATTGTAGGGATAAATTAGGTTGATTTCCTCCAAGAAATCAATATAGTGGTGCATGTCAAGAAAATACTAGTTTCTAGGAATCCCATCAAATTCCACCCATGATCTAAAAGCACTTATCTTAGAAAATTAAAAGGAAATGAAAAGAACATGTTGTTTACAAGGTTGTTGCAGAAATTATAGCAAACATTGTTATGATAATTGCTAAACAATTTCCAGGGAACAACCTCAAGAAGGGTTACAAGAGTCTTATGAACTAATTTGGGTACATTTAAACTTTTCCATATGGATAATGACCAAGAGGAACCTACTTTTGAGTTTCCCATTTAGGACATTAATAAAGATTCTAAGATGAAGAATATTCACCCTTGTATTCTTTCAAATTTTCATGGACTTCCAACTTATTCTTTCACACTTTCATGGACTTCCAACTTAGGACTGATGCACATTTTTGTTTGAGTTTGAATTACTATGCAGAAGTTATGATTACAATATAGGTACACCTAAGTTTAAACTTTTTCGAACCAGTTTGAAATATCCATCCTTATGATGGTTCATGGGATTGGATGAACAAAGAACGAGTACTTGGGAAAATATGAAGGGGGTGTTCTTTAAGAAATATCAAGATTATTGCAAGACCAAAGACTTAAGGGGTGAAATATTTTGGATGACACAAAGGGAAGATGATTTTTTTGAAATCTTATAGTTTATTTTTAAGAGCTCTCCACATTGTAAATTGATATTGACTCTCTCAAATTAATCTTTTGAGGGGCATTAGAGAGGAATGGATGGAATATTGAACTTGATTGGGGTAGGATATATTTATGTATTCAATTATGTTGATATTGAATAAGTTTGTAAGAATTACACCAGATCATAAAGAGAAAAAATAAAGGCCCGAGGCTCAACTCCCCCGAGAGATTGAAAACTACATTTAGCTTCACAAAGATGGAGATTGGAAACTTACTGGAAGATATGAAGAAATACATCCTAAATTCTTGTATAATGAAATTAGACACCTTCCAATTATTCTAAACACGCAAAAATTTAAACGTGGCTATCAACCAGAATTTCTCACGGATTGATTGGTTGTTATACTGTTCACTGTTCAAGAACTTTCTTCATAGCTGTGATCTTTCTTCTGTGTTTCCATGAACTTTCATCTGTGTTCCCTTGAATCATCTTCCTGAGAAATTGTCAGTTTCATTAAAGAACTTTCTCCAGAGACATGATCTATGGTGATTCCAGGGGCTTTCTTCTGGGAAAACATTAACTACCACACTCTCCTAACGACCACACTACTGATTAAATAGACTGATTAAACATAATCTTGAAGATTTGAACATAATCAAATGAGAGGAAAGGATTTTCAAGGTACATTTCAAAATTAATATCATGATAGATGCTCATGCTGGTTCTTGCTTAATTGGAATACTAATTCAATTAGTGGTTTGCCTTGGAAGATAAAAAAAAATGTGCCATGCAACCACCCCTTTGTAGTACCCCACATTCTTGTATATTTTGTTATTACTCTAACAATGTTGTATTGTCATGTTGATCCGTATCATGAATTGTGAAGGTCGTAAGTCATATTGGTTGAGCATTGATAAGAATACTCGTCACCTTCTTACCCATGACAATTGGATTCTACATGATAGGAACTCACTACTCCCCATGCATGCATAACATGTTATGTGGAACAAATGCACAATGGACAATGTATGTTAAATATATAGTGCATACAATTAATGTGTAATCTTTGTTGCACATATAACACAATGAGCTATCTAGGATACTAATGGCTTAACTATTGAGTATATTTTCCAGGTGACACAAGTGTGTGGATGTGGTGCTTATTGCACAAGAATTAATTGCATTGCTATGTAGCCCATGACATTGATTTGGACATATGAATTTATATTGATTTGACTAACACTGATGTACATTGAGTTTCATGTAGATATTGTTGGATCCTACACTGATATTTTCAGATGATGTGAACCACCCAACTATACAAATAATATTATGTGGAAAAATGCATGTAAACATGAAGGGGTTATGAGTAGAAAGTGATCTTAGGAGGACGTGTATGACTAAAAAATGACCACGTTGAACTTTAATATGTGTAAGAATATTAAGTTAAACTAAGTTGACATAGAAATCTACATGTTGAGACTTGTCTAGGGTCGGGGTAATCCTATATACTTGTTGCACCACCTTTAGATTTTTAATTATTGTTGAGACATTTGTTTAAGTTAAAAATGACACTTGTTGTAATTGATGTGATAACATTATGACACATTTGAGTGATATGGCACTTGACACTTGTCATATTTGTTATGATACATGTGTGGCACTGATGTGGTACATGAAGAAACACTTGTAAAGTGTGATTTGACACTGGGAAAGCATACACATTTTTTATGACACTTGGAAAGCATGCATATTAGATACAACACTTTGAAATCACAAACATTGAAAATGACACCTGCAATTCATTTCTCAAAAATAAGAACAAAAATTCTACATCCAAAGGGGGGGATCAACCACAAATTGGAAAATGGCTCTAGGGAATAATATGATACCTCTCATTCATGAGAGATCTATTTTATAAACCCCAAAGTGTCCATGTAAATATCCACTATGCCATGCTCGAATGCCATTCTCTCTTATTGATCCTTAAGGAATATACATCCATCGATTATTAAACAAAAACTCTTCTTGTGCATGATAGTCCAAGTAAGGTCTCATATTGTTGGTTGTGGAGCCTGATTATCTACCTGATTCATAGGTCTTTGTTTTCAACCATGTTTATACCCGATGAAGACTATACACCCCTCCATGGGGGGAGGGGTTGCAGGGGGGCTTGCAAGCGGGCCCCCGGGGGGGTTGGGTTTAGGGGCAGCGTCCCCTGAAGGAAAAATTGCCTTGTAAATGTATATTGTAATTTCATAGTAAATCTGGACCTTTCATTATAAGGTCGCAAATCTTACAATAGAAGTTATAGTAGGGTTTTTTTTTCCCTAGAAGGCAACCCTCTTTTATGAGGGAATTGTATTGCAGCTATGTATAATTGTGAATACTGTATTCTAAGAGAGGAGACTGTGAGAGAAAGAAGAGGAAGTTACAACGTGTGTGTTGTAGGTTGTATCCCTTTGTTTGTTGGATAATAATAAATGAAGAACCTGGAAATTTCTCTAGTGGACGTAGCCCACACTGGGTGAACCACGTATATCTGTATCTCTATTGTATTGTGTATATTTTGTATTTTATTTCCGCATTTATCTTATTTTATTGCTCTGTGATCCTGTTTTTATAACATATAGTATCAAAGCGAAAGGTAACTCACAGGAAAAGAGGGTTCCTGGTTTGAGTGGGAGCAATGACGGAAGATGGAATGTTTAGGGTCAAGAAATTTAACGGCCAAAACTACCAGTTATGGAAGATGCAGATGGAAGATTATTTATATCAGAAGGATATATTCCTACCATTGAGTGAATAACAAAGAAATCGACAGCCATGAAGGATGAAGAATCAGAGGTTCTTGAAAAAAATACACTAGGAACGATACGACTAATCCTGGTAGTGTCGATGGATTTCAATATTTCAAAAGAAAGACAATGAAGGAGTTGATGGCTGCATTGGATAAACTGTATGAAAAACCCTCGACGTCCAATAAGGTATTTCTAATGAAGAGTTTATTTAATATGAATATGTCAGAAGGTGGGTCTGTTGCAGATCATTTAAACGAATTTAATATGGTTACTAATCAACTAAGTTCTGTAAAAGTGGACTTTGATGATGAGGCCAAGGCTCTTCTAATATTTTGCTCATTTCCAGAAACTTGGAACGACGTGGTCATGGCTATAAGTAACTTTGTATCTGGTTCAAACACTTTAAAATTTGATGATGTTGTTGGTGTTATCCTTAGCAAGGAAATGCGATGGAAAAGAACAGGTGAGACATCAGGTAATGTGTTAAACATGGAGAACATGGGAAGACAAAAGGATAGAGGAATGGTCTCATGGAACCGCAGTAATTCTAGGAAGGGAAGATCCAAATCCAGACTCGGAAAGATAGATTATTGGAATTGTGGGAAGAAAGGACATCTAAAGAAATATTGCAGAGCTCCAAAGAAACAAAGATATGGACAACATGAGAAAAATTAGGAAGCAAAAGTAACAGGTGATGTGTTACAAGATGCTTTGATTCTTTCTGTAGATAATATTTACGAGTCTTGGGTAGTAGATTTTAGGTCTTCATTTCATGCCACACCTCATAGGAAACATTTTCTAGATTATGTTCAAGGTGATTTTGGACAGGTTCATTTGAGTGATGATGCACCATGCAAAATTGTTGGAATGGGAAAGGTAAAAATAAAGAAAAGGAACGGAAACCAATGGTTGTTGAAAGAGGTAAGACATGTTCCAGATCTAAGGAAAAATCTTATTTCAATAGGGAAGTTGGCAAGTGAAGGTTTGTAATGTCCCCACTTTTGGACATCATTATATTACATAGTGTTATGCTGACCAGAGTAGCCAGATGGGGGTGATAGTGAGTAAAAGAGATATTGAGGGGTTTTATTGGGCCCGACTTGTATCACTAATCTTATTTCATCATCATGATCCATTATGCACAACTTGGATTTGGTTTCGTTGCATTCCAATGATTTTCATAATTTTGAGTTATTATGGGCTATATGTTAATTAAATTCACTAAGAAGGTCATATTGGGCATACTACATGGAGGAACCTCTTAGTGTAATATCTCATCGGAATCAGGAGGAACAACACTATATGATAGGATGATGATAAGTGACGTTCAATGGCTAGAGAGGCCATAAGGAGGGATAAACCACTTTTTAGAGGTAAAATGGTTAATTAATTAATTAAAGTGATTTAATTAATTAATAATAAAATAAAGTAAAATTCACTTGGAGAGACAAGGTGATCAGGGAGGATAAAAGAGAGATAGGGGCATTTATTCTCTCAGGATGTTGTTTATTAGTTTGATATCTGGCTTCTTTCTAGTGAGCTCATGCACTTGGGGGTTTTAAGGGTTTTGACTGAACAAACCCTAGAGATCAGCTCGGTGGTGAAAGATCCCACCCAACCTAGTCCAAGCTTGGTCACAGAGGTGAAATATTCCTCCCTCACCATTCTACATCAATTCTATCTCAGTCACTGGTGAATTCTTCAACAATTATAGGTATAGAAGAGAAGGGGTGCATAACTTTAAGGGTTTCTAGCAGAAGGGCGCACATGAGGAACTAGATTCATTCGATTTGGCCAAGGAGAAGAAGATTTGAGGGGTTTAGATATTGATATAGTTTGGTGGTGGCCATAGCACCATTCTTGGCCTATCCTAGAGGTGTTTTGGCTGAGTATTGATTTATTATGAGTGTGGTACAATTTCTCCTAGAGGAAGGGCACAACTTCTTAAGTGGATCTATTCATGGGAAGGGCACAAAATCCATTCCCCATCAAAGGATCTTCCCTATATTTTTTCCATAATTCATATCTACACTTCTCAATGTTTTTGGTTGCGATTGGAGCCAAGGAGGAAGAGGGTTGAAATCTCTCTACAGTTACAACCATAAACTAGTGCACAACTCATCTAGTTTGAGGGTTTGGCGCATCATTGGGAAAGGATCTCAACTTGTTATTTATCTTCTGCAGTTATTTGGCCTTTGGAGTCTTGTATCATCTATTCTTGGATTCACTTGATGGTTATTGTCATTTGTCTATGAGATCTCAACTATATTGTTCCAGATCTGCAGATCTATTGTACCAGGGTCTTCTACTATTATGAATAAAATCATATCTGAGGTATTTGTGGTTATTTCTTGTGTTGATATTGTATCTTGTTGAGTATATTCCATTTCTATACCTTCTTTGATTGTTGGCTGCAAACACCCATTAAACCATCATTATAAACCCTAGTGCAACTCATGAGATATAAATCTGCAAAGTGTTTGAAAAAATGCCACAACCAGAAAACACATAAAACACAATAAAAATTCAATGTTCTAATCAGATTGGGTTGGGAAAATTACAAGGTTGTATATTTATATTTACATATAAGGCATGGAAGGTCACCAAAGGATCACTAGTGATAGAAAAAGGAGAGAAGGTAGGTACATTATATTCACATACTGGTAATATTGATTCTTCTATGTTTTTAGCTTCTACATGAGTGGATACAACACTGTGGCATCATAGGCTTGGACACATTAGTGAAAAGGGGATGAAGATACTTCACAAAAAAAAAATGTTGCCAGATCTTAAACACATTGATTTGGATTTCTGTGAGCATTGTGTTTATGGAAAACAAAAGAGAGTCCTATTTCTCAGAGTCAAAAAAGAAAAGAAGAGTGAAAGGTTAGAGCTTGTGCATACAGATGTATGGGGACCAAATCATGTATCATCTCTTAGTGGATCTTGTTATTATGCTACTTTTATTGATGACGCAACTAGAAAAACTTGGGTTTATTGCATTCGACAAAAATATGATGTTTTTGATACTTTTAAGAAACGAAAAGCTTTGGTTGAGAATGAGACAAGAAAAAGGTTGAAGTGTCTCGGATCAGACAATGGAGGTGAATATTGCAACAAGGAGTTTGATGATTATTGTTCATACCATGGGATTCGTAGAGAGAAGACAGTTCCAGGAACACCACAAGGAAATGGTGTGTCAGAAAGGATGAACACGACAATCATGGAGCATGTAAGGAGTATGAGATTGCATGATGAATTTCCCTTACAGTTATGGGAAGATGTTGTAGATATTGTTGTTTACTTAATAAACATAGGACCTTCAATCTCTTTGAATGGTGGAATTCCAGAGGAGCGATGGACAACTAAAAAGGTAAAGTATTATTTTTTGAAGACTTTCGACTATGAAGAATTTGTCCATATTGATAAATAAAATAGAACAAATGATCCAAGTGGATATTGGTATCCACCCACCTGTTCCAACTGGCTCCTCTTGTCAGTTTTTAGTACAACACTTTCTTTTGTACTTCTTTGTAATTGTGGGTTCTACACTTTTGGGGTCATATGAAGCCCTACACATCTTCTAGGTGGATGCTGGTGGCCTCCCACCTAATCCAACTGGATTATTTTGTATGTTTTCATGTTAGCACATCTTGTTGTACTTTTAGGGCCATTTTAGGCCCCTAAACAATGTTTTTTTGGCTTGTCATAGTCAAACTGTATACTAGGTCAAAGTTTGATAGCGTAATGCGTATTTCTCGAAAATACCTTTCAAATGGGATATCACACGCCTAAAACGAAGATCGTATGAAAAAGTTACGACTTCGAGAAGTTAATGTACTAACTTACCCAAACGGGGCCCACATGACTTTTGGTGTTTCACCTCCTAGGGTTAGGTTTTTGGATGTCTATGGTTTTTGAATTCCTATTTATCATAAAAATATCATATGCAAAAGTTACGACCTCAGGAAGTTACTGTACTAACTTACCCAAACATGCCCGACATGACTTTTGGCGTTTCATCTCCTAGGGTTAGGTTTTTGGATGTCTAGGGTTTTGGCATTCCTGTTTATCATAAAAAGGCCTTCAGAGCCTCATTGTAATGATCTTTTGGTGAATGAGGATAGTCGCCACATCTCTTCTTAGAGATAAATCTACCACCATTCTAGCGAGTCTTGGACTCTGTATTTTACAGTCTCTTTACAATTCTTTCATTAATAGAAATCAAGTATTGTTGTATTTCTCTGTTTCTGACAATTTTCATGAGTGTTTCATTATAATATCTCTTCTTTCATTTTGTTCCGAAAATAATATGGATCAACAAATCTTGAGGAAAAATCCAAGAAGTGTACCTTTATTGGATACATTGTTAGTGATTTTGGTTATCGCTTATGGGATTATGAAAATCACAAAATCATTAGAAGTAGAGATGTCATATTCAATGAGAAGGTCATGTACAAAGATTAGTTACAAGGAAAGATACAAGAAAAAGAAAAACCATAATACACAGTGCTTGATGAGATCACTAAAAACTAAATTCCAAAGGTACCAAAAAATCAAAATGTACAACAACAGGAGCTGCAGGTAACTCAAACTCCTACAAATGTTGTTAGAAGATATACCAGGTTAAGTAGACAACCTGAACGATACTCTCCTTAATTGTATTATTTATTGTTGAATTATTCTAGTGAACCAGAATGTTATGAAGAGGCAATGCAGGTATACACTAAAAATAAGTGGGAGCAAGGCATGAAAGAGGAAATGGATTCTTTGGTAAATAACTAGACTTGGGACTTGGTTTAGTTGCCTACAGGAAAAAGAGAATTGCAGAATAAATGGGTTTGCAAGTTGAAGGAAGAAGATGGAGGAAAAAAGTGGTACAAGGCTAGACTTGTTGTAAAGGGGTTTGCACAAAAGAAAGGTATAGATGTTTTTTTACTCCTGTGGAGTATACTCCGATCTGAAGAATACTGTAGTGACGAAATGACCAAATGCTTAACAAGAAGAAATGTGTAGTAATTTCGCAACCCGAATGCACGAGACATAGTTGCATGGAAATAGATATTGTCTGTTATGTATTTGTTTTTGTACCAAGGGTTAGGGTATTCAAGGGTTCTACAGATAAGGGTTTTCCCTATGCTATAGATTTCTAATATATGTGCGGGGTCCAACAGTAGTACTCGACCATGTTGATGATTACATTTGTATGAGACATTCTTCATGACACAGACTATTTGAGTCGACCTGAGAGATATCCTCTGAGATGGGTGTGTGATTCCTATCTGAGTCAGAACTGGAATGTAGTGATGGAATCCTCCTTACAGAGAGTTGATAAGAACTCCAGATGATTCTCATGTGTAATGTAGTGAGAAAGGAGATCTGCTAAGTTGGACGTGCCTATGTTGAGAATAAGGTGAATGTTTGAATTCCCATGAGCTGGGTGCATCATTATGAGACAAATATGAAGACGATGTATTAGCCTCCTCTGATCCGAGAGTTGAGATAATGAACTCCAGATGACTCTCCTGTGTAATGTAGTGGGAAAGAAGATTTGTTGAGTGGACATGCCTATGGATGAGCACAGGTGAACGTGATCCTAGTGGCTGAGCACTAGTGAGTGTGGTTCTTGTAATATCCCCAAGGACGAGCCCCATTGTAATCATGTTTATGAATTTTAAATCATGTTTTGTAGGTTGGTGAGACAAGTATTGATAAGCTGGTGGGATTAAGTGTTTATTAGGCCGGAGAGCTTATGTATTAAGGCCAGAAGCCTGATTTTGTATATGTAATTATGCAAATCATTAATATAATATATGAACATCGTTGAGTGCAAACCGACCACGAAGAAAGAGTGACGGGGGACTAAGATTCCACAAGATGGGTAAGGGAAAAGGGGTTGAAAGGTTGGAAAGAGAGGCTAAGTGTTGAGCCTAGTGGATTAATTCCTTAGGAATAATAATTTATTATTATTCCAAAAGCTACGTGAAATGTATTTTTTTATCCTAAGTTCCTGGAAGGGGGAACGTGTGAAAACGGGAACACATGCTGATGGAGTGCATGCAGCCTCATGGGAGACATGTGTCGGCCGAGGCACATGAAAATTAACTGAAGAATTGAGCTGAGATGGGGGTGGGTCCTCCATTCTGTCGTCCGCTGTCTGAACCAAGGGATCTCCGCGTCTGAGTTTTGTAAGCCTCATGCAGCTCTGAAACACGAAGCTTGTGATGTAGTCTTGAGAAGTTGATACACCCTCTGTCTGAACCATCGAGTCTGTGTTCGACCTCTAAGTGAATTTCTTGTCATGCATCTTGTAAATGAGTGTTATCCGAATCGTGTTGTGTCTTAGTGGCTTGTTGTTGTTTCCTGTTTCCACACCCTATTTTTCCTGTTGCCGCTGTCACCTGTGAGTTAACCCAAGCTGTTGTTGTTGCTATCATCCTGAACTTGTAGGAATTGAATTGGAAACTAGTGGAAGAACCGGGTTGTCAGGCCCTTGGTAGAAGAGGCAGGTTGTCAGGCCTGTGAGCAACTCTTTCCAGGTGAGGGAGTCTGCTGGGAAGTGGTTTCTCCGAGAGAGAGTCCAACAGAAACTACAGAGCTCTGAGACTTCCTGATCCGACCTATTGCCGAGACCCAGAAAGAGAGGTGAAGCACTGATGGACTGTGCTTGTAAAGGTGTATACTGTCGGGTGGAACATGCATGTGGGGAATGAGAGTTTGTGAGTAGTGGGCGTAAGAAGGCTCCTGGGGAGAATCCTTCCGATTTCTCTATGTAGTTTTTCCTGTAACCTCAGCCTAGTCTAGGAATCCCTTGCCTTGGGTGGAGCTTAGTCCCAGCTTAGGGGTGACCCACTACTGAGAGTGATGAGTAGTGTGGTCTAAAGCTGGGAGGTTCGTGGAAGTTCTGCATGTACTTGGTGGAGTTACAATAGTTTCAAAGATAAGTATATGCATGTGTTTAATTTCAATTAAAATGCATGTCTGTGATGCTTGCAATATTATAATGTATTCCATTGCATGAATGGATTTACTGTTAATTCCATTAATTCTGTATGTTAGCAGTAAATATACGTTTACTCTATTAAGTCCTTTAACTTCATTTAAAAACATACTATTTAAGTTCTATTCCGCGTAGTGGCGTTTGCCAGCTTGTTGGTGGTCAGGGATGTTACAATCTTGTATCAGAGCCATAGTTTTAGCACTGAGCCTGGATGGGCCGAATAAGTGGTCTTTGGACCCAAGGTTTCGAGAGGAAATTGTGTCTAGAGGCCTAATTTCGAGCCTTAGAATGTTTATGAGTGCCAATGGGTTACTTGGTCATATACGAAGCTCAGGAGAAGTAGCGAAAGAATAAAACCACAATCGATGTGGTATTTGACCAGAGAGAGAGAGGTCGCTCAACACTTGGGGTATTGGAGCCGTAGGATCTATTCAGAAAGAAGGGAAAAACCTTTACAGTCGTTATATCTGGAGAAGGTGTCGGGAGGATATCCGAGAATCCTTTTAGGAGTTCGACTGTTGGAAAAAGTGGGGTGCGCAGAGGCACAAACCCTTGAAGCCCGAAACTCCAAAACCATGAGAATATCTACACCGTAGATCTGGGTAAAATATCTCATCTTTTGGATCGAGTAGAAGAGCAGAGAGATATTTCGGGAGTTCAACTGTCAGGAGAAGTGGAATGTGCTGATGCACAGACTCCCGAAGCCCAAAATCGTGAAATCCCGAAGAGTTGAAGTAGTGGGTCGGGTCGATGTCACTTGTTTGGATGTGGACCCATGATATGTGTGCCACATGCCAGTGGGCCCCGAAGGAAAAGTAGATGCAGTGGGGCCGAAGGGCATCGCCTGAGGTAACGTGGACCTTCTTAAGGGAAACACGTGTCACCACCCTCGTTGGTGACAACTGTACTATGGGCCCGGAGGCTAGAAAGGTCCGAAGTTCAGAAGTCGAGAGTTGGAGAGGGAAGCAAGTGTGAGGGCCTCTAGGACCGAAATCCTGAAACCCCAAAACCCGAAACCCCGATGTGCCGATTAGAGAACCTTGAGACCTAGCACTTTGTCACGACCATGGTCACGTGGGTGGGAGAACTGAGAGAAAGGAGCTATGGCCTTAGTGCACTACAGAGATGAGAAGAGCTCGAACAATTCATGGAAACTAAACATTTTCTTGAATCAAGTTGTTTATGAATGTTGTGGGCTTGTTAAGGAATAATGACCTAACAAATTCCATTTGTCTGCACATTATGATGTAGAAGTTTAACAAGCACCAGAACCAAATAGAATTGCCACTGAGTGCAAAAGAAATGGAAAGACAATAGACTGTTTCCAGTTTCGAGGACGAAGCAAAAGGAATGGATGTTCATTTGGGAGTTGAAGGTTTGAACTCCAATGGACATGGATAAGAGATAGATAAGGAAGGAAACATAAGGAATATCATTGAAGGATTGCAAAAAGATGCCCAAACTCACCGAGTAGATAGCAGAAAGCTCAGAAAAGATCAGGAAAAACAAGGAGAATTCAACATAAAGTTGTTAAAGAGTTTGGAGAGAATAGAAAATAAGTTGGATAAGGAGAGTGACTCGGTTAGAACAGGGAGTCACCAGACTTCCGAGGGAAGAAGATCAAGGAGTGTGGGTAGACACCATCATCACTCCCAAGGTCCCTCCAAGAGAAAGACACACAATAGTTCAAGCCCATCTCCTACCAGAAATCATAGGAGATCTAGAGTGGATGAATTGAATGGAGAGATGAACAAGATTAAGCCTCCTAAGTTTGATGGAGAACATCAGAAGGAGGAAGATGCCGAAACATGGTTTCTTGGTATGAGGAAATACTTCCAACTGCAGAATTATTCCTCTCATGTGGAAGGAAGAATTGCAATGTATCAAATGAAAGGAAAAGCATCCATGTGGTGGGATCAACTTGTGTAGGTGCAACACATTAGAGAGAAAGATATCACTTGGAAAGAATTCAAGAGGCATTTCGAGAAGAAGTATTTGACTAAGAGATATTATGACAAAAAGATGAAAGAGTTCTTTGAACTCAAGTTAGGTAGCATGACCAAGAGGAATTTCTAAAGTATGTTCCATTCATCAAAGAGGAGACTGTCAAGATTCAAAGGTATTTGAGTGGACTGCCATCTTCCATTAGGGACAAGATCTAGTATGATGACCCTAAGACCATGGAAGAAACGATAAGAAGAGAAAAATGCTTATATGAACAACAAATAGAAAAGCCTACCTTTCAGAAGTCTTGGGATGACCAGAAGAAGTATAAGAAAGAGCAGAGGAAGAAGGGAAACAAACCTCCCTTTTTCAGAAACAGTCCTCAAGGACAACCATCATTTAGAGAGCCGAGAATGGTTGAAGTAGGAGAACAAAGGCCAAGACAGACGCCTATTCAGTGTTGGGGCTTCCAGGAGAACCACAAGTACAGAGATTTTCCCCACAAAAATGGAAAAGTGAGAGATTTCCATAATGTACAGTAGGCTGAAATAGTGGAGGACATGGGCAACAAAATCCCAAGGATCTATGCAGCCCTGGACAACAAGCAAGCTGAATATATGTCGCACATGATTGAAGTGGAAGGTATGATTAACAACCAACCATTTATTATTTTAATTGATTCAGGGGCTAGCCATAGTTATGTAGATCCTAGAGTGGTGGAATGTTTGAATTTGTCAAGAAGCAAACATGAAAAGTCTTGGTTAGTGTAGCTGGCTACAGGAACCAAGAGAAAATCCACTGAGTTAGTTAAGTCCTGTCTAGTGAACATGAATGGACTGAGTACAAAGGCTGAATTGAATGTTTTTCCTTTAGGTTCTTATGGATGTCTAATTGGGATGGATTGGTTGGAACAACACCATGCCATCTTGGACTGTAGTAACAAGGAATTCACTTTCCTAGATGAGGAAGGAAATCGGAAAACATTCCAAGGAGTTCCTAGAGTTGTTGCTATCAGATAAATCTCAGCAATGTAGCTGAAGAAGTGCTACAGGAAAGGATGCCAATTATTTGCAGCCCATGTGTAGGAAACACCTAAGGATAAGGTGCCAAGTATTGGATATCATGTGATACTAAAGGAGTCTGGAGATGTATTCTAGGAGATACCAGGATTACCCCCGAAGAGAGACATTGATTTCTCTGTAAATTTGATGCTTGGAGCATCTTCAGTGTCAAAAGATCCTTACATAATGAGTATGTCAGAGCTGAAAGAACTACAACTATAGTTTGAAGAGCTTATGAAGAAGGGGTATATACACCCAATCATATCACCTTGGGGTGCCCCGGTCATGTTCATGAAGAAGAAGGATGGGACGCTGAGATTGTGTATCGATTTCAGACAATTAAACAAAGTGACTATAAAGTACAAGTATCCTTTACCGAGGATTGATGACCTCTTCGATCAATTTAAGGATGTGAAGATGTTTTCGAAGATAGACCTCAGGTAAGGATAAGGGATGAAGACATCAGCAAGAACGCCTTTAGAACAAGGTATGGTCATTATGAATTCACAGTGGTGCCTTTTGGGTTGTCAAACACACCCACTATTTTTATGTGTCTAATGAATGGTGTATTCAGGGACTATCTAGACAAGTTTGTCATAGTCTTCCTAGATGACATTCTAGTGTATTCCAAGTCAGGAGAAGAGCATGAACAACATATGAGGATGGTGTTGTAGGTGCTAAGGGAGAACCAACAGTATGCCAAGTTGAGCAAGTGCTCGTTTTATCAGGAGCAGATCCATTACTTGGGGCATATTATTTCGAAGGATGGGATAGTTGTAGACCCTGAGAAGATTGCGGCCATCAGAGAATGGTCAATGCCAAGGAATGTGACATAAGTCAGATCCTTTATGGGCCTAGCTGGTTATTACAGAAGGTTTATCAGAGGGTTCTCGAGGATAGCTCACCCTATCACTTCCTTACAAAGGAAGGAAAATAAGTTTTAGTGGACAAAAGATTGTGAGAGAAGCTTCCAGCAATTGAAGCAACTGTTAACCAGTGCTCCAATCTTGAGGATTGAAAATCAAAATAAATATTTCATGGTATGCACTAATGCGTGCAAAGAAGGAATGGGAGGAGTCCTCAGTCATAATGGATTCATAATTTGTTATGAATCTAGAAAGTTGAAAGAGCATGAAAGGAACTATGCAACTCATGATTTGGAGTTGGCAGCCATAGTACACGCTCTAAATAAATTGAGGCATTACCTCATGGGAAGGAGGTTCGAACTAAGGACAAACCATAACGGTCTGAAGTACTTGTTTGATTAGCCAACCATGAACACTGGACAAAGTAGACAGTTGGAGTTTCTCTCTGAATACGATTTTGATATCAAGCATATCAAAGGGAAGGAGAATAAAGTGGTTGATGCACTCAGTAGGAGAGTACCTGAGTTACATGCTACAACCATTAGCGCATACCAAACTGATATAAAGGACAAAATTTTGGAAGCTACAAAAGCATATTTGCAGTACTTAGAGCTAGTAGCAAAGCTACATCAAGGTGAGATGCCACAGAAAGTGGAGATATATAAACAAGAAACTGATGGAATACTTATGTATAAAAACATAATTTATGTACCTAATGTCCATGAATTGAAACGTATGATTTTCCATGAAATGCATAATGTGCCTTATGCAGGGCACCCCAGATATCAAAAAACTGTGGCAGAAGTCAAGAGCCATTACTTTTGGCTAGGTATGAAGAAAGATATTGTTGGATACATCGCCAGATGTATGGAGTGCCAGAAGGTTAAAGCTGAGCACAGGAACCCAACAGGGTTGTTGCAACCTTTACCCATTCCTGAGTGGAAGTGGAAAGTGGTGACAATGGACTTCATCATGGGATTGCCCATAACAGGCAAACAACATGATTCAATTATGGTGGTGGTGGACAAGCTTACAAAAGCTTCCCATTTCATTCCATTAAAGACTACTCACAAGGTAGCAAATGTTGCTGACATATTTATGAAGGAAATAACATGACTGCACAGAATCCCTAAGACAATTGTGTCTGACAGAGACCCGAAATTTACCTCAAATTTCTGGGAGGGGTTGTTCAATGGATTCAGAACGAATCTAAACTTTAGCACAACTTATCATCCTGAGTCTAATGGACAGACAAAGAGTGTGAAAAGAGTAATAGAAGACATATTGAGGATGTATGTGATGGACAAACCATCAAAATGGGAAGACTACTTGCATTTGGTAGAATTAGCCTACAATAATGGGTATCAAGAATCGTTGAAGATGAGCCCATTTGAAGCACTTTATGGCAGAAAGTGCAACACTCCAGTAAGTTGGGATAATCCAACTAATAGGGTAGTAGTTGGGCCAGAGTTGCTCAAGGAAATGGAAGAACAAATGCTAAACATTAAGCAGAATTTAAAGGTTGCCCAAGATAGGCATAAAAGTTATGATGATAAGAATAGAATCCATAGAAAGTTTAAAGTGGGTGATCATGTTTTTCTGAAAGTAAAAGCTAACAAAATTTCCCTAAAGTTGGGAAACTGCGCCAAGTTGGCAGCCAGATTTTGTGGGCCGTTTGAAATCCTAGAAAGGATTGGGCCAGTTGCATATATGCTTGCATTACCTGCATCCATGATTGTACATAATGTATTTCATGTTTCATTGCTTAATAAATATATACCTGATGCTAAGCATGTAATCGATTGGAATGTGATTCAGGTGGAGCAAAAAGGTGTCCTACAAGTGCATCATGTGCGCATATTAGACCAAAAAATCAAACAGCTCCGGAATCGATCCATAGGGATTGTAAAGGTCCAGTGGACCTGGTATGGTCTTGAGGATGCGACATGGGAGCATGAGGATGCTATGTAGGCAGAATACCCACATCCTTTTGAATATTTTGAAAACTTGTTGATGTTGTGTGAAAGTTGCACTAAGGACAGTGCAAAAATAAGGGGAGGGAATTGTAATATCCCCAAGGACGAGCCCTGTTGTAATCATGTTTATGAATTGTAAATCATGTTTTGTAGGCTGGTGAGACAAGTATTGATAAACTGGTGGGCTTAAGTGTTTATTAGGATGGAGAGCCTAAGTATTAAGGCCAGAAGCCTGATTTTGTATATGTAATTATGCAGGTCATTAATATAATATATGAACATTGTTGCGTGCAGATCGACCACGAAGAAAGAGTGATGGGGGACTAAGCTTCCATAAGATGGGTAAGGGAAAAGGGGTTGAAAGTTTGGAAAGAGAGTCTGAATGTTGATCTTAGGGTTTTAAGTCCTTAGGAATAATAATTTATTATTATTCCAAAAGCTATGTGAAATGTATTTTTTTATCCTAAGTTTATGGAAGGGGGTACATGTGAAAAAGGGAACGCATGCTGATGGAGCACATGCAGCCTCATGGGAGACATGTGTCGGCCCAGGGACATGAAAATTAACCGAATAATTGAGCCGATATGGGGGTGGGTCCTCCATTATATCGTCTATTGTTTGAACCAAGCGATCTCTGCATCTGAGTTCTGTAAACCTCACACATATTTGAACCGTGTTTTGTCTTAGTGGTAGATACACCCTTTGTCTGAACTGTCAATTCTGTGTTCGACCTCTGTGTGAATTTCTTGTCACGCATCATGCAAATGGGTGTTATCTGAACCATGTTGTGTCTTAGTGGCTTGTTGTCATTTTCTATTTCCACACCTTGTTTTTCCTGTTGCTGCTGTCACCTGTGAGTTAACCCAAGTTGCTCTCATTGTTGTCATCCTAAACTTGTGGGAATTGAATTGGAAACTAGTGGAAGAACTGGGTTGTCAGGCACATGGTAGAAGGGGAAGGTTTTCAGGCCTGTGAGTGACTCTCTCCAGGTGAGGGAGTCTGTTGGGAAGTGGTTTCTCCCAGAGAGAGTCCAGCACCATCTACGGAGCTCAGAGGATTCCTGATCCAACCTGTTGTTGAGGCCCAGAGAGGGAGGTGAAGAATCGATGGACTGTGATTGTGAAGGTGTATACTGCCGGGTGGAATAGGCATGTGGGGAATGAGAGTCCGTGAGTAGTGGGTGTAAGAAGGCTCCTGGGGAGAATCCTTTCGATTGTTCAGTGCATTTTTTCCTGTAACCTCAGCCTAGTCTAGGAATCCCTTGCCTTAGGTGGAGCTTATTTCTAGCTCGAGGGTGACCCACTATTGAGAGTGATGAACAACGTGGTCTAAGGATGGGAGGTTCATGGAAGGTTTGCACGTAGTTGGTGGAGTTACAACATTTTCAAAGATAAGTATATGCATGTGTTTAATTTGATCTAAAATTCATGTTTGTGATGCTTGCAATATTATCATGTATTCTGTTGCATGAATGGATTTAATGTTAATTCCATTAATTCTGTATGTTAGCAGTAAATCTACGTTTACTCTGTTAATCCCTTTAACTTCATTTAAAAGAATACTATTTAAGTTATATTCCGCGTAGTGGCATTTGCCGACCTGTTGGTGGTTGGGGACGTTACAATTCTCCCGTGAGACGCAATGAGATAGAGATATGGACATCCCTATATGCATGTGCCCCTAGTGGCTAAGCACTAGTGGGTGTATAAGATCCCTTGCTATATTTTTCAAGATTCAGACCTACCTGTAACCCTAATTGTAATGTAAAGGGTACAGGTCGGCCCCACCTTAATGTAATTGATAGTTAATGTAAAAGATAATTAATATGGTTATTATTAATTATATCGTGAGTTAGATAGTTCATCCTTGTTGTGCCAATATACACTTATGTTGACAGGTCAAGTCTAATATAAGTAAAGGTAAATTCCCCATTGAGGAATCATATCTTTTGTGTGAGTTTGGAAATTTCAGCTAGTACATCTTCTTGGGAAAAAGTGCGCACCTCTCTTGGGCGCTAGTCTTATAGGTTTTGCAAGCACCCTTTTGTGTGCTAGGTTTTTCTTGGTGGTGAAGGTATTTCTCTTGAATAATATAGCAAATGATTGGTTTGGTTTTCTTCCCTTGTTGAGAAGGGTTTCCAAGGATACTTCTTGTGTACTTGTGCATGGTGTTTCTTCTTGTGATCTTGGTTGCTACAACAATTTATGGTTTAATTTAAATGAAAAAATGGAATTAAATTCATTCTTAAAACTTGAATATTGAAAAATAAACATGGTATCAAAGCATAGGTCTTGAATAACCCCTACACTAGAAATTAAAAGGCTAAGTCGTCCTCCTTCTGCAGTTTCGTACACCTCTAGGGTTTCTGTAGAAATCCGTACGGACCTCACTTGATTGGCCTTCTCAACACCTTACACGTGGAAGTTGGAGATAAAACTTGGATCAAGTTGTACAACCTTCCTCAACTGATATCCAGATACCTTCAAAGTGAATTTTCGAGGATTTTGAGTTTTTGGCCCTAGGGTTTCTAGGGTGCTGAAATTTTCCTATAGAATCTTGATATTAGGGTTTCTATAACTTCTTGAAGAAATGTTTCAACTCAACAAGAATTTTTGTGTTACTCTCAAAGTTGATTGTTGGCAGTCATAAGCCCAACAAAACCTAAGGATACTAGTCCAACCTAAAAATTAGGTTTTCTAAGTCCAGTTGGTGAGAGTTTGAGAAGAAATCTGAACAAATGAAGAACAAAACTTTAGTATAAGATAGGCTTGATGGAACAAGTAACTTCAACAACTTCAAGGCTTTAGGTCACCCTTGAAGAAGATGATCTTTTGGATGTGATAACAAAAACTTTACCGATATAGCTACCGATGAAGAGAAGAATATAAGAAAGGAAGAATATTTCAAGGAAAGAAAAATAATCATCTACTCAGTAAGAGTTCATATCTTACCTCGTATTTCCAACCTAAAGAAAACTTATGAAATGTATGAAGCATTAAAAGATATGTTTGAAAGTGAAAACATCCTCAAAGCTCTTACCTTAAAAGGCCAGCTTCAAAGTACTAAGATGATGAAAGGTGATAGAGTTGCTACCTTATTTATGAAGATATTAGAGATTAAAGAACAACCAGGAGAAATTGGAGAAATCATGTCCGACAGATAACTTGTCTTATCTACTCTCAACAATATTCCAAAACATTGGGAGCCCTTTATTCAAAGAATCAGTGGAAGAGAAAATTTACCAACCTTTGATCGTTTGTGGACAGACTGTACTCAAGAACTTAGACTTAGAAATAGAGGAGTGGAAGACACCCCTGATGAAAATCATGCTCTTGCACTTCATACAAAGAAAGGAGGAAGATTCAAAAGAAACTTCAGAAAAACATTTAGAGATGAAAAGTCTCCATCAACCTCGGGTCATAATCAGAGAAGAGATGTTTCAGAGATTCAATGCTTCAAATGTGACAAATATGGCCACTATGCAAGAAATTGTCCAACCAGAAAGAAGGGAAGACAATATGCTTCCATCGTTGACATTGATCCATACCCACCTCAAAAGAATGAAGATAAGAAATAGGAAAAGTACTTCCTCTAAAACTAAGAACATAACTGAACATGACTACAAACCCAGGTAAATTGTTTGATCATTAATTTTATAGTTGATTGCTTTCTTAATAAGTGAAGGGTATTATATCTAGTATGGGAGCCCTCATGACTTGGACCATTATCCCTGGTATGGGAGTCCAAACCTTATTGATTTATTATTATGCTGGTCAAGAAGACATAAAATATATATAAAGAAATAAAAGAATACTTCCATCCTTTAGACTTCAGAGAGAGTAACTTGACTCAAAGGGAGTCAAAACAAAATGGAAAGAAGAAATAAATAATACCTTCTTCCCCTTCATCAGTTCAGAGGGAGACAGACAATATTCCAGCAAATTCAGCTGCTCTAGTTGATCTGAGAAGAGATATTGCAGTAGGGCATAAAATGCCTGCCCAGGGTCAACAAAACTCTACAGAAGGCAGAGAAACATACTAGTCCCTCAAGGGAAATCCTACGAAAGAAAAAGAGTTTTTCAAGTTACCCTTCAGCCATAAGCCACTCCATTGATTCTGAGATTCCCTTTCATGGAGAAGTGATAGGTGAACAAGTATGGAAAAATTCCATAACAGAAGAATACCAGTACATCTTAACAGAATGATGTATGAGACATCGTTCTGAGACCATAAGGGAAAACCATGGTGACTTCTAAATGGATCTATACAGTTGATGGAAGTATCGAGAAATACAAACCTGTGGCCATAGGATTCTCACAAGAAGAAGGAGTGAACTATAATGAGACATATTGATCCAGTAGATAGATGCACTTTCATCTGTACCACCATCCATGAGTTGGAAACTATATCAGATAGATGGATTCTTGATGAGTTTGGGTTCCAACAAAAGTATTACTGATCCAAACCTATACTATTACATTTTTGGTGATGAGAGATTGATTTTGATGACTTATTATAGAAGCCATATCGTTGAATACAAGAAAGTCTTAACCTATGATTTCAAGATGAATAATCTAGGTATGATGCACTACTTCTTGGGACAAAAAGCATAACAAAGGACTGATGAGATTTTCCCAAGACAAGGAAAATATACAGTAGATATTAAATAAGTTTAGTATGACAGAATACAAATCCATGCCTACACCGATGGTGATGGATTTGATGAAAGAATAAATGATGATGATTTAGATGAGATTGATCCACATGTGCACCGACAGCTGATTGAATGATTGATGTATCTAGTTAACACCAAATATGATATATGCTATGTAGTGAATATGCCTAGTCAATCCATGAGTCAGCTGAGACAGACTCATTGGATAGTTGTAAAACATGTATTGAGATGTATATGAGGCACAATTGGATATGGCCTGAGTTATGCCTCTAGTGTGAACTTGAGTTTGCAGGGATATGCCAATACAGATTGAGAAGAGAGTACAATGGACCATAAGAGTACATCCAGTTATTGTTTTACCATGAAGTTTTCCATGGTTTCCTGGTGTAGCAGGAAACAAATCTCTGTAGCCTTGAGTACCATAGAAGAAGAGTATATAGCATTGAGTGTGCGAAGTATTGTGGCTTCATAAGCTTATGACATATTTACTTGATCATGAGATGGATTCTATGATGATAACCAGAGCTATGTGTAAATCTCTTTGAGAACCCGATGTTTCATGATAGATCGAAAACACGTTGATATAAAATATCACTATATCAAAGACATGATGCAGAGGAAAACAATACATGTGCCATACCTTACTACACATAAGCAGATTGCAGACATCTTCACCAAATTGTCTTGGTGAAAAATACCTCCCTAGTTGAGAGGGAGTGTTGATGACTAAAACCAAGACAAAGTTTGAAGTACTTTCGTGTGAGACTTGGCCTGATGGAGAATGATTCCCTAGCCGAGAGGGAGTGTTAATGATTACAACTGCATGGGACATTCTCTAGGACACAGACTATTTGAGTCAACCTGAGAGAGATCCCCTGAGATTGGTGTGTGGTTCCTATCTGAGACAGAAATGGAACGTAGTGATGGCCTCCTCCTTATAGAGAGTTGATAAGAACTCCAGATGATTCTCCCGTGTAACGTAGTGAGAAAGGAGATCTATTGATTTGGATGTGCCTGTGGCTAAGCACAAGGTGAACTTGTGAATTCCCATGAGCTGGGTGTATCGTTATGATACATATATGAAGACGATGTATTAGCCTCCTATGAGAAGAGATTTGAGATGATGAAATCCAGATGAATCTCCTGTGTAATGTAGTGGGAAAGAATATCTATTGAGTGGATGTGCCTGTGGATGAGCACAGGTGAACGTGATCCTAGTGGCTAAGAACTATTGAGTGTGGTTCTCTTGTGAGACACAGTGATATAGAGATATGGACATCCCTATGGATGTGCCCCTAGTGGCTAAGCACTAGTGGGTGTATGGGATCCCTTGCTATATTGTTCAAGAGTCATACCTAGTTGCTACCCTAATTGTAATGTAAAGGGTATAGGTCGACCCCACCTTAATGTAATTGATAATTAATGTAAAAGATAATTAATCTGGTTATTATTAATTATATTGTGAGTTAGAGAGGTCGTCCCTGTTGTACCAATAGACACTTTTGTTGACGGGCCAAGTCTAATATAAGTAAAGGTAAATTCCCCATTGAGGAATCATATCTTTTGTGTGAGTTTGGAAATTTCAGCAAGTACATCTTCTTGGGAAAAAGTGCGCACCTCTCTTGGGCGCTAGTCTTATATGGTTTGCAAGCACCCTTTTGTGTGCTAGGTTTTTCTTAGTGGTAAAGATATTTCTCTTGAAGAATATAACAAAGGATTGGTTGGGTTTTATTCCCTTGTTGAGAAGGGTTTCCCCGGATACTTCTTATGTACTTGTGCATGGTTTTTCTTCTTGTGATCTTGGTTACTGCAAAAAAATTGTTTATGGTTTAATTTAAATGCAAAAATGGAATGAACTTCATGCTTAAACCTTGCATATTGAAAAATCAACAGACCCAATATCTGAGGGAACCAACTAAGGAGGCTAGACTGTGCCCTTATCCATACTACCCGAATACCCAGGTACTAGAGAGTATCTTCACAAGTGTTGTTCTCGGTATCACTATAGCAGTCAGGTGACCGATCAGTTTATCTATGGAGGGATTTAGGAGATCTAGGCCGATCTGTATACAGGTGTTGTATGATGTGCTACCACTCGAAGGGATACCTATAGGGGTTACAAGGGTGGCCAACAGATGTGCGTTTAAGTACCACTTGTATTTCCTGCATGTATGAATCCCCAACCATGGGTTTATGCATGTAACACTAGATCTTTGTAGATTAAAAACGTCAGAATATGTCTCTACCCTGAAAAAAAAAATTAACCCACAATTTTTTGGCAAGGAAGGTGCTCTGATACCACTTGTAATATTCCAAATATAAAATAGTATGCAGAACATAAATAATCAGCTAGAAATGGTAGATAAACAATGCCATAACTAGAACTATACCACAATAATACCAGAATAATACCGGGATAACACCAGAAAGAACACTTTGATTACTGAGAGCAATGTTCACTTGCCTCTTTGAGGGGGAAACCTCCAGCAAAGAAGAGCTCTATTACAATAATATCCAAGACAAAACTTCTCATACCATCTACTCCTATTTATACTAAATATGTCTATCCAAAAGAACAATCTAGAGGAAGATCCTATTAGAAGCGGAAGCTTCTATGAGATCTTCTTACATTTAACTTATTCTTCCTTATTGATAGGACTTATTAATATTGACCTTTATTACATGGAAATATATTATTATACCTACGTGAGGGGTTAGGTACCTAACATAAAGAGAGATATGGGGGAATAGGTGGGGAGATACAAAGGGAAAGAGGGACAGAGGGAACA
>ML779566.1:102499-134178 GCA_009831015.1 Picea engelmannii
TTATTTAATGTCAACCCGGGAAGGTAAACTTAGAAATGCTACCTAAAATATATAGATCTAGAAAGATTCCTAATATGTCTGAGATCTTAAAGTTCCCTTACAAGAACATATTCATCAAAATCTCTTTCAACAACTAATCAAACTTAGATCTAACAATTGTCAAGATCCTAAGGTTCTCTTACAAGAACACTTGAATTTTAGGATCTCCTCCAATATTAGAACATTTAACAAAACTTTAAAGCTGAAATGAAACAAACCTAAATCTAATAATTGTTTGAGATCTTATGGTTCTCTTACAAAAACACTTTCAAATAAGATCCTTCCAGTATTAGAACATTTCACAAAACTAAAAAAGATGAAATCAAACAAAAACATAAATTAAGTTATACCTAAAATAAGCAAATAATCATGCAAGTGAGGCCATGGGGGCCCTCCATAACTCCACAAGCACACCACTTCAAAGGATACTCAAATGTGGAAGAAAAATATGATTCTTTATTTCAAAATCTCCAAAACCAACTCTAAGATTACAACTCTCTCTAATTCTAAGATTACAAGCTTCAAGATTCTAAGATTACAAAATTTCAGGATCACAAATGGAGGAGATTGTACTCCTATTTATACAATGGGATGAGTAACAAAATCATAATGATCATCCACTAATCTATCTTTAGTTCCATACATCTCTCAACCATCTGGACACATAAACCTCTTTTGTCCTTGATCTTCTCCATGAGATCATGATCTCTTATCTTATCAAATTCGAATTTGATCATTCAAGGCCACATAAAGGTGTCTTGGAAGTTTCCTTGGCACCTACACTTGTCACAAAAAACAATCCACTTTCCATATATGAAGTAAAATATATTATTTTCTAATTTTTAATCAAGAATTTCTCTTAAAAATGCTTGAAAATAAATAATGTTTGGAAAATATAAATGAGACCCATTAATAGTGAATAATAGGGAAAATGAAGTGACATGGTAGTGAATAATGAGTGATGAAATGGAAGCATAGGTGAAAAATGTATGGTAATGAGTGATATTTGTATGAAATTTTTGGAGCCCAACATGTAGGTAGTCTTCCCATTTTGATGGTTTATCCATCACATACATTCTCAACATATCCTCAATCACTTGATTCACCCTCTCTATTTGTCCATCTGATTCTGGATGATAAGTTGTGCTAAATTTCAAATTTGTTCGAAATCCATTAAATAATCCTTTCCAAAATTTTGAGGTAAATTTTGGATCTCTGTCAGACAAAATTGTCTTGGGTATGCCATGTAATCAATAAATTTCTCTCATATAAATATCAACAATGTTGGTTGCCTTATGAATTATCTTAACTGGAATAAAATGGGCAGCTTTAGTAAGCTTATCCACCACTACCATGATAGAATCATGTTGCTTGTTTGTTATGGGCAATTTCATGATGAAATCCATCGTTACAACTTCCCATTTCCACTCAGGAATAGGTAATGGCTATAGAAAACCAACTGGGTGTCTATGCTCAGCCTTTACCTTTTGACATTCCAAACATTTGGCAATAAAATCAACAACCTCTTTCTTCATGCCTGGCCAATAATATTGGCTTTTGACAACTGGAATAGTTTTCTGATAACCTGGGTGCCTAGCATAAGGTAAATTAATCATTTCTCCCAATATAAAATTTTCAATTTCTGGGAATTTGGTACACAAATTTTTCTCCTGTACATGAAAATTTCATCATTATCTAGCTTGTATTCTTCAATTTTTTGCTGCAAATTACCTTGCTGTAATTTTACCACTATTTCCTTGTATTGCAAATCTAATTTTGCAGCCTCTAAAATTATGTGTTTCAAATATGATTGGTACATGCTAATGGTTGTAGCATGAAATTCATGCACTCTTCTGCTAAGTGCATCAACCACTTTGTTCTCTCTCCCCTTTATATGCTTTATTCAAAGTCATATTCACTTATAAATTCTAACCATCTCCTTTGCCTAACATTTAGAGTTGGTTGATCAGATAAATATTTCAGACTATTATGGTCTATCCTCAACTCAAAACTTTTCCCCCTGAGGTAGTGTCTCCATTTCCTCAAAGCATGCACTATGGATGCCAACTCCAAATCATGATAGGCATCCATCTCTATCACATTCTTTGGAGCTGACCATTCTCTAATGGCTTCTATATTCTTAGGATCCACTGTTATCCCATCCTCTGAAATGATATGTCCCAAATAATGAATTTTCTTTTGATAAAATGAGCACTTCCTCAATTTGGCATACAACTGATTCTCCCTTAATACTTGCAACACCATCCTCAAATTATGCTCATGCTCTTCTTATGACTTGGAATATACAAGGATGTCATCCAAAAAGGCAACGACAAACTTGTCTAAATATTCTCGGAAAACACCATTCATTAAGCACATGAAAACAACTGGTGCATTTGACAACCCAAATGGCACCACTGTGAACTCATAATGACCATACCTTGTCCTAAAGGTGTTTTTGTTGATATCTTCCTCTTTGATCCTTACCCGATGGTATCCTGACCCGAGATCTATCTTTGAAAATATCTTTGCATCCTTCAATTGATCAAATAGATCATCAATTCTTGGCAGAGGATACTTGTTCTTTATAGTCACTTTATTCAACTGTCTAAAATCAATGCATAATCTTAATGTCCCATCTTTTTTCTTCATGAACAATATTGGGACATCCCAAGGTGACACACTTGGGCATATATACCCCTTATTTAGAAGTTCTTCAAGCTGCATTTGGAACTCCTTCAGCTCTGGTGTACTCATTCAGTAAGGAGTCTTGGACATTGGAGATGCTCCAGACATTAAATTGATAGAGAAATCAATATCTCTCTTTGGGGGTAGTCTTGGTACCTCCTTGAACACATCTTCAAAATATTCCAGGACTACATGATCTTCCAAATTTGACACCTTATCTTTATGTGTCTCTTCCATATGAGCTACAAATATTTGACACCCTTTTCTGTAACATTTCTTCAGCTGCAATGTTGAAATTTCTATGATGGTTACTGCCCTGGGAATTCCAAGAAATTTCCTTACGTTCCCTTCCTCATCCAAGCAAGTAAATTCCTTTTTATGACAATCTAGGATAGAATGATGTTGGTCCAACCAATCCATCCCAATTAGACAGTCATAGGAATCTAAAGGCAAGATGTTCAAATCTTCCCTAGTGTTCAGTCCATTCATGTCCTTAATACATGACTTAACCATTTCATTAACTTTTATTTTGGCTCTGGTAGCCAACTAAACCAACCAATATTTTCCATGCTTGCTTCTTGGAAAATGCAAACTTTCCACCATCTTAGGATCTATATAACTATGACTAGCTCCTGAATCAATTAAAATAGAAATGGTTTGGTTGTTGATCATACCTTCCACTTCAATCATATGTGACTGATACTCTACTTGCTTGTTGTCTAGGGCTACATAGATCCTTGGTACATTTCTGCCCATGTCCTCCACCATTTCAGCTTGTTGTACTTTGTGGGCAGTCCTCACTTTTTCACCTCTATGAGGACAATCTATGAACATATGATCTCCTTTACAACCCCAGCATTGAATAGGTGGTTGCCTTGGCCTTTGACCCCCTGTCTCAATTGTTCCGGGTTCTCTAGAAGTTGGCTGCCCCCGAGGATTATTTCTGAAGAATGGTGGCTTAGTTCCCTTCTTCCTCTGTTCCATCTTGAATTTCTTTTTGTCTTCCCAGGATTTTTGGAAAGTTGGCCTTTCTTTCTGTTGATCAAATAGGCATTTATATCACCTTATGGTATCCTCCAATGTCTTGGGATCATCATACTATATTTTTTCACTGATGAATACCTCTGAATCTTAACTGTCTCATCCTTGATGAAAGAGACATACTTCAATAGTTCTAATAGCCTTCTTTTATATTCATCTATGGTCATACTCCCAAGCTTGAGTTCAAAGAAATATTTCATTTTATTTCTGAAGAATGGTGGCTTAGTTCCCTTCTTCCTCTGTTCCATCTTGAATTTCTTTTTGTCTTCCCAGGATTTTTGGAAAGTTGGCCTTTCTTTCTGTTGATCAAATAGGCATTTAGCTCACCTTATGGTATCCTCCAATGTCTTGGGATCATCATACTATATTTTGTCACTGATGAATACCTCTGAATCTTAACTGTCTCATCCTTGATGAAAGAGAATTTCCATCTATCAACTCAAGGGAAAGACATCCATGTGGTGGGATCAACAGTTCTAATAGCCTTCTTTCATATTCATCTATGGTCATACTCCCAAGCTTGAGTTCAAAGAAATATTTCATTTTGTTGTCATAGTATCTCTTAGTCAAGTATTTATTCTCAAAGTAATTCTTGAATTACCTCCAAGTAACACTTTTCTCTTTAATGTGTGGCACCTGCACAAGCTAATCCCACCACATGGATGCCTTTCCCTTGAGTTGATAGATGGAAATTCTTCCTTCTTCATGAGATGAATAATTATGAAATTGAAAATACTTTCTCATGCCCATCAACCATGTCTTTGCATCTTCATCCTTCTTGTGCTCACCATCAAATGTAGGAGGTTTGATTTTGTTCATTTCTCCTTGTAGCTCATCCACCCCAGACCTATTATGCTTCCTGATAGGGGATGGACTTGAGTTGTTGTGTTCCCTCTTACTGGAATGCTTCGGGGAGTGACGGTGATGTCTAATAACACTTATGGTTCTTCTTTTCTCATCAGGAGGCCCGCGACTTCCTGATTTGCTTGAGACACTCTCCTTATCCAATTTATTTTCTATTATGTTCAAGCTCTGCATTAATTTCATGTTGAATTCCTCTTGTTGCTCCTTGGCTCTCATAAGCCTTTCATTATCATCTTTATGGCTTTGGACACCCTTCTGCAAATTTTTAATGGTCTCTACCATATTCATGTTTTCATCCCTTCCTTCTCCATGTCCATTGGAGTTTGTTCCTTCAATGCCAAAATGGACATCCATCCCTCTGATCTCATGTTCCTGACTATAATTCCACTGTACCTCTTCCATTCCTATGCACTTTTTGTTGATACTGATTTGATATAGTTGTTTTTAACTCTGCAAAATGTGCATCCAACAAAACTTTTTCAGGCTAACTGTTTCAACAATTTCATGAAAAATATGAACCATTCTGGTTCAACAATATATCAGAATTATTTCTTCTAATTTCCTGAAAAATTGAATGTCCAAATCAATTTTCTAGGTGAAAAATTATATTCTATTGTCCCAACACCTTTCCAACGCCCGCTCCCATGCTCAATTCCAAGTCTTGAGAAAAAACTTATGATTATTTGAAAATTGTCCATTAATTTTTTTGTTCACTCTTCAATTTGGCACAAATATGTGCTTTAATTATGCATTTTCGCACCTACTCCCTTGGATTTTTCATAGGATCTCAATTGCGTTTATTCATATACATATTTTGGACAGTCTGTCCAAGTTTCACCTTTTTCTGGGTTATGGGATGCTAGTTACAACCTCCTGAAGTTCTAGGCCAATTCGTGTTTTTGGTCTAGAATTCTACAAGTACCTTATTTTCCATATTAAATTTTTTTAACATGCCTAGAAATTTAATTCAGCTCTAGGAATGTCTTCTATGTTTCAATATCTTTCCATTGACTTCTCTTGTGCCTCAATATGATTCCGAAGCAGAAAGTAATGGTTCTTTTAAGTTAGATGGGTCTTAAAATTTACCCTCCATTGTTTGTGATGCCACTTTCTCATAAAAGCTCCATTTGACGAACGATTTCCACCATTAGAAGACTCTCTCCGAGCTATTTTATTTGAGCTGCAGAGACAAAGTGTACCTCGGTATATTCTGTTCTTGTGGTTTTCAAGTAGCTAAAAATTCTCTTAAGGGCCTCAAAAATGCGCTGCAAAAAGATGACATTCAAATAGTATAAAATGTCATGGAATTTCACTGGTTTTCCGTTGTTGTTCACCCTCCAAACTACTTCGTGCACACAAATTTCAATCTGTACACCCATATTTAGCATGCGGAGCAACACCACAAGGTAAATCGTGCTCCACACACTTATAATCATTGTACATCACTTATCTGCCTTGCCAATAACTGGTGCACACTACTTTTGTGTCATGCGTCAATATCCACCACACATAGTTTTGGTTCTTGCACTATTACCTGTTGCGTGCAGTTTTTGTATTGTGCGCTGATATTCTGCGTGCATTTCACTCTACACGCTGAACCATGCCAAATTTTAGTACACCACTACCACGCACCAATACTCTGTGTGCATCATTAACTAAACTTTCATGCGACAACATATACCCACATTGCATGTGCACCAACCAAACTCCTTTGCGCTCTGCCAATACTGCGCACACCACACATGCCATTATTATGTGTGTGCACACTGCGTGCACCTTATTATGTGTATGCACACCGCGCAATGCTAAATTTAGCATGCACACCCACACACCAACATTTTCCACACGACGCCAAAATTTAGTGCACGCACCCGCACAACAACATTTTTTCGCGCGGCGCCAAAATTTAGCGCGCACACCTGCACACCAACATTATTCTGTGCGGCGCCAAAATTTGGCGTGCGCACCAACACTCTAATATTTTTCCGCGCAATGCCCAAATTTTTACATATCACAATCTTTTTACCGTGCATCATGCATTTTTAGTGTGCCCACCTGCACACATTCATTTTTATGCGCATCAATATCTCGTGAATTCCATTGTAGAAATTGGGGATTTTGCTTAATTTTTTCCCAATTTCTTCCATAGACATTTTGAAACTATAAAAATTGTTCAATTATACCCCGATAACACCAGTTCAACCTATGAAACAACAAATCCTGTGGGTTGACATTTCTGGAACGAATTTCTCCCAAACTCATTTTATGAATTGAGAATTTTAACCACTAAATTCACTCCATCTGTCATGGCTTCACTGTAACTTCAAATTTGACCAATTTCCAGGTCCGAATTTGTTAAAAAAAATATTAAATCAAGAATATCTCACCACATGGACAAATTTCTCAATTTTCCTGTGAACTTAACAACAAAAATTTGGGCTTTTTCTCAATTCCGCGCAATTGTTGTTACCTTTTCCATGGACGCTCTACAACTCAAAATTTGGCCACCTCGAAATAAATCCTCCGTGAAATTTCGCTTCAACTCAACTTGTTCAGCCCATCCAAGCTTAGTGTTGAAAACTGAATCTCTGATACCATATTGTAACATCCCCGACTACCCATGTCGAGGCATGCTACACGAGAGAACACATTCATTCTCTGCTCAACATACTGTAACATACCGAGCATCCAACTGAGCTATGCCACATAAATTTTTCGAACTGCATGCAATTAAAACATATACACACATAACCCTTGCGGAACTTATATATTAAACGTAAAAAGAGAAATACATTATGTAAATTCATGGATTCATATTGAAATAACAATAAACATATACATGCAACATATGCAGACAATACCCATAAATATAAAGGAAGTTATAACCACACATATGATAAACCCATAAAAATAAACACGTAAATAATAATGCAACATGGAAATTTATCACACAATTTGACACTTATCTTGGTAGGAATATCACCAAATGCATGCATACCTTCCATGAACCTCCTAGTCTTAGACCACACTGCTCATCACTCTCAATAGTGGGTCACCCTTGAGCTGGGACTAAACTCCACCCGAGTAAAGGAATTGCTAGCCAGGCTAATGACTCATAGACAACAAGAAAGAATCCATCACAGGTGCTAACTAAAACTAACAGCCTATAGTCCCTCATTCCTCACATGCATGTCCCACCATAGGAAGTGTGCCCCTTCTCTGCTCAACATTCCTTCGGCTGCCCCACTTCCTTTCCGGGCTTCAGCAACAGGACGAACATGAAGTCTCAGAGCCCTGTAGTTGCAGTTTAGCACCTTCTGGAAATAAATTCCTAGCAATTCTCTCACCCAGAGAGATTGATCACGGGCCTGACAACCCGCCTCTTCAATATCCCACGGGCCTGACAACCCACTTCTTCAGTCCAACTCCCAAGCTAACTAGCTACACAAACATGTATGGGTATGTATACAGGTTCAAGTACAATGACATGAAGGTACGAAGGATAGGTCAATGATTGTTTGAATTCTCCTGGATGATTGACTGGATGACCGAATGATGGAAGGAATGATGGAAAATGAACTAAGTCCAAACAATATGTATGCATGTTCTCAACTTAGCACTTGTCATGTTGAGAGCTACTTTTTCCCACTTGTCCCCATCCTTAGAACTTAGGATAACATAATTATCCTTACTTTATGATTTAAGAAATATTAATATAACATTCCTTTTTGGCTTAAGCTCCCTAGCTTAGCCCCTTTTTCTTAACTTTTAGCCCCCCCTTTCCCTAACTAGTGGAGTTTAGTCCCCCATACTATTTTATCGTGGTTGGTTTGCATGCAACGATGCATTTTATATTAATTATGAGACATATACAAAAATAGGTTCAATGGCCTTTAACATCTAGGCTCTCCGGACTAATCAAAACATAAGCATCCTATCTTATAATAACTGTCTCACCAGCCTATAAAACACAACATATACACAAAGGCTCCCTGGCCTCAAAATCACCTACACTTAAGTTATTGTGCGCGGTATCATGGAATGCACACACTTCATCATTTTATTGCACAGTACATGCACGCACTATGCCATGAAAGGTGCATACAAAAATGATATCAAACAACTCACCAGCTTAAGTACATTTTCATTTACATTTCCAATTGGGTTCGGCCTAGGGATATTACAACATTCTTTCCTTGGCCAATGTTGGAAATGTAAGATTTTCTTCTATGATAAAAATGGGAAGGCAGAGAGAGGCACTAGAGGAGGCCGATAGGGCGCTAGAAGAGGCCGACAATACAATGTTAATGACGAAACTAGCTTCTATAGAAGCTTACAAAGAGGTAATCAATGGTATGCATGTCTGTCTAATGTAAGTGTATCTTAATGCCAACAACTGTTAATAGACTTGTTTTTTATGATGGTTATGTTGATTTTTATGATGATTAGGTTGAAGAGTACGAGGATCTCAGGAGAATATTGATCAGTGAGAAATAAAATGCGGTACGAGAATGTGATGTAGCCATGCAAAGGTAGGGGATATTCACATGCTACTTCATCAAAGACATCATGGCTGCAACACACAATTTATCATATGATGCAAGAATTGGGGATGGAAGCTATGGCTGAGTTTACAAAGGTTAATTTCATGTTACTCCTGTGGCCATTAGAGTGTTGTACTACAATTTCTTTAAGGGAGACTTTCAATTTCAATGTGAGGTAAGGTCGTTATGAGTCCCTGTAGCTTTACACATTCTGTTGAAAAAAAAATGGGGGTTTCGATTGTCAATTTTAGGGCATAATGAATGGGATTTTATCATTTAAAGGGCCAGTTACCTTTTAGGATCTATTGTGTTAGGAGTCGAAATTTTATCACAGTTTTGATTCATTGGTATTTTTGATGTTTTGGATTGATTTTGATTCATTAATATTTAGGCTATCAACCAAAATTTCTCATAGATTGACTGGTTGTTGTATTGTTCATTGTTCCATAACTTTCTTTGTAGACGTGAAATTTCATCTGTGTTTCCATGAAATTTCATCCGTGTTTCCATGAATCATCTTTCATCTGTGTTTCCATGAATCATCTTACTGGGAAATTGTCAGTTTCATTAAAGAACTCTCTCCAGAGACGTGATCTATGTTGATTCCATGGGATTTATTCTAGACAAACATTAACTACCACACTCTCCTAACGACCATTCATTTCTTTTTTCCCAAGGATTTACCACATATACGCGGCCTGCTGCACAAAAGAGCACGTGTGTAAGAAACCTATGCAAGTTCAACTAGCGTATGTATGCGACTGTCACCACTGTCACCCATGTATGCCTCAGTAGACGTCTTACTTAAGATTCCCTTCATTCTTTCATTATGTTCTGGCTACTCTGTCTTCTTTACCCACTTTTGTAGATGACCCTTCTCCTCAGAACTTGAGCTCTGAGCATCCATCTTTTCAAATATGTCTCCCTTTCTTACTTCATTCCTTCTTCTAGCCATGCTATGTGAAGTCCTCATCATGGACTTTCTTCTTGTGGTCCAACACTCCTGGGATTTGTGGCCAAATCCACTACAGCTGTAGCATCTCATGTAGTTACAGTGAACAACAATATGTCCTACTTGATCACATCTCCAACACCTTGTGGTGTTATAGAATATTCCATTATATCTCTTTTCATAAGATCTACATTCAAAATATTTGTGACCATATCCATTACATGAATAACAATGCCCATGAAAAATACTTGCATACCTTGCTTTGGTGTCCCAAAAGTAGCTTCTTGATGTCTTCCTTGCTTTGTTCTTTTGAAGTCTTCTTTGTCTTGTGTAGATGGTTGTTTTGCAACATTGTCTTCCTTCTTTGATGGACTTACCTCATGCTTCTTTGAGGTGCTTTCTTCAGCATGTGTATCTTCTCCTTTGTATTCAAGACCTGATTTATCACATGGTGATCTTTGACTTTCCAATATCTCATCCAAGATTCTTGAGCTATTCAAGAATTTGTTTGACTTCTCTACCT
Source organism: Picea engelmannii (assembly GCA_009831015.1). Lineage (NCBI taxonomy): Eukaryota > Viridiplantae > Streptophyta > Pinopsida > Pinales > Pinaceae > Picea > Picea engelmannii. The sequence goes on from ML779566.1 coordinate 113,151, forward strand.
TCATTCTAAGGTCAACAATTTCAGCTTCTAGCTTACAAGACGACTCTTCCTTTTCATTTATTTGAATCTTCAATAGTTCCTCTATTCTTTTGACTTCTTCAATTTGGGTCTTGAGATGAACAATGGTTTCAAAACTTTGGCTAATCTCATCATCTATATTCATGTCTTCTTTTCCATTCTTTAGTCTTGTGATTTCTTCTTCATTTTTATTTCTCTCTTCTTGTTCCTTGATACTTTCTTTTAACTTCAAGATGTGCCTTTGACTTCTCCTAAGAAACTTCTTAGTGTTATCCGAAAGATAGTTATAGTGTGTATACAAATGATCACTTCTATATCTATATAAACCTTCTTCAATTTCCTTTTGAAGTTTTAATAGATTTTCTTCTGTTCTTTTCATGGGATAATTACCATCAAACTTTACACAAACTATTTCTATATATTCTTCTTCACTTGTAGAGAAAAAATCATCATCATCATCATTGCAATCAAGTGCTTTTGAGGGTTCTTTACCTTCATTTGAAGTATCTTCACTATCTTCCTTTTTTCCAACATCATCACATAATTCTTTGCCTTCATATTCAAGATCTTCCTTTGTGCTATCATCAATTGATTCTTTATATTCACTTGAAATGTTTTCAAAATCACATTTAGAAACAATGTATTCAAGAGTTTTTGATGATTCTTTACCTTTGATAATCTTGATGGAGTGGTCTTCAATTTCTTTCTTCTCCTTCTTGCTTTGATATGTGTTGTGGAAATTATATGATTAGTATAATGCACACATTTAATTATCAATCCGGGATTCATAATCAACAGAGTTACAAGACACTAGTAAGAAAGGTAATTTCTAATGTCACGAGTATAGAACTAAGCTAGATTATGCATGCTGAAAATAAAGCAAACTATAAAACTGAAACACACTTTGGTTGTCTTTCATAGAGAGGCTATCTACTCCATTATGGCACAGGCAAGTATGAGATGGAGTCTTTTGACAAATCAACTCTGTTATCTGACCCAGAAAGATAAGTATGCAATCACACTCTTAGAAAGGAAATCACACATCAATCATCAAAGCATAGCATGGGTAGTTCAATAGTCAATATGTTGGTTCTGTTGTGGTTCACAATGAACTTCACTAGTTCATGTCTAAATAGGTTTGACTACTACTGCCAACATCTATGATCACTCAAGGAAATCAAATTCATGAGAAAAGAAACAGGGCATATGAAAAAACAGAGTAAGTAAAGACCTTTAAGCAATCATTTAACCAAAATCCTAAACTGAATTATCTGCTATTGCCTGAAGCTATTAGAGATGATGAATTAAATTGAGAAATCAAATCTTCAGCTATTCTAAAAATTATACTACTGAAACCAAATGCTAACATTAACCTACACGAATGTTGACCTTTGTTGGGCAGTGGGCCCTTGCCACTCCAATAGGTTAGCGACTGGAGTCTACTGTAAGTTGGTCTTCGATCCACGCATCACTCTTACTCAAATCTTAAACATGGAATTGGATTAGGCTAACAACTCAATTCACATTCATTCCTTAATAATAAAAAACATGGACATAAATGAAATCCTTTCATTAATACTCAAACTGAATATATGTTCCACAATATGCAACTCTGGTCTCTTATTCTTCATATGTCTATATGTCCAGATGTCTCACCATCCTTGCCACAACTATTTAAACAGTCTTAGTAGTGAAACACAAGGAGGTGAAATCTCAAACAAATAGGTGATTGTCCAATTTACACATTCGGTTACATATTTTAAGCTTCATCCTCATGACATGGAGTGAATGAGGATGAAACAATAATCAAACTAGTCTAATATAGTCTTGCTAGAACTTGGATGATCTAATAAGCAGTCAACAAATATCTCAGGCACGATCTAGAGCTTAACTTAGCGTACTTTGTTTCCTTTATTGGTACTGGAGCATAACAGGTGAGACACGGAGAATGGTACCGGATCCGAATAACGCGCAATTGGTTGGTACCAGACTTGGACAGTCGTTGGTACCGGAATTAGACAGTCACGTTGGTACCAGACTATAATAGGAAAACTATTCTATTTTTATTAATCCACTCCAAAGCACCTTCCATATCTCTATAATAGTAGTAAATTTTTGAAAACTGCTTAATGGAGACCTAATTTGTCATTCTGGGAGAAAAACCCATGTTTTAGAATCTTTAGATTCGCTTCCATGTGCATGAAAATCGAGGTACAAGTTGGCAGTTTGAGATTTTTCTATTTCCCAAAATATTCCCTCTGAGCTTGAGGTCCACATGTGCAATATGGGTGAATTATGACTCACATGTCCACATGTCGACGACGTTCCCCATAAAACCCATGTCCCCGATTTTCTTCTAGAAGACTTCAAAATTTGACTTTTACTCTAGTACCAGATGACTGGAAATGTCAACGATCAAGGCTACCTAGTCACCCAACCTGTTTATTCAAATCACACCATTAGAAGATCTCTTTTTAATAAATTAACACATTTTCACTAATAAGAACGTACAAAATATGCATAAGTATTGAACTACCTCATGGGCTCTTCTTAGGTTACACTTTTACACCAAGTACAGGAAAACCAGGTATGTAACGAGGCGAGTTGATCAAATTAAATGATTAGAACATGCATTAAAACATGAAAAAATGAAGTCCCAACATCCCCCCATGCCTAAACTATTGCATTCCCTCATGCAAAACTGTCAATCCATACTTCAAAATAGACTTGAAACACCAGTTCATGTTGGTCAACCCCACATGCCTATTTAATTGCAGGTCTAAAGAAAACCTGATATTCAACCAGGGTTTGGTACAAACGAAGGATCGGGAATGGAGTACCAAAACAAGTATACAATGAAAGAATTCTTGTTGAGCAAAGTGTAAGTGACCATTCATAAGAGCATTTATTAACCGAGAGTGCAACGATCAAGTGACTATCATGATGACATGACATAATCAAATAAGAAGTGTTCTTTGTAATATGAACTTAATGCATAATCGATACAATTCTTACTAGTAAAAAATAGAATGATAGCACATACCTTGCTAACTTGTGATATTTGATACTAGTTCAAGAAAATACCAAAGATTGAGTCAATTTTACCAGAATCCGTCACTAGTGCTTGGTGAGAGTTTTAGTACCGGACCAACACAAAATATGAAGTACCAGATCACTGCAAAGATGAAGGTACCTGACTGATTATAAATTTAGACATAATTGGCCCAATTTTACCTCAAGTTTACCTTTACTTTAATGTACGTTGCAGGCTATGAAGTGGAGGATGGATCAAAGTACATGCTAGCTGAAACTGAGAGCTACTAGAGATCTAGGAGGGAGTTGATGAATACTGATCTGCTGGGATTCCTTCTCTCTCTCTCTCTCTCCCCCATGCCTGTTGGTTTACATGTCCTCATGCAAACTCTTTTATCACATGCTTCTACAATAAATTACTACAAGATGAAAGAGGACTATGTAGAACTGATGCATGTTGACTGAAGGTTGAAGTATGCCAACAAATAAATTCTTTTTAACCAGGTTTATGAGTGGTTTTCTAAAATCTTTGCAGAAACTTTTAATCAGTATCAGAAATTCCTTTGCTTTTACCTATATGACCATTGTATAACCACATGATGTGTATGATCTGAAACATAGGCTGATTGTTCTTGTGTTTAAAACTTGTAGAGTATCTGAAACAACGTTCATTCTTTAGGCTGGAGCTTATTGGAGGATCGGTACTAGAATTTCTTGTACCTTATGGAGCTTCTTTAACCTGTTCTTGTACTTGAGTTTCTTCCTTTGTGTCTGGTTTTGCAAGGTTTTTGCTGCATGTTGCCCTCTGAAGATGAGCTGTGAGTCTGGAAAGAGGCTCTTTGACCCTCCCCCATGCCAAAGGTGTTGCATATCCCTACGCAAAAAGATCTGGCACATTGTATCACAATGAAAGAAAATTGATAAGAGAAGACAAACCAGATCAAATTCCAAAAGTGCTTCTGTCATCTAGCATATGATCCCATGCCTTATTTGTTGTTAAAAATGAAATTGTCTTTCTTTTGATGACTTATTTACAAGCAACAATATTCAGCAATGAAAACAAGGAGTTTTATTATTTTTCCAGAAGAACAGTCCCAACCTGACTTCCTTCAAAGATTTACTATCATTAGATATTATAGATAAATTTCACAGTATAAGTAGATTAGACTCCATAGTTAGGGTCCCACTCCTAAGAAGTTGCCTTCTTAGGTAATGTAGGATTTAAATGTCAGACCAGTAGGGTTGAGTTAGGGTAATTCTCAAATGGACATTTGCTTGCAGTGTTCATTTTTCTTGTTAATCTGGAATTTATATATATTTTTATGACAAAAGTGAATTTTTCAATCAAACAAGTATAAATGAGACATTCACAAACCAGAACCCACTACTAGCAAGCATGTTCAGTACTCCGGTGGGGTAGTTGTGTTATTTAGTGAGAGACATACCTTCCCCAAGAAGAATGCCCCATTGCTAATAGGCCTATTCAGTACCCTGATGGGTTTGCCTAGTCATACCACAGACCGATACCCGCTGCTAGCAGACCTGTTCAGTATCCCGACGGGTTAGTCTCTTAAACCCTTTTTCTATCAGAAGCTTCTTGTCCCATAGTCACCTATTTTAATTCTTGTTAAAGAGTGTTTCTGAACAGGTGACAGGGGGAGGCTCGTCTGAAAACCCTTTTATAGGCTGGGATGGTATTGGGTTAGAAGATATACTCTCTTATTTGAAATGTCTTTAAAGATTTGTTTGAAGGAAAAATAAACTTGTGTATGTATGTTACTTCTTTTGGATATTCTAGATGTATGGTTTGTCTGAGTTTGTCCATAAGAGAATGACCTAAAGTTACCTTAGGGCACTGATACATCCTCTTCCCATAAAGTTTTCCTGGTGTTCCCACGACAGAGAGTGTTCATATACTCATATGCTACTCTTTAGTAAAGATAGTCTAATGATTATTGTTGAAGTATAGTTAGGGTGAAATAGTTACTTGTAGGCTAATATTTTTAATCCCTTTAATCATGTTGAAGCACTGATGATGTTTGTAATGGACCTTTTGATGAAAGCAACCTCTAAATTTGAAATCAGATTAAGCATGGTTCTTATCAAGCAACAGAGGAAAAATAAATTATATCTTCTCAGTCAAGCAACATAACCAAAATAAATTAAAGCAACTGAACCAAAAGAAATTAAAATACGTCCCTTTAGCCAGCAATTTAACCAAAAGAAATTAAAATACTTCCCTTTAGTCAACAACTGAACCGAAATAAATTATTTCTTCTAGTTTGCATGAGAGATTCCATTTAATGCTACAGCCAGCTCCTTGGTTTGAGCTTGAATGGCATGGATCAGCAGGGTTGCTGGTACCGGACTAGCACAGATCTGCTGGTATTGGACCAACACAGGTGTTTTGGTACCAGACTAGCACACTGGTACCGAATTATATGTTGGTGCAATGGTTTCCCTATAATCTTGGTACTTTATTGAAGTTCAAATAATCATCAATTGAGAAGTAATATTGTCTACATAGTAAAACATAGAAGTAATGTTCCATCTGCAAGGTCTGGCACTACAAAACTCCAATACCCATCAATACTTCCTTTATTCAAACAATTTAGAAAATATAGTAGTCATACTCCCTAAAGTTAATTTATCATTTTAACCATTGCAAAGGATATAAAGGTTAGCCAACAATATCTTATACCAATGTTTAGGTACCAGCCTATTTTTTTTTTTGGTACTGGACTAGCACAAAGTGCTAGTACCGGACTGTTTTTTGGTACCGGACTAGCACAACACCAGATGACATGTTGCAGGCTTCCCTGTATCCTTGGAAAGTTATTGAAGTCCAAATTCTTTGTAAATTTACTTTTGAGGATTCATACTACTAACACACTAATAAAAATAAATAAAAAATTGAAATTGTAGTGAAAAAGTGAGGCAAAGAGGTTAATGGTCATGCTCGTAACGTGGAGATGTGAAAACCTCCCTTTTTTGAAGCACTGCCCACCTGTTCCAGTTGTCACTTTCATTTTATTGGAAAACAAAACTTATCAACACACCTAATCACTTTATTTTTTGTAGAAGATATAAAAAATGATGTTGCACCGAACTAACAACTATATGCAACTTTTATTTACTTATTTACTATCCTTCCTAATTGAGAAAGAGCGAGTCTTTCTTCAAGTATATGAAAATTTTCAGTGTATCCATGTGCGAAACAAATTTATAAGCAAACTCATATCCAAATATGGAAAATATACCTCAACGGTTGTCTGGACATGAGAGGCCAACTGCTCTTCTAGGAATGATGCTGCAAATTTTCGAATAAGGGAGCAATATGGTAGTTTACCTATTGTTTGGATCCAACCTTCAATATAATCTAGATTTTCTTGGCTTACTAGATCTTCCATTATCAGGTCAAGTAAATCTTTTGAAATATGGTCTTCATTGATAAAATATGGTGTTGGGCAGGTAGGAGACTCTTTAATTTCAGGTTCCAACGTCCACTCTTTATCAGTTGTGGTCCATGACTCTTGAATCTCCTCTAGATGTTGTTTATGAACTTCTAGATCTGCTACATTGTGTGGCTCATGAGTCTCTTGCTCTTCTCTTCCTCCTACAGATAAATCTCTAACTGCAACCAAAACTTGGTCCACCTCAAATGCAGATAGGCCTTTGATAGCAATGAGGATTTTCTCCACTCGAGATGTAGGTAGGTCTCCATTTGCTATCAAAGTTTGTGAAATTCCTTGGAGTACCATTTCTTCCTTTTCTCATCAAACTCTTAATCATCATTCTTCTGTTGGCTGGTAGATCTTGTCTCACAACATGCATTAGTACTTGGGGGTTCTTACAACACCCCAAAAATGGTTTATCTTTAAAGAGATTGAAATTTTAATCTAAAACTACTAATTGCAATAAAACTCACCAAACTTGAACTCCTTGCTTACTTGGACCCTGCTGTCACAAAGTTATCCTTTCACACGAGTTAGTTCATTAAAAATAAAATTCATAAAGAAAAACACACTTTTCATTAAAGGAAGAAAGCAACCTAGCTTTGGAGAACCCCACTATAGTGGCCGCGTGGCACTTCACTCACATTTCAAACGTTTTATTCTCCTCTCTCAAGTAGTCCTTAAAACCATTGAAACAAACCAAACTAAAATTACCTCTTACCATTTGCAAGTCCCCGACAACGATGCCAAAATGTTGTGGCAATTATATGATTAGTATAATGCACACATTTAATTATCAATCCGGGATTTGTAATCAACAGAGTTACAAGACACCATTAAGAAAGGTAATTTATAATTTCACGAGTATATAACTAAGCTAGATTATGCATGCTGAAAATAAAGCAAACTATAAAACTGAAACAAACTTTGGTTGTCTTTCATAGAGAGGCTATCTACTCCATTATGGCACAGGCAAGTATGAGATGGAGTCTTTTGACAAATCAACTCTGCTATCTAACCCATAAAGCTAACTATGCAATCACACTCTTAGAAAGGAAATCACACATCAATCATCAAAGCATAACATGGGTAGTTCAATAGTCAATATGTTGGTTCTGTTGTGGTTCACAATGAACTTCACTAGTTCTTGTCCAAATAGGTTTGACTACTGCTGCCAACATCTATGATCACTCAAGGAAATCAAATTCATGAGAACAGAAACAGGGCATATACAAAAACAGAGTAAGTAAAGATCTTTAAGCAATCATTTAACCAAAATCCTAAACTGAATTATCTGCTATTGCCTGAAGCTGTTAGAGATGATGAATTTAATTGAGAAATCAAATCTTCAGCTATTCTAACAATTATACTACTGAAACCAAATGCTAACATTAACCTACACGAATGTTGACCTTTGTTGGGTGGTGGGCCCTTGCTTCTCCAACATGTCATCGACTGGAGTTTACTGTAAGTTGGTCTTCGATCCACACATCACTCTTACTCAAATCTTAAACATGGAATTGGATTAGGCTAACAACTCAATTCACATTCATTCCTTAATAATAAAAAACATGGACATAAATGAAATCATTTCATTAATACTCAAACTGAACATATGTTCCACAATATGCAACTCTGCTCTCTATTTCTTCATATGTCTATATGTCCAGATGTCTCACCATCCTTGCCACAACTATTTAAACAGTCTTAGTCATGAAACAAAAGGAGGTGAAATCTCAAACAAATCAGTGATTGTCCAATTTACACATTCGGTTACATATTTTAAGCTTCATCCTCATGACATGGAGTGCATGAGGATGAAGCAATAATCAAACTAGTCTAATATAGTCTTGCTAGAACTTGGATGATCTAATAAGTAGTCAACAAATATCGCAGGCACGATCTGGAGCTTAACTTTAGCGTACTTTGTTTCCTTTATTGGTACCGGATCATAACAGCTGAGACACGACGAATGGTATCGGATTCGAATAACACACAATTGGTTGGTACCGGACTCGGACAGTCGTTGGTACCGGAATTAGACAGTCACATTGCTACCAGACTATAATAGGAAAACTGTGTTATTTTTATTAATCCACTCCAAAGAACCTTCCATAAATCTATAACCATAGTGAGTTTTTTAAAACGACTCATTAGATACCTAATTTGTCATTCTGGGAGAAAAATCCATGTTTTAGAATCTTCAGATTCACTTCCATGTGCACGAAAATCGAGGCACAAGTTGGCAGTTTAAGATTTTTCTATTTCCCGAAATATTCCCCCTGAGCTTGAGGTCCACACATGTGAGATGGGTGAATTATGACTCACATGTCCGCATGTCGACAATGTTCCCCATAAAACCCATGTCCCCGATTTTCTTCTAGAAGACTTCAAAATTCGACTTTTACTCTAGTATCGGATGACTGGAAATCTCAACGATCAAGGCTACCTAGTTACCCAACCTGTTTATTCAAATCAAACCATTAGAAGATCTCTTTTTAATAAATTAACACATTTTCACTAATAAGAACGTACAAAATATGCATAAGAATTGAACTACCTCATGGGCTCTTCTTAGGTTACACTTTTACACAAAGTACGGGAAAACCAAGTATGTAACGAGGCCGGTTGATCAAAATAAATTATTAGAACATGCATTAAAACATGAAAAAACGAAGTCCCAACAATATGTCTCCTCTGGCTTTAGCCATAGATCCTTGGCAGAAGTGAATTGTCCCATGCTCTCTTTGATAGGGCTTGAGAGTCCACTAAGAATGGTCTTGAGAGCCAATGCATCATTCTTCTTTCCTTCTTGTCTTCAAATACACTCTCATCTCTATTCTCCAAGTAGAATAGTTTTACTCATCAAGGATTGGAACTTCATCATCCATTTGTGTGTCTATGGATCTCATTCAAGCTTGTTAAGTCTTGTAGTGAAGGCCCACTCTGATACCAATTGTTGGACACACCTACCACACTTAGAGGGGGGGTGAATGAGTGTGGGGCTCTTTTTCCCAAAACTTCTCTCTTTACAAAAAATCCTTAGTTAACATTCAACATTTATTCATTACCCATTGTTTTCATTTACAACCAGCTAGATGAGAACATATATCAACAACATATATCAACAATATATCATCAACAAGTCATCACCACAAGGAACAAAAAGAACACAAGATGTATGTGCAATTTTTCTAATTATTATGGTCAACAATTCGGGGGTTTATCAGCAACAACTGAATAGAGTACAACTCTACAAGAGCACTAGCTCTATAATGCAAGAATCAACTTACACCCTCAGCACCAACTGAGATGAGGCAACAATCCTCAACAGATATCAATCTGTCAACAGGTACGCGACCTGTCTGTAGTGCAGCTAGCGTGTGCACATGCCCTGGCTCACTACAACCCATATATGCACATGATCAATGTATACAACAACTTGTGTATACCTTCTGAGTTGTTAGGGTTTGTGCTTCAAGATCAACGCAGATTCTCTGCAATCAATATATCATTCTCTTATGTCTCTGACTGTCCAATCTGACCACCATCCAGTCACAACACATCCAAGCTCTCCAATATCTTGCTCATGCTCCACAACAAAGCAATATGAATACTATCTCAATCATGTATAAACAACTAGTATACCATAGAAATCATGTCACCACTGAATCACAAGAGTATTGATCACTCCATCAACCAAATCAACCAAACTGAACAACATCATAGAAGCCATACCGACAATTCCCTAAGCATTCACAACACATCAAACAATAGTATCCATCAAGACAATAATGTAACCATACCAGTGTCTCAGTGATAGATCTGAGGCCATAGAATGCATATCTAGAACCTGCCTCATCATCCAAGAACTTGACACCAGCTCAAACACAAATCTCCACGATTTTATCCACCTTATGCTCCCTATACACGGTCATCCCATGTATAGAATCACCCTATACACGGCCAACTCGTGTATACCTTCAATGTACACGCACCCTATACACAGACAACCCACGTGTGCATCATAAATAGGGTTTTCTATGATTCCGAGAAATTTTCCGTCAAGATCTCCGACATTGCCGAAACTTTGATGCGTCGATGAGATCCTCCTCTTGCTCTCTTCCTCAGAATAGATCTTCAATCATGCTCAAGAGATCCACACCAATAAGATGCTCTCACAAGAAACTCTCCATTGATCCACAAAAGGGATGATATACAAGAGACCATAACTATCTTATTTATACTTTCATCCTCTAAGTCACTTAACCCATTTTCCTTATTTTAGGGTTAACCACTTTCCATAAAATAGAAAGTTCTCCAATATTTTATCTTTTAAATATTCATTCTTGATTTTGTCACTTCTTTATCATTTAAATAATGATTTCTTCTTTTAGGTCACTTTGAATTCTTTGACCTTGGGGGCTTCAAGTCTTCATATGGGGGTCCTCCAACTTCATAATGACATAACTCTCAAATCGTGAGGAGTTATGTGACATTTCACATAGCACCAAAAATGGCATGAAAAACACTATCCATCTAGGATAGTTCCACCAACAAGTTCATTGATCTTCATTTCATTATTTCACATACAAGCATGGGTCCTCCAACTGTTCTTCTAGGATAACTCAATCCACAAAGCGTCTTCCCATGAGGGCTTTCACCATAAGGGGACCACTTTGGAGTTCATCCATTTGTGCACCTTATCAATCATGATAAGACAATAATGAGTCATATTTTCATCAAACAAACTATGCATCATCATGTATCAATCACAACTCATTGATCCATCTTCATCTATGCATCATATCAATGATCCATCTTTATCAATTGGTTTCCACTTTGAGATCTATCATTCTCATCAAGGATAATACATATACAGTGTTCATCAATCATCAATCAATCAATTACTTGACAACAATCAATCAAACCATTTGCATCAATGACACATGATCCAACAATCTCCCAAATAATCAAACCATTGGCATCAATGACAACATGATCCAACAATCTCCCCCTTTGGCATTGATGGCAATACCAACATTGATGTCAACACCAATTACCAATTATTTATGTCAACATGTAGATAAGGCATTCTCTACATTAATAGTCAATGCGACTATCTCTCCACATCAATCTCTCCCCATCAATAGACATCAATCACATCAATGTGATTAACTCTCCCCCTTTGACATCAATGGCAAAGGGCCATTATCCTCTTGGGGCTGCTCTCCCTGCTTGAACTCTCCTTGGGGCTGCTTCCCCTATCTGAATGCCTTTGATATTCCTCTAAATAATCTCTCCCCTTTTGAACAAGGGATATCACTCTGATGTAATGCTGAAGATACATCAAACATACTCCCCCCGTGACCATCGCTCCTCCTGGAATTATGCCTCTGTGCTCTTTCTTCAAATATAGGTATCTTTTCTAGGTATGCATCTAATAGATATCTCCTCCTAGAATCATGGGAAGAAGAATGAATTCCCCTAAGGGTATGTCTCCCCCTTTCTTCTCTGCAAGATGAACAATATGCTACCATATGACAATCCTTGGACCTATTCATGAATAAAACTCATGCCATTCCAAGCATCATGAAGAAAAAGATATGCCAATGATGAAATAAAGAATCATGAACAATATATCAACCAAGTACATCATGTACCAAAATGTGCCCACAATGCACAACACCCATGTACAACAACCATGCTAGATATCATCCATGGAATGTATCAACCATGTGCCTCTATCAATATGCCAACATGTGTATATACCAATATGCCAACCATGTGCATCTACCAATATGCCAAACAAATACCATATATGAGTGTACAATCATGCATCATCACTTGCACCAAGCAAGTATATCAACCATGCATCAACAAGCTAAGACTCCCCAGTGATGTACAACATGACTATCAACTTAACTTACCAACTACATGTCTCAATGTGTAGCCCAACCACATGCAAAATGCATGCACCATGATAACCATCATATGCTTCCAATAATACATCATAAGATATATCAATGAAACTCAAATATGTACCAACCATGTACCTCAATAGATTATTTTACATAATCCAATAGATGAGCATTTGATCAACATCAATCCATACTCATGGGTTAGTGCCATGGACCCAATATTTATTTTATATCATAACCTTGCGTGATCTAACTTAGAACCATGAAAACCTGTAGCAAACAGTGTCAGAATCTGCAATAAACAATGCCAGAACCTGCAACACTGAGTTATACCATCACATCAAGATGCAACCCATGTGCATTGCCTTTTTCCCAAGGTTTTACCACATATATGTGGCCTGTTGCACAATAGAGCGGGTGTGTACACGAACTATGCAAGGTCAGCAAACATATGTACACGACTGTCACCACTATCACCCGCGTATGCCTCAGTAGATGTCTTACTTAAGATTCCCTTCAGTCTTTCATTTTGTTCTGGTTGCTCTATATTCTTTACCCACTTCTGTAGATGACCCTTCTCCTCAGAACTTGAGCTCTGAGCATCCATCTTTTCAAAGATGTTTCCCTTTCTTACTTCATTCCTTCTTCTATCCATGCTATGTGAAGTCCTCATCATGGAATTTCTTCTTGTGTTCCAGCACTCCTGGGATTTGTGGCCAAATCCATTACAGTTGTATCATCTCATGGAGTTACAGTGAACAACAATATGTCCTACTTGATCACATATCTGACACCTTGTGGTGTTATAGAATCTTCCATTATATCTCCTTTCATAAGATCTACATTCAAAAGCTTTGTGACCATAACCATTACATGAATAACAATGCCCATGAAAAATTCTTTCATACCTTTGCTTTGGTGTCCCAAAAGTAGCTTCTTGATGTCTTCCTTGCTTTGTTCTTTTGAAATATTCTTTGTCTTGTGTAGATGGTTGTTTTGCAACATTGTATTCCTTCTTTGATGGACTTACCTCATGCTTCTTTGAGTTTCTTGCTTCAGCATGTGTGTCTTCTCCTTTGTATCAAGGACTTGATTCATCACATGGTGATCTTTGACTTTCCAATATCTCATCCAAGATTATTTAGCTATTCAAGAATTTGTTTGACTTCTCTACCTTCTTTCTAAGGTCAACAATTTCAGCTTCTAGCTTACAACACAACTCTTTATTTTCATTTATTTGAATCTTCAATAGTTCCTCTATTCTTCTGGCTTCTTCAATTTGGGTCTTGAGTTGAACAATGGTTTCAAAACTTTTGCTAATCTCATCATTTATATTCATGTCTTCTTTTCCATTCTTTAGTCTTGTGATTTCTTCTTCCTTTTTATTGCTCTCTTCTTGTTCCTTGATAATTTATTTTAACTTCAAGATTTTCCTTTGACTCCTCCTAAGAAACTTCTTAGTTTTATCCGAAAGATAGTTATAGTGTGTATAAAAATGATCACTTATATATCTATATAAACCTTCTTCAATTTCCTTTTGAAGTTTTAATAGATTTTCTTTTATTCTTTTCATGGGATAATTACCATCAAACTTTACACAAACTATTTCTATATCTTCTTCTTCACTTGTAGAGAAAAATTCATCATCATCATCATTGCAATCAAGTGTTTTTTAGGGTTCTTTACCTTCATTTGAAGTATCTTCACCATCTTCCTTTTTGCCAACATCAACACATAATTCTTTGCCTTCATCTTCAAGATATTCCTTTGTGTTATCATCACTTGATTCTTTATATTCACTTGAAATGTTTTAAAAAACACATTTAGAAACAATGCATTCAAGAGTTTTTGATGATTCTTTACCTTTGATGATATTGATGGAGTGGTCTTCAATTTGTTCCTTCTCTTTCTTGCTTTGATATGTCTCCTCTATCTTTAGCCATAGATCCTTGGTGGAAGTGCATTGTCCCATTCTCTCTTTGATAGGGCTTGAGAGTCCACTAAGAATGGTATTGAGACCCAATGCATCATTCTTCTTTCCTCCCATTTGGGGTGAAAACTTTGACTTGTTCTTCAACGGAACTGATCCACCAATGGCCGCCTTCCAAATAATTGCTCCTATTGTCTTAAAATACACTCTCATCTCTATTCTCCAAGTATAATAGTTTTCCTCATCAAGGATTGGAAATTCATCATCCATTTGTGTGTCTATGGATCTCCTTCAAGCTTGTTAAGGCTTGTAGTGAAGGCCCACTCTGATACCAATTGTTGGAAACACCTACCAAACTTAGAGGGGGGGTGAATGAGTGTGGGGCTCTTTTTCCCAAAACTTCCCTCTTTACAAAAACTCCTTAGTTAACATTCAACATTTATTCATTACCCATTGTTGTCATTTACAACCAGTTAGATGAGAACATATATCATCAACATATATCAGCAATATATCATCAACAAGTCATCACCACAAGGAACACAAAGAACACAAGATGTATGTACAACTTTTCTTTTTATTATGGACAACAATCCGGGGGCTTATCAACAACAACTGAATAGAGTACAACTCTAGAAGAGCACCAACTCTATAATGCAAGACTCAGCTTACACCCTCAACACCAACTGAGATGAGGCAACAATCCTCAACAGATATCAAGCTGTCAACAGGTACGTGACATGTCAGTAGTGCAGCCAGCGTGTGCACACGCCCTGGCTCACTACAGCCCGCGTATGCACACGATCAATGTTCACAACAACCTGCATATACCTTCTGAGTTGTTAGGGATTTTCCTTCAATATCAACTCAGATTCTCTGCAATCAATATATCATTCTCTTCTGTCTCTGACTATCCAATCTGACCACTAGCCAGTCACACCACATCCAAGCTCTCCAATAGATTTTTCATGCTCCACAACAAATCAATATGAATACTATCTCAATCATGTATAAACAACTAGTATACCATAGAAATCATGTCACCACTAAATCACAAGAGTATTGATCACTCCATCAACCAAATCAACCAAATTGAACAACATCATAGAAGCCATACCAAGAATTCCCTAAGAATTCACAACACATCAAACAATAGTATCCATCAAGACAATAATGTAACCATACCAGTGTCTCAGTGATAGATCTGAGGCCATAGAATGCATATCTAGAACCTGCCTCATCATCCAAGAGCTTGGCACAAAATCAAGCACAAATCTCCATGATTTTATCCACTATACGCTCCCTGTACAGAGTCAACCCGCGTACACACTCACCCTATACACAGTCAGCCTGCATATACCTTCAATGTACACACACCCTATACATAGACAACCCGCATGTGCATCAGAAAATAGGGTTTTTTGTGAATCCAAGAATTTTTCCGTCAAGATCTCCGACATTGCCGAAATTTTGATGTGTCCATGAGATCCTTCTCTCGCTCTCTTCTTCAGAATAGATCTTCAATCATGCTCAAGAGATCCACACCAATAATATGCTATCACAAGAAACTCTCCATTGATCCACAAAAAGGATGATAGACAAGAGATCATAGATATCTTATTTATACTTTCATCCTCTAGGTCACTTAACCCATTTTTAGGTCACTTAACCCATTTTCCTTATTTTAGGGTTAACCACTTTCCATAAAATAGAAAGTTCTCCAATATTTTATCATTTAAATATTCATTCTTGATTTTGTCACTTATTTATCATTTAAATAATTATTTCTTATTTTAGGTCACTTTGACTTCTTTGACCTTGGGGGCTTCAAGTCTTCATATGTGGGTCCTCCAACTTCATAAGGCCATAAGTCTCAAACCGTGAGGAGTTATGTGACATTCCACATACCACTGGAAATGGAATGACAAACACTATCCATCTAGGATAGTTTCACCAATAAATTCATTGATCTTCATTTCATTATTTCACATACAAGCATGGGTCCTCCAACCGTTCTTCTAGGATAACTCAATCCGCAAAGCTTCTTCCCATGAGGGATTTCACCATAAGGGGACCACTTTGGAGTTCATCCATTTGTGCACCTTATCAATCATGATAAGACAATAATGAGTCATCTTTTCATCAAACAAACTATGCATCATCATGTATCAATCACAACTCATTGATCCATCTTCATCTATATATCATATCAATGACCCATCTTTATCAATTTGTTTCCACTTTGACATCTATCATTCTCATCAAGGATAATACATATACAGTGTTCATCAATCATCAATAAATCAATTACTTGACATCAATCAATCAAACCATTTGCATCAATGACACATGATCCAACAATCTTCCAAATAATTAAACCATTGGCATCAATGACAACATGATCCAACAACTTATAACCTTAATAGGAAAAGCTGATTAAGTGCATTGATTTTCCATAATTTATAAAAATGTTACAAACCTATAATTGAGGTGTAACTGATAATTTTTATTGTATGCACAATTCTTTAAGAATCAATGGTTCAACAAGGATAATTTATGATTAGCATTGAAGAGTACCATTGAAGAGAAAAAATAGAGGATGGAAAATATCCCTATACTCATGAAGATGAAGCTAGAATCTTGAAGATCGGAGAAAGATATAAGGACACATGACCCAATGGGAACAAAGGAAGGATTGAGCCATTAGAGTTGAAACACACTATGAGGAACTTGAAGATGGAGGTACATATTTGTAGAGATAATAATGAGAGGATGTTGAAAGATTAAGAGGATAAAAATTAGTTGAACACTTAGTTACTACAGAGCTTAAACCATTTGCAAAAGAAAATGAAAAATGGATTGGGTTCAAGGTATGAGGAAGGAGACAAAATCCATTCAAGAACAGAACCATGGAATATCCAAGCACTCAAGAAGTGCTATGAGAAATTGAAGGCATTGTTACTCACTAACACATTTAGTGAGAAATCCATATGCATCCACATAATCAAAGAGTAGACTAGAAGTGTCTCCATTCCAACATCAAAGGAGAAGGTATGGGAACAACCAATTGCAAAGAGATCTTAGGAATATCAATCCACTAATATTTGATGGTGAAAAAAAAATGGGAAAGGATGTTAAATGTTGGTTTCTATGAATAAGGAAGTACTTTCAGTTACATAATTTCTCATCCAATCTAGAAGCCACAATTGGCATATACAACCTACAAGGGAAGGCTTCTATTTAGTGGGACTAGATGAAACAAGTTAAGAGCATCAATGTGAGGAGAATTTATTGGAAGAAGTTCAATAATTATTTCTAGTAGCAATGTCTTTATGAACACCATTGTGACAAGAAGATGTAAGAATTATTTGAACTCAAACTAGGGACTGTGACAATGGAAGAATATGAGAAGACATTTTTGGAGATGATGAGATATGTTGGACATGATGTTGGATATATTAGAAATGATAACGTGTGGATACAAAGGTTCCTCAATGGATTTCATGTGTTCTACCTAGAGAAATTCAATTTGGTGGTCCTAAGACTCTTGAAGAGACAATCAAGAAGGCCAAATAAATGTATGACCAAAACAAAGGTAGAGCATGATTGCAAAGAAGGAGGCCATGGAGAGCTTGGATGATAAAGGATAATTGTTAAGGAAAGAGAATATGCATGTGAAGTGATGGATGAACCATGTGATGGTTGAACCATCTTCGTCATAAGTTGTATGTATGCTTGGAAGAGTTGTAGGTTATGAACCAACAACTGTGTGTAAACAATGTGAAGTAAATAATGAAATTCTACTCAATTGGGAAGCTTATAATGGACAAATAAATCACTCCATTGAATGAGTTGTTTTGGTGGACAAAATTGAACTTCATAAGGAATTCTCCATATATATATATATTTGTGTGTGTCTGTGTTTGTTTTAGTGGACAAAATTGAACTTCATAAGGAATTCTCCATGGAAAACACACACACACACACACACACACACACACACACACACACACACATATATATATATATATATATATATAGAGNNNNAGAGAGAGAGAGAGAGAGAGAGAGAGAGAGAGAGAGAAATTCAACTGTTGGATGATGTTGTAGCATTACGTAGATAATTCTAGCAGTAAATAAGAAGTGTTGGAATAAGATAAAGATGAATAATGATGGGTGCATTCTCATTGTACAAGGGTGGACAATCAAATCAAGGCGTAACAATTGTAGTTAATCCAGAATGGAATTATAAAAAATGTACTTGAAAAAAGAAGTGTATTTATGCTTGGTTTTGGCTACAAAGTAAAATGGACTTGAAATGAGTTCATATGAAGTTGGAGTGATATAATCATAGCATTATGGTGCGATACAAATGTTGAATTTTTTTGTTTAATGTTGGACAACATTGGCCAAGGAAAGAATGTAGTGAATATGAATCTGACATTGCGACTATGGGCTTCAAATGAGGAAAGGCCTAGTTGGGCTTGACTGAAATTGTTCTAAGAAAGAGAGCAACGATGCACAAGAGACTAGATTGAAAAGACAACTCAAAACAAGAGTAGAGGATTGCTATGATATTCGAATGGGACATGAGGAAAACCCAAGATAGCAAGGGAAGCTAGCAGAGAAAGGTGCAACAATGTTATAGAAAGCTTCAAGAAGTTGAGGAATTTGTTGTAGCAACAATTGGGTTCACATGTCTATCATGGCAGACCTATTAATGACAATGATATTCTCACCTTAAACTTTATTTTGTGGATAGAAGTAGAGTTGTATGTTTATAACATTAGCAAATATAAATGTTTTCTCATGTTGTGAAATTAATACTTGGTGAGAAAATCATATCTAATTATCCATTGTGTGAATGGAAAACATACCATGAATTGGATCGCTTATATTGTACATAATCCATGCCATGCAAAGGAATTAAAAGGGAACATTCCTTGACTTTTATCTTTCTGTTCTATTTATATTTCTTTGAGTTTTATATGTAAAAATATTGAAGGCATGATAATGCTATTAATGTAAGAGAATAAAATAACTAAAATTCATATGCACTAGTGGGCATGTCGAGAAATAATGCATGGTGCATATATGTTGATAGTGCATATAGTTATTGGTCAAGATTAGTATGCTATTATAGGTGCCATGAACATGGCATAATGTTTAAATATGATTGATGTAATTGTGTAACCAGAAATTGTGATAGCATGGTTGAAGATATTGATGATACTATCGCATATGACAGTCAGTGTTAAGAAGAAGGGTAGGGATAAAAAAACAATGTTGATCTAAGAAGTTGGTGAAAAAAGTATGTGAGATTCCATAAGACACAAATTGATCATGTAACATCAAAGATGAGTATGGAAGCCATGTAGGTTTGGATTTAATATGATTATGTTACATAGATACTAAAGGGAATTTAGGTAAAAAATCCTCCAGTTAGGATTTGATATCTTAGATTGGTATGTTTGTGTGATTTGAATGCATTTATGTGAATGGTATTCTACCTGGTGTCACAACGTAGTAAGCCCTAGACATTTAAAATTTGTTTAATCTTTTAAATGCATTCATATGGGATAAAATGATATTTCATGTGTGTCGATTATGAACTACTAGCCAAGGAAATTCAAAATTTATGATCTTGTTGTGAGATTAAAATTCCATGTTAGATAGTCATGTGTGAGTCCATAGTGATGTTGGATATGGAAAGGTTGATGGGCCACCATATGATAGGATTTCAGGGCCCATCTTATAGTTGATATGACCTATTTTTCTATCTTAAAAGACTAAAACATGCTTAAAGCTCTGAAAGATTATGATAAATATGCAAAATTTTGGGTTATGAATGTTGACCTTTATGAATTCTTGAGTCTTGGAGTTTATGTAATGTGATTTAAGATTAAATATGAATTTTTAATGAATTTGTGCATTCTCGATATTGTGGGCTAATGATTGAAACAATAAGGTCGAATCCTAGTGGGTTGATATCCATCAATGACTAGTGATCTCCAAATGAGAGAAAAGTGGGATCATGTTACCTCTCAAATCTCCAAGGGAGCCAAGAATTCAAACCACCCAATTAGTCACCATCCTCATTTGATTTGATGCTAGAGAAGTTTTAAGTGAAGGAAGGAGAAATAATCCCCTTGAAACAAGGATTCTTGATCCTATGAGTGAAGGAGGTAATCAATAGAGAAATTTCGAGTTGTAAAATGGGCCTCCTAAGGAAAATAATAAAGTAATAGTTAAAATAATAAAACGAGAGATGAATTTTCAAAAGGGAAATAAAGAAAGCTACTTTTTTAAATTATATTTTTTACTTATGGGTGAGTGCATGAAATTGATGGACAATAAAGTGGCAATGGGTTGAGTAGGAACGCACATGCATTCCTAATGTGACAAGTTTAGAAGACCCAGAATCTCCACTAAACAAGCCATGTAGGAATGCTCCCAAGAATGCTTGCATGTTATCAAGAATGTGTGCGCGTTCCTGAGAAACACGTGTACAAGAATGTGTGTGTCTTCCTAAAAAAATTTGAAATAAAAATAATGCGTGCATGCTCCTAAACGACATGCACGCTATTAGGAATGGGATTGCGTGTGCATTCCTCTTAACATGAAATATCTCTCTATCTCCCCCCCCCTCTCTCTCCCCCCTCTCCCCCCCA
>ML779566.1:163100-205659 GCA_009831015.1 Picea engelmannii
GGATCAATGGAGAGCTTCTTGTGGGAATATATTTTGGAGTATTGATGGAGAGCTTCTTGTGAGAGCTTCTTGAGCATTTTTGGTGTGGAACACTTGAGGATATTGAATATCTATAAGTGACTGAGGTAACCAAGGATATATAAGCCGAAATTCTGAGGAAAGTGAAGAAAAGAAGGCCGAAATGCAAGGAAGGATAAATTCTTTTGATGATGCTTTCTAAGGTATGTTATTTACAGGTCATCTCACCATTTTCGCTATAACTTTTTTTATATAATGATTCAGATCATGAAATTTCTATGAAAGTGAGAAAACATAGCCAAGTATCTGTGGGTAAAAATGAAGCTTGTGGGTCGTTGTAGTTTGGGAGTTACACTCCGTGGAAAATAAGGTTTGTGGCTAGTCCTGAAACTAGTCAAAATCAGGTGTTTCGGGTAAAAACGTCATAACTTCTTCATAACAGATCCAAATTCAGTGAGACCAATTGTTTTGGTTAGATTATAGTCTGTAGTATTCTATGTAACATTTTAATATCTATTCATCAAATATTTTGTGTGGGGCACACTCTACAAGGTCTCTCTTTAGAATAAGCCAGAATTCAGCAAGGTATGTCATTTTTGCTATAACTCCTTTTCTGAGAGGTTCCAAGTAGTGCCACTTGGAGGAATTGCATAAAACACACTGAAGAACATTTTATATCAGTTTCAGATCTTTGTTCATTATAGGTACAAAGTTATGATTATTTCAAGTTAGGGTTGTTGACTAATCCAAAACTAGTCATGGTTGAGACAAGCAGTTGATGAGTTGGCACATACATGAGGTGTATAGTTGATTATGTTGGTACATATTTATGAGTCATTGTTGATGATTAGTTGACACATGATTGGTATATACTTGGTACATGGTTGGATGCACTTTTTTATGGTACAAGTTGATTACAGGTTGTTTGACACAGGTTGGTGCATGGTTGATGCTCTTGTTTATGGTACAGATTGATATCTGTTGAGGATTGTTGCCTCATTTCAGTTGGTGCTGAGAATGTAAGTTGAGTCTTGCATATAGAGCTAGTTCTCTTGTAGAGTTGTACTCTATTCAATTGTTGCTGATAAACCACAAGGATTGTAGTCCGTAATAAAAATAAAATTGTACATACATCTTGTGTTCTTTGTGTTCATTGTGGTGATGAATTGTTGATGATATATTGCTGATATATGTTGTTGATATGTGCTCATATCTAAATGGTTATAAATGACAACAATGGGTAATGAATAAATGTTGAATGCTAATTGATGAGTTTTTGTGCAAGAGGGATTTTTTGGGAAAAAGAGCCCCACACTCATTCACCCCCCCTCTAAGTGTGGTAGGTGTGTCCAACAGGGGTCAAGACCTCAAGGATTATTAAATGCATTATATTATTGTTCGTGGATGATGTCATGATTATGCCCTGAGCCCAGGTCTCTGACTGGAGGGAGATTGAATCTATTTTGTCTTTAATATGCAGAGTGATCAGATTAGTTATAAACCCTCATAAATCCTCTCTGCATTAATTAGGTTTGATGGATTTTGAATTGGAATGTTATAAATATATTTTTCCCTATAACTTCGTTGACTTGGATGCAGGATTTTGATACTTGGGATTTTTCCTAAAACTTACAAATTATCGGGTGGATGATTGGAGATGGATGATAAACAAATTAGAATGTAGGACCAAACTTTGTTGTCATCATTTTCTGACCATGGGTGGGAGGTTTGTCCTGGTAAAAGTTGTTTTGGATAGTATACCAGCCTTTTGGCTAGGGATTGCTAACATTCCCAGCTCCGTGTTGGCTAGGATTAGACAACTGATGTTTAATTTTCTATGCTTGGGATGTGGGAATTCGATAAGGGTACACCTCTGCAAGTGGGAGGACCTTGCCAAGCCAAAAGCATATGATAGTTGGGGTATAAAACATTTGTATTGGTTCAATAGGGCACTGGCTGCAAACACCCTTTAGTGGTGGTTGATAAGGGATGGACTTTGGCATAGAGTAATCAAGGATAAGTACCTCTCCTCCACCTCGGTGGCTTCCTGGATTAGAAGACCCACAATAATCTTACGAAAATTCTAAAATATATGGAGATGTTTACTTAAATCCTTTCATGTAGTGGCACATTGAACAATGTGGAAACCATGAACAAACATGTATATCCATCTTGGAGAAGAAATGATTCAGGAGATGGGAAATAGGTCTTTCTTATCTGGTGGTCTCTTAGAATCGCTGAGAGGAAGAGGTTGCCACTTCCTTTATCAAATGGAAGAATCGGGGAGGCAAGGGATAATTTGGGCTCAGTGGAAATCAACTATGGATTTGGGATTCGTGAGAATAGAGGCATCTGAATGGGAAGGATTTTGTAGAGCGTTGAAGCATGCAATTATTTTTCCGACGGATTCTCCGGATGAGTTAGTGTAGACAAGGTGTATCTCCATAGGTGTAATCTCAGCCAAAAATGCATATGATACCACTGCATTCAAAATATGGAACAAGAGCGATAAATTGTGGCATGGTGGCTTATGGAAATGGGATTTGGCATTAAATTTGAAACTTTTCGTATGGTTAATGATGGAAAACATGATCCTCTCTTGGGAAAAATTATAAATAAGAAGGCATATTGGTCCTGGTATTTGTGCTCTATGTAAACAAGACTTGGACATGACTCAACACTTGATGCTAAATTGCAGGTTTACCCAACAGGTATGGAAAGAGATGCTAGCAACATTAAATTTAAATTATGTCTGGTATGGTACAAATTTACAGTTTTGTTTTAAGGAATGGTTTCATTGGAATCCAAAGTGGAACACACTGCCTTCCACAATTAGTTGGAAAATGTGGTTGGATCAAAACTATGTGATATTTGAGAATACCCATGAAACAACAGTTGCGGTTTACCACATGATATGGGGTTGGATAGGGAGTAAAAAGGTGAGCATAAACCCGACCTTAAAACTCAAAGTCCCACTGAAGATAAATGACGTAAGATCAGTTGGATGGTTCGATGGAGAAACACAGTGAGGAGGTCAACTTTGTGGGGCAGGGGGAGTTATAAAACTAAATAATCACACAAAATACAAGTGGATGTTGAACTGTGGAACATGCACAAACACTAGAGTTGAACTTTTGGGGGTGTGGGCCCTGTTGTTTTTGGCTACTCGACTTCATATTACGGGTTTACAGGTTTTTGGTGATTCCAAGATTGTCATAGATTGGTTGAATGGCAAAGGTGACATTCAGGTCATGGACTGGACTTTTTGGAAACTATGGATAAAGGCTCTTATGATGGACTTCACAGCTTTAGAGTATACACATATCTACAAAGAGTTTAACTAGGAGGCAAATACGCTATCAAAAAAATCATTGTTTCTTCCAGAGGGAAATTTAACTTATTTTCTTTTGGAGGATGGACATAAGGGTCCAAACTTGTTTATAAACCTTTATTGTTCTCATTCATAGTTTATGTTATTGCAATGTTCAATTTTAGTTGCATGATAATATTCTGTGGGTGATGACCTGTTATTTTGAGAGCTTTGTAGGTGAGGGATGAAAGACTTTTGTTCTTCAAGTGATAATCCTCTATTTTGGATGTTTTTTAGCTTCCAAATTGTGCTACAAAAATTCAGTTTTTGATATAAATATATATAAAGCATAATTTTTAGTGGTGAAAAAAGTATATCAATAAATTTTTAAATTTTACATTTGACATTGTTTCAATTTCTATTTTTTTTTTAAATACAACATTTTCACCTCCACACCTTATACCTTATAATAAGGTCATGCATGCACAATGACTACTTAACATCATGCATGGACAATGACTACTTATATTCTTATTGAAAATGTATAACAATTGAAATGAGAATCACTCAACCAACCGGTCAAACATTTTAGTTGAAACATAGGATTACCATAAATTTAAAGCATGTTGAGAGGTGGAGGTGTCTTTGGAATAGATGATGCATATAGGTAGTCTAACATATTGCATTTCTACATTGGTATGGTAAGGTAATGGAATTATCGTAGTTGTTCGATAAGAGTTTCCTTGCAGCGAAAACTTTGACTTTCACATTGGTGTGATAGGGTTCCCACCGCGTTGGAGGAAGAGAGCACCGAGTCTAAAATATATTTCCATGGTGGTTCATGGGTGTACGAAATATGTTTTCCACTTACGTGGAAAGTTGTTTTGGCCTTTGAACCACCTTCATTTTATTGTTTTGTCTTCACATTTGGAAGTCGGAAGTCAGGAAAATCCATAAAGAAAGTCGGAAAAATAAAGGGTGCGGGTCGGGTGTGGTGGGGAATTAATAAAGGAAAACATAATTCTTTTCTTTTTCTGGGGTGAGGGTGGGAATTAATAGAGGAAAAATTATGTTTTCCTCTTCTATTAATTCCACCACCCCCAAAATTCAATGGACTTGTTGACATAGAAAATTGTTGTGGTGTAACTTTTTTTTTCGGTTGTAGTTTAAAATTTAGGGTTATTTTTCGAAATATATTTTGTTTAGTTTTATTTGAAATTTGGTAATAAATTGTTGGATCTTTAGGTTTGGTTGATTAAAATTATGTAATTTGAGTTTTTCAAGTTTTTCAACATGATTGAATCTATTTTTACGCTGAAAGGCGTATACCTATTGGAAATGGGCACATTTAATGATTTTTTAATCTATAATCCTAATTTTATGGCTAGTAATTAAAGATGTTGGCATATTCTTCGTCGTCCTCTCAAATCAATGAATGTGATTTATTGTCCATAACTTCCTTGCATTTACAAATGCATCAGTTAACTAGTTTAACTTTTCACATTTACTTAATCATATTAAGAAAATATTGTAAGGCTATAGGATTGCCACGTTTAGATGATTAACCCGTATTAATATCTCTACAAGTTTTTATTGCCACTTTTGAATGATTAACCAAAGAAATTAGAGTATTGGAGAATGAACAATGTGATGCTATGTTCAATATAAAGTTATTTAATATAAAATGCCATAAAAAATAGAAGTAAAATTATGGTTTCATATTATGACCATCTCAAATGCCCAAGAAAAAACTCTGACATATTACCATGATTAACGAGTATTAATATCTTTGAAAGTTTTTATTGCCACTTTTGAATAATTAACCAGAGAAATTAGAGTGTTGGAGAATGAGCAACCTGATGCCACATTCAATATAAAGTTATTTAATATAAAATTCCATAAAAAATAGAAGTAAAATTATGGCGTTTCATATTATGACCATCTCAAATGCCCAAGAAAAAACTCCGACATATTACCATGAAAATTCAGGGGACACAACATAATTACGAATCTGCCCATCAATGATATTAGAGATGGATGAATTAGGGAAACCACTTGCAGACTATAGAAAATGACTGAAGTTATCCCGCCATGCGCAACTTGTAGTTTGTTGAAAAGGTGTTTAAGAGAATGCAATTTCACTCCCTAGTTCCCTCAATATGATCCCCGCAAATTTGCAAGCGTTCACAAAATATTTGGAGCGAGTAACCCACAAATTTGCAAGCATTCACAGAATATTTGGAGCGAGTAACATCCACAAATAGTTGCAAGTAAAATCTAAAATTCATATAGGGCTCTTCTAAGGTTTGAATCTCAATTGATAAGGGATTTGATGATAGGGTGTTGATTTATATTATTTTGCATGTGTATTGGAAACAAATATTCCTATCAATAAAAATGTATGGAGTATTCTCTCTCATCAAGAAGGTATATGAAGGTTATATCTTCTAAAGCATGGTGGTTTTCCTAAATCACTACAACCAACCGTGATCATAATCTATATACCAATATAAAATCCGTGATCATATTCTCTATGCCATATATAAAATGCCCAAAATATTCCATCGAGAAGTTGTCAAATAGCAGGGATTTTTTTTCTACATCGAAGAATAGAAAAGGTATTACGTAAGGTTGTAGTGGGTCTCTGATCCAATAAATGATGTGATGCTCGACTTTATTACCTTGCAATTATGGATTTCAGTTTAAAATCTCCGAGAATGTAACCATCCGATTCAGAATATGCAAGGACGTCACACATCAAGCTTCCTTGTTATTTGTATATATCGAGTGTCTTTCTTCCTATATTGTTCAAATCACCAAAAAAGTTAAGATTGATGGAGTTGCAGCTTTATAATGACCCAGGAATTTTCTAACATTCACAACATGATTGAATCGTCTAACTCTATCGTTGATTCCTTCTGATTTAGGTGTAGTGTTGTAACGTCCCCGACGACCAACAAGCTGGGCAACGCCACTTCTTGGACGTTTCACTTAGCTCTGATACCATTTTGTAACTTTATATGCATGCATATCTAACACAATTAACAGTTACATCATTCTATTCATGCCACTTATTCATGCGGAAAAAATCATTAAAATATACGGACAATATATTATAACTATACATATATCAATGTGGAAATAACAGTAAGCTTACACACACAACATAACTGATATATCTAGGCATTACTCATCAAGTTATAACACATGTACAATTACACAACATACAATTAACAGATATTTGAAACTTGTCTTTCAATAGATGACCACCAAACTGCATGCAGACCTTCCACGAACCTCCCAGCCTTAGACCACGCTTCTCATCACACTCAACAGTGGGTCACCCCCGAGCTGGGACTAAACTCCACTAGGCAAGGGATTCCTAGGCTTGGCAAGGGAAACGGGAAAGTTGCATAGG
Organism: Picea engelmannii; assembly: GCA_009831015.1. Taxonomy (NCBI): domain Eukaryota; kingdom Viridiplantae; phylum Streptophyta; class Pinopsida; order Pinales; family Pinaceae; genus Picea; species Picea engelmannii. The sequence continues at coordinate 169,847 of ML779566.1, forward strand.
TCAACAGGAAGGATTATCTCCTAGAGCCAGCTCACACTAGTAGCCTACAACCTCTCATTCCCCACATGCCTGTCCCACCCCAGGAAGTGTGCCCCTTCTCTGCTCCACAATCCTTCAACTTCCCCACTTCCCTTCCAGGGCTTCAGCAATAGGCCGGACAGGAATTCTCTGAGCACTATAGATGCAGTTGGGATCCTTATGGAAAATCACTTCCCCAACAACCTCTCTCACCTGGAGAGAGTTGCTTGCAGGGCTAACAACCTGCTTCTTCAGTCCACGGGCCTGACAAGTCGCCTCTTCAAACCACAGACCTGACAACCTGCTTCTTCAGTCCAACTTCTAAGTCAATTCTAAAAATGTGATGGCAACAACAAAGCTCAGTAAGAGCAGACGATGGAAGCAAACCACACTCAGTCAAGGAACTATGTGGGATGCAACAGACAACAATTATGACAAAAAATGGTTCAGAAAGTTACAGGGTGTGTGCTTGTTTAGAGGTCGACGATGGAGATGATGGTAGCTCAATACGTGAGTTAATGGTGAATCGGGTAGGGTGACATACTTCCAGAGAATCATCAGGGTCATGAGAATGGCGAGGAGGAGGAAACCCCAATGAGCTGACTTTCCCCGCTATAAACTGCATGTGCCCAAGTTGACACATGTCTTCCTAAATTCGCATGAGTTCCACTTAGCACTCGTTCCCTTTCCAGGAACTTAGGACAACACCGATCATGTACACCTTAGCCTTTAGAAAATAATAATAAAATAGTATTCCCTTAGAGGTAAGCCTTCTAGCTTATTCCCTAGGCCTAGACACTTAGCCCCCTCCCTTACCCTACCTAGTGGATTTTAGTCCCCCATAACTCTTTATTTATGGTTGATATACACGCAGCAATGTAATTTTATTAATGATATGTGTATTTACATATACAAAATCATGCTCATGGCCTTAAGAATCTAGGCTCTCCGACATAATAAACATGTAAGTATTCAAATTATAAACACTTAGCTCACCAACCTATAAACATAATTACAATTTAGTAGGGGCTCGACCTTAGGGTGTTACAATCCCCTCCCCTTATTTTTGCATTTTCCTCAATGCAACTTACTTATGCAACAACAACAAGATTTCCAAATTCTTTAAAAAAATGTGGGTACTCTACCCACATAGCATATTCATGCTCCCATGTTGCGTCCTCAGGACCGTACCAATTCCACTGAAATTTCACAATCCTTATGGCTCGATTCCGGAGCTGCTTTCTTTTCTAATCCAACATATGCACCAGATGCACATGAAAAGTGCTTTCCTTGTCCACCTGAATCACATTCCAGTCAATAACATGATTAGCATCAAGTACATATTTCTTAAGAAATGACACATGAAATACATTATGTATAGACATGCATGCAGGAAATGCAAGCCTATATGCTACTAGACCAATCCTCTCTAGGATTTCAAATGGCCCACAATACCGAGCTGCCAACTTTGAACAATTTCCCAACTTCAGCGAACTTTTGTTGGCCTTCACTCTCAGGAATACATGATCCCCTACTTTAAATTCCTTGTGAGTCATGTTCTTATTAGCATAAATCTTCTTCCTATCTTGAGCAGCCTTCAAATTCTTCTTAATATTTAGCATTTTTTCTTCCATTTCCTTGAGCAACTCTAGCCCAACCACTACCCCATCAGTTGGGTTGTCCCAACATACTGGGGTGTTTCACTTTCTGCCATAAAGTGCTTCAAATGGGCTCATCTTAAGGGATGCTTGATACCCATTGTTGTAGGCAAATTCTACCAAGTGTAGATAATATTCCCATTTAGATGGTTTGTCCATCACATACATTCTTAGCATATCTTCTATGTAATGTCTCCACTTTGGGACATCATTATATTACAAAGTGTTATGATGACCAAAGTAGTCAGATGAAGGTTATAGTGAGTACAAAAGCTATTGAGGGGTTTTTTGGGGTTCGACTTGCATCAGTCATTTTATTTCATCATTATGATCCATTTCACATAGGTTGGCTTTGGTTCTTTTGCATTCCGACGATTTCTATGATTTTGAGTTATTTTAGGCTATATGTTAATTAAATTCACTAAGGAGGTCATATTGGGCATAATACTTGGAGGAAACTCTTAGTGTAATAGCTCATTGGAATCAGGAGGAATAGCACTACATGAAAGGATGATGAGAAGTGATTTTCAGTGGCCAGGGAAGCCACAAGGAGGGATAAACTACTTTTCAGAGGTAAAATGGTTAATTAATTAATTAATTAATAATTAAATAAAGTAAAAGTCACTTGGAGAGACAAGGTGAGCAGGGAGGATAAAAGAGAGATAGGGGCCTCTATTATCTCATTATGTTGTTTATCATTTTGATGTCTGGCTTCTTGCTAGAGAGCCCATGCACTTGGGGGTTTTGAGGGTTTTGATTGAAAAAACCATAGAGATCAGCTCAGTGGTGAAAGATTCTACCTTTCCTGATCCAAGCATGGCCAAGGAGGTGAAATATTCCTCCCTCACCATTCTACATCAGTTACCATTTAGTTCTTAAGGCAGTTGAGGAGATAGGGCATGTTTTTGGTAGATTTCTGCAGAGCTTGGGTGCACTTTATTGACTAAGGAGTTCATGGAGATTAGTAGACTTCAGATCTAAGATATTTCTCACTTCAGTAGAATTGGCCATCATCAGAGAATATTTCCTTACTATTTGTTTTAGGGTTTCCATGCTATATTCATCATTTCTCTGATTGGTGCGAATTTCCAGGAGGAGGGCGCATCTATCTTAGGATATCTTTTGTTGGAGGTTTTGGATCTACTGAAACCCTCCAAGGGACCACTTCTTTTGTTCATACACCTTCAGATCTATAGGTTTGCAACTTACTTGTGTAGCTTGGGGTTCGTATTTATTTATTTGTGGATTTGGAGGAGTTTACTCTTCAGGGGGGCACACTATCCATAGGAGTTCTTATGTTATGTAGGGGGATATCTTTCCATATTGTTTGGATACTTGGAATAGGGATTTACCATCCCCCTATATACCTTTTTGCAGTGGGTTTCATTGGATTGGAGGCCATTTCCTTGGAGGCCAAATTCTTGGTCACTTACAGCCAGTGATGGCGCATTACACTAGAGGGGACACCACATAACAACAAAGGATTGAGTGGGATCATCTGGATCTTTGGTATTTCTCTTGGAGGACTCTTGGGAGGTCCTATATTCACCATTACATTATACTTTGGAGGCATTATCAGCCACAAACATCATTCTCTTCTATGTATTTCAGATCTGCTCCATTTTGTATGAGGACAACCATATATTAATAAATCAAATCTGAGGTATTTTTCTTATTTATTGTGTTATTGATCTTGCATCTTGTTAAGTATATTCCATTGTTATATCTACCTCATTTAGTTGTTGCAAACACTCTAACAAACCATTATAATAGACCCTAGTGCAACTCAAGAAGACAAATTTGCAAATTGTTCGACCAAATGCCACAACCAGAAAAAAACACATAAAAATTAATTAAAACACAATGTTCTTGGCATCTTGTCTTGGGAACTTTACAGTGGTATCAGAGAGATTTTCCTTCGCCAACCTGTGATATACATTGATGATCTATAGGAGATATGGAGTTTGTAAATTTTGGGAAGGAGGTCATATATTGTGATAAGGAATATTACACCCTTAGTGAGACATTCCGAGCTCAAGTAACATTCCAACAGTTTGTATCCATCAAAAATCCTAGGTGGAGAAAATATGAGGTTACACATTGGGCCAAAAAAATGGAAGAATTCCATTATTGGAGAAACATAGCAGAGAAAACACAGATTGAGCCTACACCCATTAAATGTAGGGAGCTTTTTTACAGTTTCAAAGTGCCTTGGAAGCCAGATCATAGATGCAGGGTTAAAGGGAAGGTGCAAATTATTGAGGTGCACTATGATAGTGAGGATGAGGAGATGCATGAGGATGCAACCATATGTGCCTATTTAGAGCAGTCTGGTGAGGCTAGTGACTCTTGGGCATATGAGGAACAGTTGGTTGGACATGATGATAACATATGTTCTTCCACATTAGGCTATGTTGAGGATTCAACACTTCGACACAATAGTGACAAGTGAGGGGATTCACATGTGTTAGCACTAAGATTTGATGAGAGTAGGAGGTTAGATGACCTACCCTTGGGTGTAGACATGGTTGTCATAGAATCATGCATGGAGGAGGATGAGATTTCTATGAAGACCATGCCACATTTGTCATCTTTTCAGACACCTATGATAGCCATGATACAAGAGGATATCAATAGCATTATTGATATAGTGGTTGAGCCATGCGCATGTATTGCACACTAGGGACAGGTGGACATTCATGAGAGACATGACTTGGAGACAATTGATCTTACACATGCCTATGAGGATATTGGGTCACCCCTTCTGAGACTCCATTATTTGATCAAGTTGTGGAGACTGACAGTTTGATGGGACACTTACTTCCAGGACCGGTCGACAGTGATGAGGATGCACTCCTTATTGGTCAGGATGACCATAGCACATGTCTGGACACATTTGTATGGGATCCAGGTGCATATGATAGTAGCAGGGTGAGTGCATAGGAGGATACAACTACCCATCCAAGATACAATGTGATTCGGAGGGAGATAGCAGTTGTTGATGGTGTGCAGTGGCATATAGGAGGACCCAGTAGCACAGTGGACAGTGGGAAGTTCCGTGCCTTATCTTTCGCGGAGAGTGTTGTTGGGGATTCCATGGTTGACACTATCAGTGATGGGCATGAGGTGGCACCTCAGCATGACTATGATCAGGAGTCATGACACTTGTCAGGACAGTTGAGAGTCAGTGAGGACATGATCATGTCAGCCACAGGTGCATTGATTACACACACGCACATTGGTGAAATATTGTTGTTGGAGGGAATCAATGGCCTATGATAGTTCAGACGGGGGATTTTCTATGGATGAAGTTCATACTCTCAGGGAGAGAGTGACTATGATGAGGGTTGACTACCAACAGTTGTTGATGGACAAAGATTATCTATTGGAGGTCTGCAAGATGTATCACAGGGCCCTAAGGGAGCAGGAGTTGGAGGTGGAATGACTCACTCATGAGTTGGTGAGCACACAGGAATTCTTGAAAGGCACACAAACAACCCTTCAAGAACCAAAGTCTATATTGGAGGAGATCCCTGAGGCGACTGGTCAGAGATCCACTACATCTACCTTAGTAGAGAGTCAGATATATCCTTCAACCACATTGCTAGAGGATGTAGGTGGTTTAGAAGAGGAGCACCAGTTGATGGAGGAGCATGAGGAGTACCCAGGATCACTAATGAGTAGGGAGGGATATGATCCAGAGACACAGGAGGCTGTCCATGTGTCACTAGAGATACCCTCTATGAGGATCTTTGAGACAATTGAGCACTCACACAAGCATGGGAACTCCAGAGCCAGGGGAAGTTACGAGGACACTTCCATTTTTGTTCCAAGATAGGCTGACCTTCATGACGAGGTTGACCCAGTAGTACATCCAGAATCCATGTTGTTGCAGGAGTATACATGATATTACATGAGTATGCAGGAGCATACAATGGTGAGTGATAGTTCACAGAGACATGTCGAGATGTATAGTGGGATTCAGGTGGACACATTAGATTGCAGGGAGGAGACACACTTAGTAGAGCATGGATATTCCTATCCCTTGCAACAGTGGATAGATCTGGGAGATCACCTTCACAGTATCAACAGTTGCATGAGAGACGATGTATGGAGAGGGTTGACCAACAGTTTGAGCAATTACCCCCGATTGTACCTATTGATTGGGGTTCAATGATGACTACAGGTGAGTATTTACCATTGGTACCAATGGACGATATTTTGGTTGAATCCTTTGGATTGACCAAAGTATATGATACTTTCCAGTCCTACAGTCGGTTACAAATGTTTTTGTTAGCCTTTCCTAACACTTTCATCATCGACAACAATGTCATGGGAGATAGACAATGGCAGAGGACATGGAGAGTTGGTAGGTCGAGACCCCTTGACAGGAGAGTCCATATGGCACACAACAACATAGGGGTGGATCAAAAGAGGCAGACAGTTGAGACCTTGTGCGTGATGATTAACATCTTAGGCCATGGGATAGCATACATCTCAGAGGGAAACACAGATCCCAATTCTCATGGAGATGAGCATGGAGGGCTTTTGACAGTTAGCACTATGACACAAGAGAAGTTAGTGGGGATTGGAAGTGATTAACTTCCAAGTTTTCCATGGGATCCAGGAGTCCATTTGGTTAGTAGGTTGTTTCACCTTATGATGGCCGAGGTTGCACCAGAGAGCCACATATTTCACTTTGGGTTGGTTTTGAGTGGGCTTGTCCTATGGAGCAAGACAATTTCCCCCTTTTGATACTCATGATCGAGTATGGAGGTGGTTGGGAAGATATTACTTCCACATAGGTACTTTTATCGATGCAACTTTTGGATAGCAGGTCCATTTTCCATAGGTATTTCAACATGAGGATCCAAGAGTGGGGGATCTAGTATGTATATGGTGAGAAGACAGTCATGATTAGAGTAGTGCACTGCCAACATGGTGATATTTGGTAGAGACTAGCATGGGACTCGAGAATTTTAGGGTTGAGCATTTCATTGACTGATGGAGGTGAGTCGACCCTTGCAGGAAAAAGTTATTTTGACTTTCCATTGAGCTTCAATATTGAGGAGAGCACATCACTTGAGAGTGATTCATTGATGTCTTGCCATACCTCACTATGGAAGCAACATGTGCAGTTGGTGGGGACCGTGTTGGTCTTGGTATGGACTTGGAGGATGGACTCAGTCTGGGTTGAGGCCATGTTTCATTTGTAGGAGACTCATGGTGTTGATATGTTATAGGATTATGCTTCACAGGGTATTGCAGTTCACGTCCTGATATGGGACCCAGGGGATAGAGTGCGTGGTATTTCAACTTTGGATGGAGCCTAAGGTGTGTCTCGCAGGTGGACAAGGGACCCAGGTATTATATATGGATTTATTCATTTATTGCTTGGGGACAAGAAATATTCTAGCAGGGAGGACTGCAATGTCCCCACTTTGGGACATCATTATATTACAGAGTGTTATGATGACTAGAGTAGCCAGATGGAGGTTATAGTGAGTACAAGATATATTGAGGGGTATTTTGGGGTCCTAATTGCATCTCTCATCTTATTTCATCATTATGATCCATTCCGCACAACTTGGATTTGGTTTCGTTGCATTTTGATGATTTCCATGATTTTGAGTTATTTTGGGATATATGTTAATTAAATTCACTAAGGAGGTCATATTGGGAATAATACTTGGAGGAACCTCTTAGTGTAATAGATCATTGGAATTGAGAGGAATAGATCTACAGGATAGAATGATGAGAAGTGAATTTCAGTGGTCACGGAAGCCACAAGGTAAAATGGTTAATTAATTAATTAAAGTGATTTAATTAATTAATTAATAATTAAATAAAGTAAAAGTCACTTGGAGAGACAAGGTGAGAAGGGAGGATAAAAGAGAGATAGGGGCCTCTATTCTCTCATTATGTTGTATATCATTTTGATGTCTAGCTTCTTGCTAGAGAGCCCATGCACTTGGGGGTTTTGAGGGTTTTGACTGAACAAACCCTAGAGATCAGATCAGTGATGAAATATTCCACCTTTCCTGATCCAAGCTTGGCCAAGGAGGTGAAATAATCCTCCATCACCATTCTACATCAGTTACCATTCAGTTCTTGAGGCAATTGAGGAGATAAGGCACGTTTTTGGTGGATTTCTGCAGAGCTTGGGCACACTTTCTTGACTAAGGAGTTTGTGGAGATTAGTAGACTTCATATCTAAGAGAGTTCTCACTTCAAAAGAATTGTCCATCATCAGGGTGTCTTTCCTTACTATTTGGTTTAGGGTTTCCATGCTATATTCATCATTTCTCTGATTCGTGTGAGTTTCCAGGAGGAGGGTACATCTATCTTAGGAGATCTTCATTTGGGGGGTTTGCATCTGTTGAAGCCTTCCAAGGGATCACTTCTTTTGTTCATACACGTTCATATCTACAGTTTTGTAGCTTACTTGTGCAGCTTGGCATTCATATTTATTTATTTGTGGAATGGAGGAGTTTACTCTTCAGGGGGGGTGCACTGTCCATAGGAGTTCTTGTGTTCTGGAGGGGGATATCTTTCCATACTATTTGAATACTTGGCATAGGGTTTTCCCATCCCCCTATATACATTTTTGTAATGGGTTTGAGTGGATTGGAGGCTATTTCCTTGGAGTCCAAATTCTTGGTCACTTACAGCCAGTAAGGGTGCATTACACCAGAGGGGACACCACATAACATCAAAGGATTGAGTGGGATAATATATATCTTTGGTATGCCACTTGGAGGACTCTTGGGAGGTCATATATTCACCATTACATTCTACTTTGGAGGCACTATCAGCCACATACATCATTCTCTTCTTTGTATTTCAGATCTACTCCATTTTGTATGAGGACAACCATATATTAATAAATCAGATCTGAGGTATTTTGGTTTTTTCCTATGTTATTGATCTTGCATCTTGTTGAGTATATGACATTGTTATATCTACATCATTTCCTTGTTGCAAACACTCTAAAAAACCATCATAATAGACCCTAGCGTAACTCAAGAAGACAAATCTGCAAAGTGTTTGACAAAATGCCACAACAAAAAAAAAAAACATAAAAATTAATTAAAACACAATGTCCCTTGCATCTTGGCTTACGAAATTTACATTCTATCACTTTGTTCACCCTCTCTATCTTCCCATCAGACTCGGGATGATAAGGAGTGTTAAAGTTCATATTTGTTCCAAACCCTTTGAATAACCCCTTCTAGAACTTTGATGTAAACTTCGGGTCTCTGCCAGACACAATTGTCTTGGGTACGCCAGGCAAGCGTGCTACTTCCTTCATATAAATATCAACAACATTAGTTGGTTTATGAGTAGTCTTCAAAGGAATGAAATTCGCAGCTTTAGTAAAGTTTTCCACCACTACCATGATTTCATCACATTGCTTGCTCGTTCTGGGAAATCCCGTGATGCAATCCATTGTTACCACTTCCCATTTCCACTCAGGAATGGGTAATGGCTGTAGTAACCTATCCGGGTGTTTATGCTCAACCTTGACCCTTTGAAATTCCAAGCATTTAGCAATAAAATCAACAATCTCCCTCTTCATGTCTGGCCAATAATATTGTCTTTTGACTACTGAATTTTTTTTCTAATATCCTGGGTGTCCTGCATAAGGTACATTGTGAATTTCTTTTAAAATAACACTCCTCAATTGTTGGCGCAGGGGAAGACCCGGGGTTCACTCCAAGAGCACACCAACAAGCCCTAGCTACTGGCCCTTTCGGCAACACCTGCGAAGCAGATGCAGTCTCACCCGAAGCAGCTAAGAGGGGGGTTGCAGGACATAGATGTCTACAACCAGGGGAATATCAAGTGGAACTAATACAACAATAATGCAGCATTCATGTGTCACTTATCAACTAGATCTACTCTCTGCAACTATAGATCTGATCTAACACAATAATGCAAATGACAACATAACAATGACGGGAATCCAAGCACCAATCACACATACAACAAAAAATATACGTGGTTCACCCTCTCTCTAGGGCTACGTCCACAGAACTGTGCTTATGATATATTAAGATAAATCTTATAGTTCTGACCTGCGCTCTGACCAGCGGATCCTCTCTCTTATTCTCTCTTTCCCTCCCCTTCCTATGCACCCAACTGCAGTATCTGATCTTCACACCCAGCTGAAGATCTTACAATACTAGAAGGCTCTCACTCTCAACACTACTCTCTCTCATAGTACAATAATTTCTCAATCAACCACAATCAATAGAAATACCCAATGCTACTACCCACCCAACCTAGGTCCTCTCGAACTTTATTTATACATTATAGTCCCTCACCGATAGCCTTAGGTCGAAACCTAGGTGTCAAAAACCCTAATTACCCAAAACCCTAGGTGTCTAAAACCCTAGGTCAACTTGACCTGCGTTTTCTGGGCTTTGCCAACCTATCTTTCCTTCCTCATCGTGCGGTGCCTCAAAGAATCCAATGGTGGCTTTGTTTGTTTGCTGAGTTGTCCATGATCCTTTTCTCTTGCTGATCTGTCATCCTTGATCTCCTCATCCAACGGATTGCTTTTCTGTACTTTTCTCCAACTTTTCTTCTCTTTTGCTTACTTCGACCCAATGATAGTCACTGTGTTTCCCGCATAGTTCTCATTTTACCTTTTCTTCCTTGATATTCACTTCCTTCCATAGCCAAGGGCCAATAGGCCCCCAACACTCACATGTGACTTGTCCCGAGGCACTTCAGTTCTTATCCTTCCATGTCACTTCGACTTTGGACTGTGCAGTGCAACCTTTGATTTCTTCTCCATGTCTCCTTCCCTTCCTTGTGCAGATTGTCTTTTTTATGTCTGGTACCCAGTTTCAACTACACTTGGTACCTAGACCCTTTTCTCCTTTATTTTACTGAGAGTTACGAGGCAGCTAGTTTTCATAGTACAAATTCAACCGACTCCCATTCACTAATCCCTCTTTCCATTCTCCCTTCAATGTCTTCAGCTACGCAACTCCTCCTTCTATAACATAGGCGATTTCATATGGTCCGAGCCAATGCGTTCTGAACTTCCTTGGATGTTTTATGAACTTACTGTCATACACCAATACTAAATCACCTTGCTTAAACACCTTCTTCTTGATGTGGCTGTCATGATAGGCCTTCTCTCTTCCCTTTTGTACCTGCTGATGGAATCCTGCAATAAATCTGTCTTCTTCTAGTTCAACCAGTTGGGCAAGCCTCTCACGAATAGTGCCAGTATCATCCATGTCTGTAAATGCACCAATTCTTAAGTTTGGTACCAAGTACTCCATCGGGACAACAACTTCAAGACCATAAACCAACTTGAAAGGGGTCTGCATTGTTAATTTCTTGCAAGTGGTTCTATAATACCAAAGTACTGTTGGTACTCTTAAATCCCAGTCATCCCTGTTCACACTACAAATATTTGTCAATGTTGTCTCCAAGATTTTGTTGAATGCTTCAACTGTTCCGTTTGCTTGTGGATGGTAAGGTGTACTCTTCTAATGGAGGACTGGAAATTCTTCATTCAAGGTTTCAACTGTCTTGTTGATGAAATGAGTGCCTTGATCACTCATAAGGGTCTTAGGGCATCCAAACCTGGTTATTATGTCATCAAATATAAAACGTCCAGTTGTAGTTTCACTACAGTCCTTGACTGCTCTTTCTTTGGCCCATCTAATCAGGTATTCTATTGCAGTGATAATATAACTTGCTCTTGTGCATTTTCCTGGTGGGTTTATAGGTCCCACGAAGTCAATGGCCCACTTTTCAAAATCTTGTAGGGTCATCTGCAGTGCTAGTGGCATTTCCTCTCTTCTGGATGGTTTTACGACTCTTTGGCATACATCACAGGCTCTGGTATACTCTTTAGCATCTCTGTGTAAAGTAGGCCACCAAAGGCCAGCTCAGAGAACCTTCTGCGCAATTTCTTTTCCTACATAATGTCCTCCTGCGATGCCTTCATGAGATTTTGCGAGGATCAATGGGCGCTCTGCTTCCATCATGTTAGCGCTCTGTAATTTGCCCAAGGCTGAGATGGCAGTCACAGAGGTAACATCAAAACCACTTCGAGTCTTGGATCTATCCCTCCAAGACTTAGAGAGGGATCTCTCTGTCTGATATAGCTTTGTTTGAAGAGAATATTAGGCTAGCTATGAAGAACATGGGTTTGTTTATGGATTTTGAGTTGGTTTGGTTAAGGCATAAAGGACCATTGGGCAACATGGAGTCAATGATAAAGATGATAGATGAATGAATAACTAAAACAAGATGTAACCAGGCAAGATAATCATGCAAGTGGATTCTTTGAGCTTATAGAATGGGAAAGTAAGAAAATATTTGGATTCGTTTCAAATGTAGAGCAGAGTACAGCTGAATTCTACACTTCAAACTTGGAAGAAAACATAAATATTGCATTGAGCCAGCACAGGGTGTCAAGAAAAAATCCTGTACATTACCTTCTCATAGATAATACAGAAAGAAAAGTGTATGAAATAGGAAAATCATGAGTTACATGAGGGAAAAACTTGACCACTTAAACATGACACAGGAATCTGGAAACAATGTCTTTGTATTCATTCGCAAAATCCTTTACAGACTGTTGATCCCCTCTTTGGTACCTCCAGGTCCAACCTATTTACATTAAAATCCTATGAATAAATAGGATAAATCTCCCAACCAATTTTTTCAGTCGGTTTAACCGCCTCAGCCAAAAATAACCATGAATCCCCCAAATTTTGGAACTGCCTGCCATGAAAGACGGGCCTAATTTATGCAAAAAAGGGGTCCGAACAGACATTTGTTTCTCTTCAACGCTGACACCTGGGAAAAAAATGAAGGAGATTATTGGATATGGGCATGTGATGGACAAACACCTCCTTCAGTTTCACCAAATTCATCTCTAGTTGTTCGTAACAGCTCCCGCAAAATCAGGACTGTAACAGAAAAGCGAAAATCTGGAAAAAAGGGCCTCAAAGATGGCTTCGATTCTCCCTGTTCGTGGCACCTGTGAAAAAAATGAGATAGGTTTTTGTTCTTCATCCTGTTACGGAGAAAAATGTCTCTCAGTTTCTTAAAATTCATTTTAATTTTTCCAAAAACGGCCTCGGACGAAGACATGCTGAACAGGCGAAAATAGGCAAAAAAATGAAAAAGGCAGTTTTTTCGTGATGGATTGTATTCCGGACCCCCCCTGAGGTGGTAAGCGGTTTTTTTTTGGGGGGGGAGGTCCGCTGGAATAGGGATCCGACGCCTGTATAGGGGGGTGGTTTTGGTATACAACCATTCCGAACCCCCCCCCCCTCTCGTTAAGTTTCAGATAGTGAGGGGGGGTCCGGAAAGTTTTACGCCCGTTTGATTTATTTGACTTGGGAAGTGAGTGTATGGGATGGGTAGGACTTAGGGTCGTTTTAAGTTTTTATGTTTTTAATTTTTAGTTTTTAGTTTTTTAATATTATGTTATTACATGTTTTGTTCACGTTTTGTTTTATGTTAATTATTATATTTTGTTTTTTGTTTTATATGTTTTGTGTTTTTATAATTTGTTTTATTATATGTGTTTATTATAATTTGTTTTATTATTTTTTTATATATTTTATTTTGTTTATTAGTTTTCTTTTTATATGTTTTATTTAATCTAAAAACTAACCTAGTTACTAACCTAACTATATTATTAATCATTAATTAATTAATTAATGATTAATTTATTATTAATTAACTAATTAATTATTAACTAATCCAGTCTATTAAACTAACTATATTATTAATTAGTCTAACATAAATAACTAATATAATCATTTGTTTATTATCCTAAGTGGGTTTATTCATGGACGGGTGATGGGCAAGATGTGGCTCATGGACGAAAAGACAAGGGAATGAGTGGCGCAGAGGTGGATGAAGAATGTAGAAAAGGTGATGGAGGACCAGGCGCAATGGATGGATGACACGTTGGGACAGGGTCCGCCAAAGAAAAATGCCTCATCCCCCCCCCCCACTGTTAAAGGAAAAACGATCGGGGGGGTCCGGAATCGCCTGTAGACCATCCATCTGCACGCCTCCATGACAACCGTAGATCTGTGTGCACTTTTTAATCACCATTCCGGAAACCTNCCCCCCCCCCCCCACCGTTAAAAACAGAACAATCGAGGGGGTCCGAAATCCACTGTCAGCCATTGATCTACGCGCCGCTAGATCGATCGTCGATCTAAGCGTGTTCTTTATGCTCCAAGCGCGAATGCAGTATATGAGGCAAAACTTAGGCTTAATGACTTTTTGAGGGTTTGGTGCACTAATTTCCCTTGAAAATAATTTGCAGAGATGAAATATTATTTTCAAACCAAAATACACCCAGAGTGAAAAGATTTCCAGTCACCAGATGATACTATGAATTATAGGGTTGTAACAGTGGCTCCACCTGGGGATGGCAGCTTCTTTCAGGAGGTGTCAAGAACCACAGACCTCTGAACATGCAGACTAGTGCTTTATCCATTAGGTTGATACCAAAATCTTATTTTGCACCCTGTACCTGTTTTGATCTTGCAACTGAAACCAAATTAAAATAAACACTGTTGAAAAAGAGATGCTCGGAATGCTGAGCTTATTCGTTTTTTCCTACCTACCGTATGCTACTGATAATTTTGTTGTTCTAAATGATACAATAATGCCAATGCAGCCAATCAAGTAGTTGTTGAGAACAGAGGACTGTTTGATTGCTCATTAGCACAGTGAAAAACACAGCTTGACCTTTTTCCCATCGACTCAAAACTGCAAAGTGAAAAGGCCACTACTGAAAACGTGATTGATATTTACCATAGAGACCTCGACAATCTTGAAGAACAAAAGTACTGCGAGAGATAGATTGAGGCTCTACAGTGAAAAAATTCTCCATATAGGTAGCTATAGGATCAAGGTAGAAATGACATGTTCCTTGATTTTTGGATTCTACCAAGTGAGCGACATGCTCTGGCACTGTAACTATATTATTTTCATCCTCATGCATTTCCTTACATGGTTGCAACTTTTCTGATGGGTTTTGAAATGATGCTTCTGCTGAACACACCCCTGTAGCTGACTGATTGATCATGTCAATATCATAACAACATTTTATCCCATAGTTGGATGATGGAAAAAGACTTTGACAACACAAGTCATCCAACACATCTGATATTGGATCATGTAGAAATTGAACTGATTGTTGCATTGGTTCCACTGAAACTTCTTGATTTTCTGTGTATTTATCCTTTAGCATATACTCAAGATTCTTTTTCAAAAATTGAAATGAATTAAAGCATAATGGTACAGAGTTATTGTGAATCAACTCATAATTTGTCTCAGGTTCTAAGCTTTCATCAGGAAATTGAAAATCAATGTAGGTCAAGGGTTGCGATTATGGGTGTAGAACAACCTCCATATCCTTAATGGCATCTTCAACTGATTGATCAGAAAAAATTTGTCTTCACTATTTTCAACTGGCCTAGAGTTTCTTCTTAGAAATTGAAAAGATGAGAAACATAAGGGCAAAGTGTTTTCACTTACTCTGAGATTTTCTGCACTTTGATCCTTGCTGTCATAATTTCCATGTGCAGATTGATTTTCATATATAAGCTGTAACTGATCTTCTTCCTGCCAAAAACATGCTGTTGGTTTCTCTGAACAGTCAACCTCTATTTCAGCCTCATGATCATCATCATACTGGTCACACTTGGGCAGATTATGCCAGTAAGAAAAGTCATCAAACATGCACATCATATCAGCTGGTTGTTCTTATGCAAGTTGAGATGGAGCTCCATCTTTGACTGTGTTGTGAATTGAATACATGAACAAATCATTATCCAAACCATGGTACCAAGGATGAGCAACAAAATGTTTGGGGACAGTGATCTTTTCTTTCTTTGAAATCAATGGATCATGATGTCTTTGGACAACAAGCTCATCTTTCCTATTGATCCTCTGCATCATATTTTCCATGGCACTGGCCAAAATGTCCAGTTTAGCTTCTGAAGATTTCAGCTGCTCCTTTTCTTTGTTCTTTACCTTTGACCTTTTGATCAACAAGTTGGCCTCCACATCAACTGCAATTTTCTGCATTTCTTCAGGGCTTGCAGTGTTCCTTTCTCTTAATTGGAATGCCATCTCAGGATCAAGGCATCTGGGTAATGAAATTGAGCTAAACCAGGAGGTGGCCTTACATCCACAGGTATCGAATGATACACGTCATTGAACCTGGTTGAGAACTGTTGTACTGTTTCCCCTGGATGTCTTTTCAAATGGTCATACTCTTCCAGGATGAGAAAGACATTTCTCATGATCACCCACCTATCTAAGAAAACTTGCATGAACTGATGAAAATTTATGATGCTTGCAGATGGCATATTTCTAAACCAATTTGTAAATTTTCCTTGCAAAGACAAGGCAAACATCCTGATACAGACATCATCATATTCAACCTCATAAAGGTCAAGGAAATCCTCAAGGTTTTGAATATGTTTTTCAGCAGTGATCTTCCCATTTTCTCCATCAAACCTGGGCAGATTATTGATGTAATTGACAGGGAGGTCATGGAGAATAGGAGGCAAATCTAGAGGATTGTATCGGTCTAGGACTTTTGCAAGAACATGAGATGAAGCAACAGGTTCACAACCATCCAGAGGTTTAGCAAGAGTAGGAGATAAAGAAGGAGGCTTATGTCTCTCTAGGGTTTCTACAGGTGCATCTGGGATGTGCACAGGTGTATGAGTATGTACATAATCTACAATTGGGGATATGATCTCTTGAGGCTCATCAATTAACAGATGGTCAAAGTAATCTTCAGCAATATAATTTTGATCAGGCTTAGAAAAAGACAAGACATAATTGCAGATAAAACCAACGATGTCTTGAATGCAATTTGAGCTTGAGTACCTAGTCTTTCTAGGCTGCTTGGTCATTCTTCAAATTCTTCCTCCAGTGGAGTCTTTGAGTTGGCACTGTCTGGAGCTGATTTGGAGTCTCCAGGTGAATGATTTTAGCCTTCTTGTCTCTGGTCACTATTCACCATCAGTGATCAGATCTGGGGCTTTGAAGTGTACTACTGGGGACTTTCCCCAATTGAGTCGCCATTCTGTTAGTGCTCTGTAATTTGCCCAAGGCTAAGATGACAGTCATAGAGGCAACATCAAAACCACTTCGAGTCTTGGATCTATCCCTCCAAGACTCAAAGAGGGATCTCTCTGTCTAATATAGCTTTGTTTGAAGAGAATATTAGGCTAGCTATGAAGAACATGGGTTTGTTTATGGATTTTGAGTTGGTTTGGTTAAGGCATAAAGGACCATTGGGCAACATGGAGTCAATGATAAAGATGATAGATGAATGAATAGCTAAAACAGGATGTAACCAGGAAAGATAATCATGCAAGTGGATTCTTTGAGCTTATAGAATGGGAAAGGAAGAAAAGATTTGGATTTGTTTCAAATGTAGAGCAGAGTATAGTTGAATTCTACACTTCAAACTTGGAAGAAAACATAAATATTGCATTGAGCCAGCATAGGTTTTCAAGAAAACATCTTGTACATTACCTTCTCATAGACAATACATAAAGAAACGTGTATGAAATAGGAAAATCATGAGTTAAATGAGGGAAAAACTTCACCACTTAAACATGACACAAGAATCTGGAAACAATGTCTTTGTATTCATTCGCAAAATCCTTTACATACTGCTGATCCCCTCTTTGGTACCTCTAGGTCCAACCTATTTACATTAAAATCCTTTGAATAAATAGGATAGATCTCCCAACCAATTGTGTCAGTCAGTTTAACCGCCTCGGCCAAAAATAGCCACGAATCCCCCAAATTTTGGAATTGCCTGCCATGAAAGACGGGCCTAATTTATGCAAAAAAGGGGTCCGAACAGACATCTGTTTCTCTTCAATGCTGACACCAGGGAAAAAACGGAAGGAGGTTATTGGATATGGGCATGTTATGGACAAAAAACTCCTTTGGTTTCGCCAAATTTGTCTCCAGCTGGCCGTAACAGCGCCCACAAAAGCAGGACTGTAATGGAAAAGCGAAAATCTGGGAAAAAGGGCCTCGAATATGACTTCGATTCTCCCTGCTCGTGGCACCTGTGAAAAAACTGAGAGAGGTTTTTGTTCTTCATCCCGTTACTGAGAAAAAATTCTCTCAATTTCTTAAAACTCATTTTCATTTTCCCAAAAACGGCCTCGGACGAAGACATGTTGAACAGGCGAACATAGGCAAAAAAATGAAAAAGGTGATTTTTTTGTGATGGGTGGTATTCCGGACCCCCCCTGAGGTGGTAAGCGGTTTTAGGGGGGGGGGGAGGTCCGCTGGAATAGGGAGCCAACACCTGTATGGGGGGTGGTTTTGGTATACAACCATTCCAGACCCTCCCCTCTCGTTAGGTTTCAGATAGTGAGGGGGGGTCCGGAAAGTTTTACGCCCGTTTGATTTATTTGACTTGGGAAGTGAGTGTACGGGATGGGTAGGACTTAGGGTAGTTTTAAGTTTTTATGTTTTTAATTTTTAGTTTTTATTTTTTTAATATTATGTTATTACATGTTTTGTTCACGTTTTGTTTTATGTTAATTATTATATTTTGTTTTTTGTTTTATATGTTTTGTGTTTTTATAATTTGTTTTATTATATGTGTTTATTATAATTTGTATTATATTTTAATTTGTTTTATTACTTTTTTATATATTTTATTTTGTTTATTACTTTTTCTTTTTATATGTTTTATTTAATCTAAAAACTAACCTAGTTACTAACCTAACTATATTATTAATCATTAATTAATTAATGATTAATTTATTATTAATTAACCAATTAATTATTAACTAATCCAGTCTATTAAACTAACTATATTATTAATTAGTCTAACATAACTAACTAATATAATCATTTGTTTATTATCCTAAGTGGGTTTATTCGTGGACGGGTGATGGGCGAGATGTGGCTCAGGGACGAAAATACATGGGAATGAGTGGCACAGAGGTGGATGAAGAATGCAGAAAAGGCAATGGAGGATCGGGCGCAATGGATGGATGACACGTTGGGACAGGGTCCGCCAAAGAAAAATGCCTCATTCCGGACCCCCCCCCCCACCATTAAAGGAAGAATGATCGGGGGGGTCTGGAATCACCTGTAGACCGTCCATCTGTGCGCCTCCATGACAACCATATATCTGTGTGCACTTTTTAATCACCATTCTGGACCCCTCCCCCACCGTTAAAAACATAACAGTTGAGGGGGTCCGGAATCCACTGTCAGTCGTTGATCTACGCGTCGCTAGATCGACCGTAGATCTAAGCACGTTCTTTATTCTCTAGGCGCGAATGCAATATATGAGGAAAAACTTAGGCTTAATGACTTTTTGAGGGTTTGGTGCACTGCTTTCCCTTGAAAATAATTTGCAGAGATGAAATATTATTTTCAAACCAAAATACACCCAGAGTGAAAAGATTTCCAGTCACCAGATGATACTATGAATTATAGGGTTGTAACACATCACACAACTTCTTATTATTTCGTCAGGTCCCATCTTATATAGCTGACCAACTATCAGTGAAAAGTTTGCAGCGCGCACCACTAGTTGTTTCTTCTGGGAAATTGTATACTCACTTGGAGCCATTCCTATTCACAGGAATTGGACTATGTCTGTGAAGTGGTCATCCATCTTCCTGATGGTGAGCAGTTGTGCATCTGACAGTGTATCCTCCGGATTGGTGGGTTCTTCGCCATGTTCCAACATCGACAGGTGGTCAAGTCCCTTCTTCATTCTTCCTGGCTTAACTATGATCACAAAATCATATTCTTGAAATAGGAGAAGCCATATGCATATTCACCCCCCCAATAATGGCTTGTTGACCAGGTACTTCAGCGCAGAGTGATCAGTAAACATTTTAAAGTGTCCTCCCAACAAGTAGTGGTGTAATTTCTGTAATGCATACACCATGACTAATCCTTCTCTCTCTGTAGTGGTGTAATTAATTTCAGTTGTGGATAGCTTTCTGTTGGTAAATGCTAATGGATGATCAATGTCCCCTTGTCCAGGTTGTGCTAGTATTGATCCTAATGCAATGGAAGACACATAAACATGCACATGAAATTCCTTGCTCCAGTCTGGAAAGACCAGAATAGGCACAGTCACCATCTTTTATTTCAGTGTGTCGAAGCTCTGCTGGCATTCTTCTGTCCAACCAAACTAACAATCTTTCTTTAATAACTTCTCCATCGGCGTAGTAATCTGAGCATATCCTTTGATAAAAAATTTGTAATAGCCAGTATGTCCTAGCACAGTGCGTAGTTGTTTGATTGAGGTAGGAGGTGGAAAATCAACTATAATTGCAATTTTGGATGGGTCCACCAACAATCCTTTCTTGCATACAATATGACCTAATAATACTCCAAATGGTGAGAAGAAGATGCACTTCTTCAAATTCAAAGCAATTTGACATTGCCTGCATTTATCCAACATTAGCCTTAGACATTCAATATGGTTTTTCAGCAAACTAAAAACAATCCAATCGTCAAAATAGGCTTCTAAAAACTTATGCAAAAATTCCTTGAATGCTTCGACCACCACCCTAGAAAAGATGGTTGGGGCATTCTTCAGTCCAAATGGAATCACTTTGTATTGGTAGGATCCCCATTCTTTGGCAAATGTGGTATTGTGGTGGTCCTCTTTGGCAATCTGGATCTAATGATATCCTGAAAACCCATCTGTAAAAGAATATACCTCCTGGCCTCCCACATTTTCTAATACTTCATCGGTGAATGGTGTAGGGAAGGGGTCATGAAAATAGTCATTGTTCAGCTTTCTGAGGTCCACACATATTCTAATCTTGCCTGTCTTCTTTTCTTGTACTACCATAGGGCTGATCCACTCCGACTCTTTGACAGGTTCAATAATCCTTGCTTCCAGCATTTTGTCGAGCTCAATCTTCACTTTTTCCTTATAATTCGGGTTCAATCCGTAGGGCCTTTTATTGAATGGATTCGCATGTGGTTTCAAATGTATTCTCATCTCTCCCATAGGTCCTTTTATACCCTTAATATCAGTGAACTTGGTCAGGAAAAAGTCCTGATACTCGTGCAATAATTCTGTAATTTTGTCAATGGTAGCAACATCCCAATAATCTCTGACATTGGAAAGCTTTGGCATCTCCTCTGTCCCAATATTGACTTTCTTTATCTTAATCGGTTGTCCAATGAATGGTAGTTCAACTCCTGGTCCTTCCACATCCCTGTGGCCTTCTGTCTCAACAATGTTTACCTTCCTTGGATCATCATCTTTGTCGGCATTAATGTTGTAACATCCTTGTAATTTTTGGAATGGTGTAGTCCATTCATCCTCTTCTTGCTCCAAAGGAAGGCTAGATGCCTCCTTAAATACTTTCTTCCTCACAATATTTAATGCTTGATCTACTAAAGGAAATTCACTTTCAAACAAAAAGGTGGTTTCAAAATTCTAAAGCATACCTTCCCAATCTGCAGTGATGAGGCACAGCTTCGCTTGAAAGTACCAGTTAATAGGGGTCATGTCCAGCGTGTTAATGAATCTGTGTACCCATTGTTCTTGAGGAATGTCACTCCAGCCCTCTTCACAACTTCGTACATGGTCCTTTGGGCAGCTTCGACTTCGACCTGTGTACCTCACTTCGTAGCTTCTTACTTGTGCTGAAAACCGCATTGTCATCAAGGTTCAGCATTGTGTCCAGTCTGTGATATTTATTTTATGTGTCCCCCGCCATATTTTTGGTGTAGCTTTCAGGGCCTCGTCCATAGCCAACAACCTCTTTTGTGCTAGTAAAATTGCTTCAAATTCCATCAAGAAGGATTCTAAAGGATTCATACCATCAAAGGTAAGTAAGTTACTTATTGTTGTACCAATCCAACAAACTTCTCTGGTCAGTCGAACACATCTCATTGTGGATACTTCATACATCTGGTTCTTCCAGTTCTCCAACGCTTCTTCTAAATTTGATGAACACGCACTGTCACTTCGCCAGCTTAGATTCCCATCAACATTAGGGTTGATATAATCCTATTGTCTAGCTGTTAATTTATAGATTTTTTCCAGCTCATATGCATAGTCTTCTTCTCTGATGAGCTATGTATATCATGGAACTTCATCTGGATCTAAGGGTGCAATGACCCTAAGGCCATCTCCTTCAAATGTCATGTTTCTT
Organism: Picea engelmannii; assembly: GCA_009831015.1. NCBI lineage: Eukaryota > Viridiplantae > Streptophyta > Pinopsida > Pinales > Pinaceae > Picea > Picea engelmannii. The sequence goes on from ML779566.1 coordinate 191,721, forward strand.
TTCTTTAAATCGACAACAGTAGAATTGTTGAAGGCTAATTCAATTCCTAGTAATGAAGGGTAAGGGCAGCTATCATCAACAATTTCAATTACCTCAAAGTCTGCCAAGGTTGTAACTTCATCGATGTCCACAGGGACATGCTCCAATCATCCAAATGGGCTGACAACATGCTGATTAGCCATGTGAAGCTTGATAGGGGAATATATCATCTTGGGTTTTCCATCAGTGCCCAAGTTTGCTTCGTCATGACGTTGAACTCCGACCCTAAGTCGAGGACCACATAGTCTATATCATACTCTCCTATTTGAGCATTCAAATGTAATTCTTTGTTTGTTCTTCTCTTCTTACCAATCTAGTGTACTGCCTTGTTCAGCAAGGGGTCTACCTTTCCTAGCTCATACTGCCTGATTAGGTTCTGTAACTCTTGTACAAATTTCTCATCCTAAATTAATTTAAGACAAGTGTACAAAAATTCGATGAGTGTACTTACCTCTTTTCCTTCTTTATGTGAAACCGATTGATCAAATGCCTGAGGCATTCCATACTCTTTTACTTCTGGTTGTGTTCTATATGAGGACCCTTGGTTCCTCTTGAACTCCTGTCTTTCTTCCTCAAAGATTCGTCTTTCTTTCTTTGCATCAAAATCCTGAGTCTTCTCCTCATCTTTCCTGATACCTGACTCTTCTGCAATCTTTATTTGGGTTGTTCTATCATCTCCTGTAGCTACGCCTCCTCGAGTAATAATAACGACTCTAGGGTTGGTTTCATGAGGTTCAACCTATATCAGTTGTACTTGTGGGTTCTGCTGGGGTCCTTGTCTTTCCTGAAGCTTATCCAACAACACAAGGCATTCCTCTATGACATTCTCGAAGGAGTTACAATAACTGCATGTTGTGCAAGGATTCTGACAATCCCTTGCTAAGTGTCCTGGTTGTGCGCAGTTATAACAAATTATTTGTCCTTGACCTTGGCCCATACCTCCTCTTCATCCTCATCCTCTGTATCCACCATGAGGATTGAATTTTCCTCTCCCTGGAGAGTTGTATTGCGGAGTGTTTACTTCTTGCTGTATGTTGCCTCTAATCTTGTATATGTCCCTCAACCTCTCATGCATGAGATCGTAAGATCTACAATCTCAATCATTGTGCCCCACTGATTTACAGAATGTGCAATACAAATTTGTGGGTGTCTGAACATACTTTTGCATGTAATATCACTCACTTAGATAGTGCCTATTTCTACACACATCACACCGGGGAAGGTTAACTTTCTTTAAGGGGCTCAACACTCCTAAGGCCAAATACTCATGAAATAAGGGACAATGTTCCTTATCGTGACCTTCTGATATGCATATTACACACCAGAAATATTCCCTTTTGTATTTTCCCTTATCTTTCTTCATATCCTCAACCTGTAAAGACAAACTGGTTAGTTGACTCAAGATCTGGCTCATGCCTAAGTTCGATTCTCCCATAGGTGTTGATTCAAGCTTCATGGTGATTTCCAAAGCTTCTCTTGCAATGAAATCTTCTGCTGCATCAGAGGGATTCTGATGTGTGGTAACAACATAGCGATGAACCATTCTTTGTTCTGTTCATCGGGGATCTGAAAAGTTAATCGACCTGTTAGGGTCTTGAATCTCTGGTCGAACTCCCAAACAGGTTCTTCTACATTTTGTTTGATCTCTTTTAACTCTGTAATACATTGTGACTCCGACTTAGGTTTCTTAAACTCTACAATCAGTGCATTCTTGATCTTGTTTAGTGGCTTAGGCTGCACCAGTCCTTGGACAAGTTTCATGTACCAGCTCAGTGTGTGGTCCCTTAGCGTAGTGATGAACTGGGTTCTCTTGATGGCCTCGTCGGTGATACTTTTAATATTCCATACGGATTCACACAGAAACCAATGTTGATCTGGATCTTCAGATCAATCTCCTCTAAAGATAGGGAGTCTCATTTCATCTTCCATAGAGATGAATAGGATTCTTGTCTGAGTAGATGTTGAGCTACAGTAACAGTGCTCTGAGGAATCTGGTGGTTCTGACTATTCTGACTGCTAGGTACTATTGAGACAATAGAAGTATTAATGTTACTTACTTTAGTAGTCCACACAGTTTCTGATATTTCTGGCTCGCTTTGGCGAAGTTATTCAGCTTCCCCTTCTTCTGTTCTAGCGGGCTATGAATGTTCTTCATCGGTTAGATATACCTCTTCTCCACTGTAGAAACCCTCTTCTCTGTAGTTTTTCTTAAACAATTTTTCAAGGTGAACCCCTCAGAATACTTTCCCACTATGCGTATGTCCTGCTTCTGTGTCGTTGTCGCTATCTGAGTTCTTGAAAATTAGCCTTTTCAGGTCCGACCAATCTACTGTATCTTCAAGATGTGGTTTTCATGCAAGAGCATCTTGATTCTCAGGTTTAGAAAGTGAAATTTTTTCCTCTGGGTCCTTTGAAAAAGTATCTCTCAGCTTGGCTATACGATTCTATTCTGTCAACAACAAACTCGGTGATATACCCTCCAATGGTAATATCAAACCAATGATCTACTGCTCTTGATATAGCGTTGTCAACTCTCTTGATCTTCTGTATCAATGTCAGTGTCCAAAACATAGGAGATCTAGATCTGATCTCGAACTGGGCATCAACTAACCTAGCCAACCACTCAAACAACTCCTGGTGGATTCCCCCAAAGAAGATCTCGTGAATGTCAGTGAAGATGTATCTTTGTAGGCAATCTTCGGTACTCAGTTTAGGGTTCTTATTCTGGGCTTCAGCGAAGTCCCTCTCTTGATCCTCTATCCACTTTTGAATCTCTATCTTTGATGGGAACCAACTTGACATTCCCTTAAAAAGATTCCTGTCCCGACAACAGAACCATTTGTTGGCATAGGGGAAGACCCGGGGTTCACTCCAAGAGCGCACCAATAAGCCCTGGCTGCTGGCCCTTTCAGAAACATCTGTGAAGCAAATGCAGTCTCACCCGAAGTAGCTAACAGGGGGATTGCAGGACATAGATGTCTACAACCAGGGGAATATCAAGTGGAACTAATACAACAATAATACAACATTCATGTGTCACTTATCAACTAGATCTACTCTATGCAGCTATAGATTTTCTCTAACACAATAATGAAAATGACAGCATAACAATGACAGGAATCTAGGAACCAATCACACATACAACACAAAATGTATGTGGTTCACCCTCTCTCTAGGGATACATCCACAAAAATGTGCTTATGATATATGAAGATAAAGCTTACAGTTCTAACTTGCGCTCTGGCCATCAAATCCTCTCTCTTCTTCTCTCTTTCTCTCCCCTTCCTGTGCACCCAAGTGCAGGATCTGATCTTCGCACCCAGCTGAAGATCTTACAATACTAGAAGGCTCTCACTCTCAACACTTCTCTCTCTCACAGTACAATAATTTCTCAATCAACCATAATCAATAGCAATACCCAACGCTACTACCCACCCGACATAGGTCCTCTTCACCTCTATTTATACATTATAGTCCCTCACTGACATCCTTAGGTCGAAACTTAGGTGTCAAAAACCCTAATTACCCAAAACCCTAGGTGTCAAAAACCATAGGTCAACTTGACCCACATTTTTTAGGCTTCACCAGCATGTCTTTCCTTCCTCGTCGCGCGGTGCTCGAAAGCATCCAATGGTGGCTTTCTCTACTTGTTGAGTTGTCCATGATCCTTTTCTCTTTTTGATTTGTCATCCTTGATCTCCTCATCCAATAACTTGCTTTTCCGTACTTCTCTCTAGCTTTTCTTCTCTTTTGCTTACTTCGACCCAATGACAGTCACTGTGTTTCTCACGCAGTTCTCATTTTACCTTTTCTTCCTTGATCTTCGCTTCCTTCCATAGACAAGGGCCAACATCATTTCAGAAGAGTTGGGTACACAAAATCTGTTTCTATATAGGAGGATTCCATCAATTCCCAATTCATAATCCTCAACCTTTTGCTACATTTTACCTTGCTACAATTTTGTTACTAATTCCATGTACTGTAAGTTTGATTTTGCAGCCTCTACAAATTTGTCTTTCAATTCTGATTGGTACATGCTAATGGCTATAGCATGCAACTCATGCACTTTTCTGTGGAGTGCATTGACCACTTTGTTCTCTTTCCCCTTGATATGCTTTATATCAAAGTCATATTCACCGAGAAAATCTAATCATCTTCTTTGAATTGCATTTAGAGTTGGTTGATCAAACAAATAATTCAGACCATTATGGTATGTCCTCAACTCAAAACTCTTTCCCATGAGGTAGTGCCTCCACTTCTTCAAGGCGTGCACTATGGATGCCAACTCCAAATCATGAGTGGCATTGAGCCTTTTATGCTTCTTCAACTTCTTTGATTCATAACATACAACAAACCCATTTTTACTGTGGACTCCACCCAGTCCTTCTTTACATGCATATGTGCATACAATGAGGTCTTCATTTGGATCTGCAATCCTCAAAATTGGAGCACTTGTTAACAATTTCTTCAATTGTTGGAAGCTTCTTTCACATTCTTTTGTCCATTAAAATTTATTCCCCTTCCTTTGCAAGGAAGTGATGGGGTGAGCTATTCTTGAAAACCCTTATGTGAACCTTCTATAATAGCCAGCTAGACCCATGAAGGATCTGAATTCTGTCACATTCTTTGGTGTTGACCATTCTATAATGGCTTCTATCTCTTTAGGGTCCACTAGTATCGCATCCTCAGATATGATATGCCCCAAATAGTGAATTTTGTTCTGATAAAATGAGCACTTGCTCAATTTGGCATACAACTGATGTTATCTTAGCACTTGCAACAACATCCTCAAATGATACTCATTGTTGGCACAGGGGCAGACCCGGGGTTCAACGCTTACAACAACGCACCAACAAAACCCTAAATACCAACCCTTTTGGCAACACCTGCGAAGCAGATGAAGCCTCACCCGAGGTAGAGGTAGGGGTGGTTGTGAGACTCAGGTGTCTGCAACCTTAGTTGGGACACAGATTTGTGATTATACGACTTACTATATCACTTAGCACCATTAGTTTCTCAAGATACATTCAATAACCACTTCGCTTATAAGACAGAGCTTCGCAACATTCACTCTAATCTATAGTATTCTAGCACTCAACAACAGTAAGCTAGATCAAACCTAGTAAATCAGCACTAACCATCTTCATACATATCATATCTAACATTCATGCACATCTAGGAGCACAAAGCATAAGCAGATCTTCCTACAAATATCAAAGAACTTAACAGAAGAAGAAGTAAACAAATTGAATCAAAGAACAAAGAATCACACACAAATTTACATGGTTCACCCCCACCCTGGGGCTACGTCCACCAACTCTTCTTCTTTATTATCTCGGTCAAGCAGTTACAACACAAAGCCTCAACAATCCTTACTCCACAAAGGATAGAAGATCTATGCAGCTTGCTAGATCCTTCTTATTTGCACTTCAACACAAAGCCTTTCACAACGTCCTACAATAACTTGCACTTAGCTCTACAAGTCTCTTACAATCATGCATAGAGAATTTACAATCCACATTCGATCACACAGATCTAATTACTAGAACTAAGCCATCAAATCTCTTCTACCTTGCCTAGGCATCTATTTATACATACAAAAGTGGGCCTAAGCGTGGGAAAACCCATGGGCCGACATCCCAATCCCATTACATTATCCCAAAAACCCAAAAAGAACCCAAAGTGGGCCAAGATCCCGTGATCTTTGCTTCGTCTTGCGTGCTTCCTTCGATAGGGCGTCGAAGTCACAAAACGGTCAAATATGACCAAGTATCTCCCACAACTTGGTCAAGGGCCAATGGGCCCCCAACACTCACCTGTGACTTGTCCCAAGTCACTCCAGTCTGAACAATTCTGCTTCGAATGCCTTGATCTTGGCTCGAGCTGCTTCAACATGCTGTATTGCAACTTCTTCTTTCTCGACGAACTCCTGGATGAGTGCGACATTCACCGGCCCTTCTAGGTTTTGCTGTGATGAATTCATGACCTGTTCCAGCTCTGTTCCTTGGTTCTCGATCTCTATAAATAGCTGACATGCCTTATCCTGCAAAGGTTGAAGTTTTTGAGTTACTTCCATTAGCTTGCTCTGGAGTATATGGATCTGTTGTTATGCTTTGCGTTTCTCAGAAGACCGTTTCATTTTCTCTATGGGTGATAGGGCCTTCAACTACACCTATAGCTTTTTATCTTCATGCTTCACCTCCTAGAGTTGCGACTCCAATTTGTGCAATTCAGGATTCTCGGTTAGGTTCTCATGTATCTGCACACTTCTGCTACTTAATTGTTTGCATTCCTCAGTGAGTTCCTTAATCCTTTATACTGTGCTCCAGGAAGTCATTTCTCGCTGGTCACACTCTTCTTATGGGGTACTTAGTATGGTTTGAAGCTTCAATTATATGACTCTTTGTTGAAGTTGTTGAATAACTTCAACAAGATTCATCACTTGGCGTTTTAAGGATTCTTCTTCTTTCTGCTCTAATCCGGTTATAGATCGAAATGCTGTATTGACTGCTTCCTCGATCCTGATCTGCTTCGCGAGTAGCTTCTCCTTTTCTATTTGGATCTTCGCTCTGTCTTCTTCCATTTTTTCTTGGAGAGTGTCCCTCTCTTGTTGCGTAGCTTGGCGCTGCTCAATAATTTCCTCCTGTGCTTGCTTTAAGGCCTGGGTGGCCTGCGTGGTTTCTTCCTGTGATTTTCGAAGGCATGCTTTGAATGTGGAAGAAATCTTGCGGATTTGAACTGGTTCATCTCCCTCTTCTATTGTTCCTTCTGGAAGTTGTGCAGTGGAGACTACGCAGCTAGACCGAAGGGCCTCCTGCATTCCTTGGAGCTCGCTCTCAATTCTGTTGTACATTGCCTCTTTATTGGCTTCTTTCTTTTATGTTATTTCTTCTATAGCTTCGTTCATAGTGGCGAGGAGGAAACTGAAGTCATTTGGGGTGAGCGTGGTCTTAATCTTGGTTACATGGGTTCTAGGTTTCTTCCAGGAGGAAGGTTTCATAGGTGAAACCTTCCTTTTCTTCGACGAGTCCTCTTCGTCTTCTAGCCTCTATTCTACTTCTTCATCATTACCTTCTTGTTCGAGTGTAATGGATGTGGTCCTTATAGATCTATTGTCTATATCCTGTATTTCCTCATCCTTCTTTGTCTTCATTGTTTTCTTTGTCTCACTAGGCCCAGGTGTATCCTACGCAGCTTTTGGGCTGTCGATGTCGAACAATTTTGTGGGGTCTGCTAAAACAAAGAGGTTTGTTGACCATTCCTTGGTGTTTTCCTCCAGGTCTTCTTCTGTCAGCTTATACTAATACTGTAACTGCTCTTTGTTCTCATCAACGTGTGTTGTTATGTAAATGAAGTGGTGGTCTGTGCTGAACTTCATTAAGGGCCTGAACCTGTAGGGGGTATTCGGGGTTATCCGAGGCTTGGACTGGATGGCGCGCTTCAACTGATTGTAGTAGGCATGGAATACAGCATTGGATTATCATTATTTGATCATATCATTCGAGTACCATACAGTACTGAACTTCGCAGCTAAGGGCTCAAAAGGGTCGAGGTCCGGGAAGGTTGCATCTTCTGGTATCTCCCATGCAACAAAAGCTATAAGTATCAAGAGCCAGCTAAAATGGAATTCATGCCCCTGATCCTGGGCTTCTCTGTAGTCGATCTCTAGTTGGTTCACTAGGTACTTCACCTAGTTCATCTGTAGTCCCTCTGTGCACTTTCCTGCGAGGTCAACTACAAAGCCGGATACTTGCGTGGGTCGATTTTTGTGAATGAGCTTCCCTGCGATCAGCTGACATGCAAGGCGCATTGCACCGCTCTAAATAGAGGCTACCTTGTAGCCTCAATCTCCTTTCTCAACATCGCCATAAGCTTATTTGATCTTCTGAGAAAGAGCGCGGTCTGCGGTCTTTCCAGGATAGTATTCATGGGGATCGGGGCCCTACATGCTAAGACCTGTGATCCTATTGATCAGTGCTAGATCCACTATGATGCAGCGGTTCAAACATAGGTATCCTCTATGGTAGCTCACCAGGAGTAGCTTAACACAGGCATTGACTTCTTGGTGATGTCCGAAATGTGGGATCTTCATGATGTTCAACAGAGTGGACTGCGTGAGGTTCATGGTCCACTGTTGAGGGACGATATTTGAGTTCTTGCCCTTGGTTTTGGTTAGGTTCTTGTATGGGGCAAGTGTGTTGCATACTTTACGATCTCCCAAATTGAAATCACTGAAATTAAATGCTACAATATTGTCTTGATCTATGCGGACTGCACGTACCCCTTTTGATAGGTACGTGGTGACTAGAGTGTACTTGAAGTCTCTAGGCACACTTTTTTTGTTGATCGCACTGCTCAGAGGTGGTATGTAAGCAGGTAGGATGGATGGATATGTCCTTGCAATATTAAATATTAGGAGAGATAGTGATACATAGATCACACAGAATCCAGATCATTGTGCAGACAACGATCCTTTGTATAGGATTGTTGAATTGTGATTGTCCCTTTTGGATCTTGGGAGAGATCATAGCCGTTGATTGAAGCCAAGAAAGAGATGGAAAAATTTGTAACTTCATCACTTCGACAATTATGGGAGATAGGGTAGAAGCATGAAAAGGCCGAAGTCGCGAAGTCTCATTGGTTGTCCGATCTAATAAGAGGCTTGGGTGAACTCTTAGTCATTGGTCAGGGTCATCCGACGTTGAGCACTTCAGAAAGTTTAACTAAAGGAGAATCAAACCATTTTAGAAATTCTATAACCCAGAGTCCCGGAGCATCGAAGTCCCAAAATCATGTCGACCGTTAGATCGAGGGAATAATTTGGGAGTAATGCAGGTAGTCAGATCTAGAGAAAATATGGTGGACCATCCATTCAATTGATGACATGTTCTACATCATGTGGAAAGGGTACCATGTGGGGACACATGTCACCCGGATTCAGTACCTTTTGGACCCTAACCTGTTCATTTTTTTAGTGACACGTGGCACACATGCCATGGGTCCACATCACTATAGGTGACATCAACATGCCATGTCATCTCCGAGAGTATGGCCTCCGGGGGTGTCCAACGTCTCTACCAGTGAAAGTGTCGAAGAATGAATTCATAAATTCATGCAAAACATTGATCTAAGATCCTTTTAGGACCTTTCTAAACCATTAGATCAAGCAATGGAAGGATGGCCCAAGCACTTCGGAAGATATCACTCTGGGGGAGTTGAACGACTCGGGAGTTGAAATGTCCCAGAGTCTTGGAGTGTCAAAGTCCCAGAATGATTAAGGATCATCCATCCCAATGCTTTATTACTTCCTATCTGTCAGATTAAGCTAGTGGAAATATAGTGTAAGCAAAGGGGAGGGGTTAACCAATGGTAAGCGGTCATCGTCACTTTATGACCACTTCGGCAGGTATAACTCCGGAGGAGTTGAGAAAATTGTAAGTGGAAATTTCCCAGAGTCCCAGAGTAGTTGATTCACGTGGGTTGTTGATCTAAGACCCTCCAGGATTCCTTGTGACCATCCAATTAAGCAGTGGAAGGATAGGGTAAGTGGTTTGATGGGTAAAAATCCAGGGGAGTTGAACGACTTGAGAATTGTAATGTCCCAGAGTCTCAGAGAGTTGAAATCTCGAACTGATTAAGGATCGTCCATCCCAACACCTGATTAAGTCATGGTTGTTGATCTTTTTGAAGCCTCCATATGGGGTGGGACAATGCAGTCAACGGGATATTAAATCTCAACCGTTCGATCTTCTAGTGGAGTTAATAGAAGGGTTTCAATGAATTTTACTCCAGGAGAAGTTGGAAGATTGAAAAGAGAGAATAGATGAAGGCCAAATTCCATAGGACTTGGTCCCAGCACCGGTCTCATGATAAGGTAAAGGGGTCAATTCAAGGTGTGAAGGGCCTAGAAGTAACCAAAGCCTCGGGCATTGTTTTCGAACAAGCTCCTATGTAGAAGAATATAGAGGAAGGTGCTAAAGGGTGAATAATCCCATGGTTTCAAGCCACAGTCACATGGAAAGTTGTTTGAAGGAAGTGTTTGTGCAGAATTTGAATTTTGTACCAGTTAAAGGAGTTATGGAATATTTCGACAAGATCCTATTTCAAAACAAAAGAAAAGGGGATGAAAGTGATTTTTCGGGAAGCCATAACTTTCATATCAGATATCGAATTGGGGAAAGATTAGAGTTATTGGAAAGATGATTCATAAGAGAATAACATGGAATTGTTATAATATGGAGAATGATAATATATTTATTCATTAATTGAGAAGAAAAAAGGACATGTAGCATTGTTTGCAGATTTGTTTTATAATATGCATAATTCTAACAAAATGGTTTCTTGCACATTTTGCAAAATTAGGGGGTGTAAACATATCAGTTCAATATAATAATGCATATTCAAGAAATGGAAGAAGGAGATGGATATTACAACCATGATAAAGAGGCCAAAGGTCAAAATATTAGAGTTGGTAATGCAGATATAGAATCAAGCAGACACAAGGGCAGAGGGGATCATGAAACATTGATAGAGACTGTGAAAATCCTGCAAATAGAAGTGTTGAATTACAAAGAAAACAATGAGAGACTAATAAGAGAAAAAAAGAAGATAAATTCTCAAGTGATTCAAAGCTTAAATCAATTGTAGAGGAAAACAAAGAATGAAGAAAACTCAAAACAGGAGGAAGAGGGAAGATGTCATGAAAGAAGATATGACCGTAGAAGAGCTAGTTATTCAAGGAGTGCTAGAAAAACTCATAGAAATCGCTCACCTCCCTACTCAATAAGGAAATTTTATGCATCTGAAGATTTCATAAGTAGTCTAGAGGTGTCTCCTATTAGGCACCAAAGAAGAAGACATGGATTGGACAGTTTGCAAGGAGAGCTAAGGAAGCTTAAGACACCATCTTTTGATGGTGAAAGAGAAAGGAAATATGATGTTGAAGCATGGTTTCTTGGACTTAGGAGGTATTTTCAATTGCATAACTACTCATCAAACCTAGAAGCCAGAATTGTCACATACCATTTATATGGGAAAGTTGCTATGTGGTGGGATCAACTGAAGCAAGTTGAGCACATTAATGAGAGTAGGATCACTTGGAAGAAGTTCAATAAATATTTTTAGAAGGAGTACCTTTCAAAGCACTTCTATGACAATAAAATGTAGGATTTCTTTGAACTTAGGTTGGGAAGCATGACCATGGAAGAGTATGAAAAGAAGTTCATGGGGATTCTAAAGTATGCGGGGTTTATAAAATATGAGAAGGTAAAAGTACAAAGGTTTTTAACTGGACTTCCATCCTTTTATAAAGAGAAGATTCAATATGATGAACCTAGGACTTTGACTGAGACCATTAGGAAGGCTAAGTACCTGTATGAGCAAGGAAAGGGTAGAGAGTCTTTGTAGAATTCTTGGAAGGATAAGAAGAAGGAGAAGTATGATTAGAGAAAGAAAGGATTCAAACCTCATTTCAATAGAAATATCCCAAATAAAAATCATCCCAACCAATATGCTAGGGATCAATCCAAGAGAGAAGACTCCTTGGGAAAAAGGGGAAGACCACCAATCCAATGTTGGGGATGCAAATAAGATCACATGTACAAGGATTTACCTCATAAAAAGGACAAAGTGAATACCATGCACAACATCCAATAGGATACAAAATTAGAAGACATGGGAAGAATATATCCAGCCTTAGATGATCAAAAAGAAGAGTACCAATCTGGTGGAAGGTAAGATCATTAATCAACCTATTTCTATTTTAGTTGATTGAGGAGAAATTCATTGTTACATTGATCCCAAAATAGTGGATAGATTACATTTGGATAAAAGTAAGCTTGAAAAATCATGTTTGGTTCAGCTAGCCACTGGAACCAAAAGGAGAATCCATGATATGGTCATAGGTTGTTCCATAAGTCTTAATGGTGTGAATACTAATGTTAATCTAAATATTATACCATTGGGGTATTATGATATTCTAATTGGAATGGATTGGTTGCACAAGCATCATGTTGTCCTAGATTTTCATAACAAGACATTTACATGTCTTAATGAAGAAGGAAAACAAAGCACTGTGAAAGGAGTTCCAAGACCCATCTCTATAAGGGAGATTTCAACCTTACAGCTGAAGGGATGTTTTAGAGAAGGATGTCAATTGTATGCAGCGCATGTGGAGGGACCAAAAAATACAAAGGGGCCAAGCCTTGAAGAATTTTCGGTACTTCAAGAGTTTGAAGATGTATTCGAAGAAATGCCTGGGTTGCCACCAAAGAGGGAGATATATTTATCTATTGATTTAGTGTTAGGAGCTGCCCCGATATCAAAAACACCTTACAGAATGAGTACACCAGAATTAAAATAATTACAAATGCGGCTGGAAGAATTGTTGAAGAAAGGATACATATGTCCAAGTGTTTCACCTTGGGGAGCACCAATACTCTTTGTCAAAAATAAGGATGGAACTTTGAGGTTGTGTATTGACTTTCAACAACTAAATAAATCCACTGTGAAGAACAAGTACCATCTACCCAGAATTGATGACCTCTTTGATCAGCTAAGAGGGGAAAAGATATTTTCAAAGATAGACTTGAGATCGGGATGCCATCAGGTAAGAATCAAGAAAGAAGACATCCATAAGATAGTCTTTAGAACCAGGTATGGGCATTATGAATTTGTAGTGGTTCCATTTGGACTGTCCAATGCACCAGTTGTCTTTATGTTCTTAACGAATGGCATATTTATAAATTGTTTTGATAAGTTTGTCATAGTATTCTTGGATAAAATACTTGTCTATTCTAAGTCAGAGGAAGAGAATGAACATCACCTAACATTGGCATTGAAAGTGTTGAGGGAACATCAGTTGTATGCGAAGCTTAGTAAGCATTATTTTTACCAAGAACATATCCATTACTTGGGAAACATTATTTTAGAAAAAGGTATAGAAATGGATCCAGAGAAGATTGAAGCCATTAGAGGGTGGCCAACACCCATGAATGTTTCAGAAGTCAGATCTTTTATGGGGTTAGTTGGTTACTACAGAAGATTTATAGTAGGGTTCTCTAAGATTGCTCATCCCATCACTTCTTTGCAAAATAAGGGAATTAAATTTGAATGGACAACATAGTGTGAAGAGAACTTTAATTTGTTGAAAGAATTACTTACTAGTGCTCATATTTTAAAGATTGTTGACCCAAATGAAATTTTTGTGGTATGTACAAATGCATGCAAGGAAGGAATTGGTGGATTCCTCACTCAAAGTGGACATGTCATTGGTTATGAGTCCAGAAAGATTAAAGAACATGAGAGTAAGTATGCCACATGTGACTTGGAACTTGCTTCCATTTTTCACGCTTTGAAGATGTGGAGGAATTATCTCATGGGGAAGAGATTTGAATTAAGAACAGACCATAGTGGTCTGAAACATTTTTTTGAACAACCAACTTTAAATGTCAGGCAGATGAGATGGCTGGAATTTTTAAGTGAATAAAATTTTGACATCAAGCATATCATAGGAAAATAAAATAAATTTGTTGATGTACTTAGTAGAAGAGTACATCTCATGCATGCTACAACTGTTAGTATGCATCAATCAAATTTAAAGAGCAGAATTTTAGATGTTGTTGTCACAGATCAGCATTACCTACAGGTAAAGGAAATCTTACAGCAAGAAAAATTACAATAGAAAATTAAAGAATATGAGATGAAGGAAGATGGATTACTTATGCATACAAATAGAATTTATGTCCCTAGTTTTGGAGAACTTAGTGTTGATTAAGGTTGGTTGTCATTGATGTCAACCCTTGAAGAAAGACCCGTAGCACAAAGTTTTGGGTAATGGACCCAATAGTGTTTGATGTAAATATGACTCATTATTGTTTTGTCATGGTTGATAAGAAGTAAA
>ML779566.1:214669-231817 GCA_009831015.1 Picea engelmannii
GGAGCTTCCCTCAGGTTGTAGCCTGAGAAACTAGGAGGTTGGAACCTCCTTCCAGTTGCAGCTGGAAAACAAAGGAAGTTGGTGCTTCCAATGAATGTAATTCTTCAAGACATATAAGAAAAATCATTCTGTGGTTTTCTCCCAATTTGGGTTTCCATGTAAAAAACTGTTGTACTGTGCATGTGTGTGATTGATTATTTATTACTGCTCATTATTGGATAATAATTCTACATTGATATAACATTTGAAGAAAAAGGATTATAATTACGTTATTACTGATTCACCCCCTCTCTCAGTAATCCAACACTTAGGAATTTGGTATTAAAACAAATGCATAATGTTCCATGTGTCGGACATCCTGATTACCAGAAAAAAAATTGCATTAGTAAGAAGCCAATTATTTTGTCCAAGAATGGAAAAAGATGTTGTTGATTACATTTCTAGATGTATGGAATGTCAGAGAGTGAAAGTTGAGCATAGAAACCAAGTGGGTTTTCTATAGCCATTACCAATTACAGAGAAGAAATGGGAAGTGGTAACCATTGATTTTATAACTAAATTTCCCAGGACAACAAGACAACATGATTCAATCATGGAAGTGGTTGATAAATTGACAAAGGTTGCTCATTTTGTTCCTGTAAAAATGACTCATACAACAACTAATAGTGCATAAATTTACATGAGGGAGATTGCTAAGTTGCATGGGATACCTAAGGCAATTGTCTCAGACAGAGACACAAAGTTTACTTCAAATTTATGGAGGGGATTGTTTAAAGTATTTGGTACAAATCTTAATTTTATCACATCATACCATCCACAGTCAGATGGGCATATGGAGAGAGTCAACCAAGTAATTGAAAACATGTTGAGAATGTATGTGATGGATAAGCCATCTAAGTGGGAATATTACTTGCACTTGGTTTAGTTTTCCTATAATAACATGTATCAAGCTTCATTGAAAATGATCCCATTTGAAGCTTTGTATGGTAGGAAATGCAATACTCTAGTGAGTTGGGACAACCCAGCAGATAGAGTGGTACTTGGGCCAGAATTTCACAAGGATATGGAAGACTAGATGGTTAGAATTAAGCAGAATTTAAAGGCAGCTCAATAGAGACAAAAAATTTATGCAGATAAGAACATGACAACTAGAGAATTTAAAGTGGGGGAGCATGTGATTTTAAAAGTGAAGCCGAAGAAGAGCTCTTTGAAGTTGAGTAGTTGTACAAATCTAGCATCTAGATTATGTGGTCCATTTGATATATTGGACAGAATAGGGTCAGTTGCATACATGCTTGCATTTCATGCTTCCATGAATGTGCATAATGTATTTCATGTCTCTTTGCTAAAAAAAACATGTACATGATACTAACCATGTTATTGATTGGTATATGATTCAGGTAGAGATATAGGGAGACTTTCAGGTCTAGCTAATGCGAATATTGGACAGAAAAGTCAAAATGCTCCAAAATCGAGTTATAGAGCTAGTAAAATTCAAGTGGACATGATACTGTCCTAAAGATGCTACTTGGGAGCATGAAGATGCCATGCGAGTGGAGTACCTACAACTTTTTGAATAAATTTTGAAATTTTGTTTTATGTTTTGTATATGCACTGAGGACAGTGCCAAAATAAGGAGGAGGGGAATGTAATACCCCGTTTTTTTAGCCCCGTATTAAATAATGTATTTTGTTAATCTATGAAAGGCCAGAGTGCCCAAACAATTAAAAGAGGCCAGCGTGCCTAGGAAATGTAATGTTTTGATCATTATTAATAATAAGTACATCACTGGTTGCTAGATGGACAAGGACAAGAGTTATAGGGGGGCTATGATTCCACAAGAGAGGGGGCTTGAGGAGCTAAGTGTTTATTTTATATTTTTATTTACCCATTTTTGTTTTAATGGAGAATATTAGTTACATGATCTTCTTGGGGGAAGGCCATGTGGTTCTCTAATTCCAAGAATTATATAAACCCATATTTCGTCTGTTTGGGGGTTCACTCATTCACTCCCTCACTCATTGTTCATTGTTCATTTTTAATTGTTCAAACCTTTCATTTTGTTCTCTCTCCATTCATTCTTTCACCCACTCTTCATTCCTCATTCATGATTTGGGCTTGGGAAAGAACAACGAATTGTTGGAGAAGAGCCATGGTTTTATTGGCTGTAATGACTGTTGGTGTATTCCAGCCATGAATTAATGCCTGCATGTATGAAATGCATTGACATGCATTAAGTTTTTCCCATAGCTGTGAATCCTGAGAGTACCAGCATGGACATTCTTGACTAGATTCATTGGATCCCTGGAAGGAGGTGGACAACCTAAGGGACTGTGTGACAAAGAAAGGGTTCCATCCTCTTGGGTTGTGCATGATGGGTAGAAGAGATTTGGTGTACTTTGGATTTTTGTGTGTGTTGAGAAGCCTGTGAGAGCTTGAGTGTTGACTGTTTTGGGAAGCTGAGTGACACTCTGGAGCCCTCCTTTTGAAATCATAGCCCTAGCTCGGGGGTGACATTGTTGTTGAGACTTGGAAAAATAGTGTCTACGATTGGGTGGAACGTCCTTGGTCTACAACTAGTTGGTGATTCATTTCATTAAATATAAGTTCTCTCTCTATCATGGCTTCATTTACATGTATACTTATTTCCGTTGTGTAATTATTAATATATGAAATTTGTATCTATAATAAGCATGTTCGTTGGTTATTGTTGTGCATGACATATGGTTCATTTATTTTATGTTGTTGCATGAATCTTGATCTATGCATGTCAATATTTCATGCATATTTATTAATAATTTTTTTATCATAATTCAAAATTAGTTCAGAAGCGAGCTTGAAGTAGCATGCCTAGCCTGTGGGTGGTTAGGTACATTACAAGATTGAAACATTTGTATGCTTTCCTTTGGCTTGAGTACCAAACCAATATGCCTTTATCAACTCATGAATTGAACTTTTCCATTATGACATTTTCTCTTTTAATGTAGCATTTGCTTCCGAAAACTATGAAGTGCTTCACATTTGTTGGTCTTCCTTTCCATAACTCATATGGAGTCTTATCATTGTTAGTTCTGAGCATCCCTATGTTCTGAATGTGAACTATTGTATGCACTACTTGTACCCAAAATACATTTGTCAACTTGGAATCCATTAACATGGTTCTGGCCATTTCTTGTACTATCATGTTCTTCCTTTTGACAACTCCTCTTTTTTGAGGTGTCCTAGCTGTGGAGAACTACCTTTTTATGCCATGCTCACTGCAGAAGTCCATAAATTCCTTTGATGTAAATTATCCTCCGTTGTCTAATATCAAACACTTGATTTTCAACTCTATCTTAGTTTCAACCATCTCTTTGGATGTCTTGAATTTTTTGAATTCCTCTGACTTCTTATTTAGAAAGAAAACTGCAGTCATTCTTGTGTAGTCATCGACTAGTAGCATGAAGTATTGTTCACTTTTCAATCATTTTCTTCTTGTAAATCTAACTAGTTCCATATGTACAATCTCCAATGGTTTTTTGTGGAGTATTCCTTTGAATTTAACTTTATCTTGGTCTTCTTTTCCTGTAGAAAGTGATTGCGTAGAATGTTTGTTGGTTTCGATATCTCGGTCATTTCTCTTACTGCTTCCTTTTTTCTAACTTTGACAAGATTATCAAAATTTATGTGACCCATTCTTTTGTGCCAGAGACAACTTTCATCGTCCTTTCCTATTTCATTTAGAACATATGTGTTGCTTGAAGTCCTTACAGTTGTAGCTACCAACTTGCTTGATTCTATTTTCCTCATCTCACACTTATTTGAATAAAAAACAAGTCTGTGTTCTTGATCACACATTTGACTTACACTTAGAAAATTGTGTTTCATGTCTTCAACCAGTAATTCATTTTATGTCTTGGCATCCTTACTTCCGATATTGATTGTGCCCTTTCCAATGATCCTGGTTGATTTTTCATTCCCAAATGAAACTAATCTAACTATATCCTTATTCAATGTCAGAAACCTGTATTTGTCACCTATCATATACTTTGAGCATCCATTGTCAACATACCATACACATTTCTTGTGTTGAGCTTGTAGAGAAAGATTGAATTCTTCAGTGTTGAATTGATCATGCTTTCTTATCCATATCCTTTGTGGTTATTTCTTATGAATGTTGATATTCTGCTTTGGCTCCCTTGGAGAAATAATGAGTCTGCAGTCTCTAGCCATATGTCCAAAGTTGTTTCACTTGTAGCATTCAACCTCATCACTTAATGATCCAAATCTGTTGTAGCTTCTATTATGTGCTTCATGAGGTCTTCTTGGATAACTATTTCTTGAATAAACCTCATCATTTCTTTTGTTCTTGGTATTGGCTCTACAATTTACAGTTTTGTGCCCAAAATTATGAGATTAATAACATGAACCAAGAAAAATAGTTTGATACCTAGGAGTAGAAGATCTTTTGAATGGTGTCGCTCTTCTAATTCCTTATTCTTATTGAGGTATTTCTATAGTTGGTTGTTGTTGATACTCACTTTTGAATCTTCTAGGTGGTGCAATGTCTTTGTAATTTTCCCCTTGATTCTTTATGTCTTCTTTGTTTGAGGGACCTCTGAACACTTCTACATAGCGTCTTGGTTCTCCCCTTCTTGCTCTATCATTTTGGAGCTTGAACTTTTCCATGTCTGAGTCTGATCGTATCCCAATCCAGGTCTATCATAGTAATGCCTTTGACTGTTAATGATATTATCCAATATCTCGGTGTTATTTTTTTACATGTCCTTCTTTTGAAGGTCCTTTCTTAGAGTGACTATGTTAGCTTCCAATCCTTCAATGGTCTTGTCTATTTCTTCTAATTTTCCTCGGAGAGCTTCTTTAATGTTATTGTCTTCTTCTTCCGGGAGTTTAAGCTTCGTGATTTTCTTCTCGACTTCTTTAGAGTTCTGATATTCTTCTTTCTTCTATGTTATGCCTCGAGTGACTTGTTTTTATTCTTTTATCTTTTGATAACTTTTATTGCACTCAACAATTCTTCTTTGTAATCGATTTCTGCCTCTTCATATTCTTCTTTGGATATTTCTTCATCATAGTCTTATATTTCCATGAATAGTACCCTTTATGTATCAGTATCGTTGACTTCATCTTCGTCTGGTGAAGAACTGTCTTCCTTGATGCAAAGGCTGGTGAAGAACTGTCTTCCTTGATGCAAAGGCTTTTCTTGAAAAACTTCTTTTTATTTCTTCTACCCTTTTGAATTTAGTTTTTCTTTTTAGGGTCATCCTCTTTTTCATTTCTTTTATTTTTCTTATAAGGACATTTACTAGCAAAATAACCAACACCATCACAACTAAAACAAATCAATGGAATCTTACCTTTGTATTTTCCAATTTCTGGTTTCATCCTTCTGACGAAGTTAGCCACTTCTTCATCTTCTTCTGAATCATCGTTGCAGCTACAATATGACTTTGGCTTTTGTTTGTCTTTCTTCTCCATCTTCTTGGATAACATAGTTACCAACTTAACGAGAACTCTTTGGAGTTCTCATTTTTCATAAGTTGCATTTTTTACCCCCATTTCAAAAAATGGTGCTACCGGTAGCACCATTTTTTGAAACGGGGTAAAAAATGGGACCTCTAAAAAACAAGAACTCTACCGGTAGCACCCCTTTTTTTGCAGTAGTTAAAATTTGGATCCATTCAGACCCGTGGCATTGACAACTTATGTCATTGTGGACAAAGACCTTAAAATTGACCCTTGAATCAAAAAGCAGTGCTACCAGTAGCACCGATTTTTTTTTGGAGTTAAAATTATCACTTAATTGAAATTGTGGCATCGACAACAACTACCATCATCGATAAACAACTCAAAATCGACTCCTAAATCATTGCTTAAAAAATGTTTTTATACTTAAAAAATTAAAATAAAAATAAATAAATAAATAAGATTTCTTTTTAAAAAAAGTAAAACAAAAAACAACCATTTTTATTAGAAAAATTGTAACCAAAATTTAATGTTTTTTAAAGAAAAATTAAAAACTAAAAAAACTAGGAAAGACAAATCAATTAAAAATGTAGTTTTTTTAAGTTAAAAAAGTTAAAAAAATTATAAAAGAAAAGTGAAAAAAAAAACTTTAAATAAAAAATTAAAACTGAAAAGGAAAGAAATCTATACATATATGGAAAAATAAAAATAAAAAAAAAACCAATTTTTTTTTTAAAAAATTGAAAAATATGTAAATAAATTGAAAATAAAAATTAAAAATATATTAAAAAACCAAAAAAATTAGATTGAAATACAAAATTTAATAAAAATTGAAAAAGAAAAAAAAAGACATACATAAAATTAACACAAAAATTTTAATAATATATTAAAAATAAAAAAAGATAGCATAGAAAACTTTATACACAATATTTAAAAAAAATTAAGAAAACTTCAAAAAATTTCATATTTTATAATTTTAAAACATTAAAATAAAATATTTAAAAAAAACAAAACACTTATAAAAAAAAATTGTTTCAAAACTAAATAAAAAATAATAAAAAAATTGTTTAAAAAATCATTTTTAAAATAACTTTTATGAATTTTGGCATATCCCCACGTGCTAAGGCCTAGTCTCATGGGACTGGACCTTAGCCCGCCGCAAGCTAGGGCAATGTCAGGCATCGGCCCCCACAACACCCACGATGCCTAGCCAACATGCAAGGGACAAGCCTTAGCCCATGGGGGTTGCGGAGATGTCAAGCATCATCTCCCACAACACTCATGGCACCCAGCCAACCCAATTTGTTAATATTTTTCTGAATATTTTTATTTTAGATTTTTTTTTATTGAATTTTTTTCATTTTTTTGCGTTTTTGAAGTATTTTTTTATTATTATTATTTTATTTACAGTTTTAAGGCATTTTAATGATTTGTTTTTTACAAAAATTATATATATATATATATATATATATATATATATATATATATATATTAAAATTATAATTTTTTAGGAAAATTTTAAATTTTTTTCATTTATTTTTAGTTATGTTTTTTTTTCACCCTTTTTTTAATCTTTTTTTTTTAAATTGAATTTTGAATATATTTTTTTAAATGTGTTATTTTCTTCATTTAAGAAAAAAATATTTGTGAAGATTTCGTCCTTTCTATTTATTTATTTTTTATTGTAAATTTACAAAAAACAAATGTAAATAAATTTTCAAGTGACCATTTCGGGTCCAATTTTGAGTTGTTTATTTGCATAGGGATTTGTTGTCAAGGCCAAAATTTCAATTAGGTCATAAATATCTATAATTTTAATGTTTAGAAAAAAAAATTGTTTTAGGTAGTATCACTTTTTGATTTAGGTGTTGTTTTTAAGGTTGTTTTGATCATCTATATGAGTTTTTAAGGCCATGCTTGAAAAAGTTTTAATTTTACCCAGGATAGAAAAATGGTGCTACCAGTGGCACTACTTTTTTATTTGGGGGTTGATTTTCATGTTTTTTATGCAAAAATATGGGTTTTAAGGGCTAGAGTTCTTGTTTTGAGGTCACAGTTCTTGTTAAGTTGGTAACTTTGTTGGATGCCTTGAATGTTGCTTCCTTCATGACTTGATTGACTTGTTCTATCCTAATCTCATAAGTTGTAAGTATCCCGTGCAACGCATCCATGGTCATTGTAGCCTTTGGTACTATTTACTATTTCTTCGACTTGTAGAAAGTGGGCTGCTATGTTTTCATCTTCATTCATCTTCAATTGTTCGAACTTATCTATGAAGATATGAATTTTAGCTTCCTTGACTTTCGTATCTCCTTCGTAGAATGTCTTCAGTTTATCCCACATTTATTTTGTGGAATCAAATTGTACAATCTTGGTATGTATCGTTTGAGTCATACCATTCACGATAGATGTTTTTGTCCTTTGAATCTTTTTCTTTGAGATTCTTTCCATCTCTATCTGTCAAGGGAGTGGTCGGTGCTTTATATCCATCTACTGTTGATTGCCAAACATCGAATCCTTGTGATTTTATATAAGTTTTCATTCTTCTACTCCAGAAGGCATAATTCTCACCATCAAACTATGGTACCCCAATCCTAGCATGATCCATGATCTCCTTCCAGTGGTTAGACTACTTCTTGAAGGACCTGCTCTAATATCAATTGTTGGATTACTGATAGGGGGGTGAATTAGTAATGAGCAATAATATTACTTTTAACCACAATTTATTCTTCAACTATATTCAATAGTTTATCTTTAAATTCAATAGATCATCACTAGTATAAACATAAACAACATCACAATAGATACACGGTACACAATTATTTACGTGGAAACCCAAATGGGAGAAAACCACATAATGTTTTTTCTTATATATTAATCCAAAAGAAAACATTCATTGGAAGCACCAACTTTTGATTCTCCAGCTACAACTGGAAGGGGGCTCCAACCCCCTGTTCTTAGGCTCCAACATGAAGGAAGCTACAACTCCCTAGTTCTCTAGCTCCAACCAGAAGGAAACAACAACCCCCTAGGTTCTTTGGCTACATCCAGAAGGTGGATAAAACCACCTTTAATTGCCCCGTCCTGTCGCCCTGAAATATAAATTAATACCAAATGTCTTAGACTCTTCCAGTGTCACAACCTTTGTCACAACTTTGTCACTGTCACTCTCTCTGTTATTGTCACTATCTTTTTCACTATCACAACTTTTTCACTGTCATTATCTTTGTCACTGTCATAACTCTGTCACTGTCTCATCAACCTGTATCTGATCACCAACCATATAAACATGTGCCATACCATACATCAAGTGTATACCAACATACATACTATCGCATGCATCAATCATGAATCAAAAGATACATCAACAATGAATAGTCAATCATGAACAAAGCATCAACCATGTACAACCTATGCCATATACCATACCATCAACCATATGCATATCTGAACCATTTCATCAATGAAGAATATCTAACAACCTATGCATTTCCCTCATGCATACATCACCATACAACATAGATATCCCTAAACCAAGTACACATATCTCAAAGATGTAAACTATAAGAACCATATCAATATTGTACCATACATAAGAGTGTTGCTCACTCAACCAAGAATCCAACATATACCATGTCCAAGTACCACAACCATCACACCAAGAATGCCTCAAGCATTCACAACATCATAAGAAAATCTAATCATCAAAACAAACTAATAACCATACTAGAACTTCTATAGTTGACCTGAACCTATAGAATGATGACCTGTGAACCTACTTTCAGATTCTGGGGACTTGGTACCAACATCTATTCAAACCTTCATTAGATTTTCACATATGTGCGACCTTCTCTTCTACAACCTGTGAATATCTATGCTTTCCTTCACTACATCCCACATACACCCACGCCCTTCTGACCTACAACCCACAGATACCTTAAAAACTAGGGTTTGTTTCAACCCTAAGACTTTCTCCTTCAACCTTCCTTTGCTACCTCAGAAAAATGTCATCACAACCTTAGAAAAATATCACTATTTCACAAGATAAATAATCAATGAATGAGTAAGTGAGTTTTCTTGTGAATGACTTCTTGATGTGCTTGTATACTTGTGCTAGGTAACTCCTCTCCTTAATTTAGGGATTATAGGGTTTTATTGTTACAACAACTTTACCCCTTTGACTAAGACTTATAACAAACTAGGGGCTTCTTATCCACTCTTTGATGCCTCCAACTTTATAAGGCCATATCTCCCTAACCATGAGAAACCATGTGGTGTTCTGCATATCATCGAAAATGACACGATGAGTACCATCCAACCATGAGTGAGTTACCTTCATTTACTCCATCCTTCATGACTTAATTCCTCAT
This sequence comes from Picea engelmannii, assembly GCA_009831015.1. NCBI lineage: Eukaryota > Viridiplantae > Streptophyta > Pinopsida > Pinales > Pinaceae > Picea > Picea engelmannii. Next base: position 224,506 of record ML779566.1, read on the forward strand.
TCAACTAGAGGATCCTTAACCATGCTTAAGGGTTTCTTCCAGGCTTCTTCAAAGAATCTTCCTATGAGGGCCATGCTTAGAGATACACCATAAGGGGACCACTTGGGAGACTTCTACAAATACGCCCATCACATTAGTTGACATCAATACAATATTTGTTGACATTAATGACAAACAACTATCCAACATCTGACCCTCAGGAATTAAATCAACTACTTCAAGATGGGTTTTTCAACTTGTTTGTCCAAGGTGTTATACAAGCTCACCCTAGGCCTGAGAGGCCCCCTTTTCAACCTTGCCAAAGTTTATCAAATTTCCATGTCCCTGCCTATGTCTGTCTTCAACCTGAAGTACCCATCAATGATGGGTGGCAAGAAATTGTCCAACAACCTGTAATTCACCACCATGGTTGGCCCAATGTATCATTACCAGTACCTATGAAACCACCATTGAATCAAAATGATCAAGTTTACCATGTCATATCCCCTATGCAATATTATCATGCCACCAAGAAATTGAAGACTACCATCCCCGAGCTTTCGACAGATAAAGGCAAGAAAGTGGCTTCTCCCTCCAATTCATCTAAGGAGTCTTCAGATTCAGTCACTTATCATGCCCATCATAATGATACACAGTCCCATGTCCATAGAGAAATTCATTTCCAAGGTTCAAATCAGCCCCTTGTTGCAAAGGTTTATTCAGTAGAAAAATCAAAGAAAACATCAAGTGGTGAGAAGAGGTAGACTGCCTCTCATAATAAATATGGATTTTAATCACTATGGAAATCTTTTTGGAAAGTTTTATTTATGTTTTATGGATGGATATTTTGTTTTATTTTGGGTAGTATGGATACATATACATTTTTGGACAACCATCATGTTTTATGGATGACAAAACATTTTTGACTATTTATATATAAGTGATTTTGGGAGATACAAGGAAAATTTTAAACATATATTGCGTGGATTTTGATTGATGGAATATTTCAATTAAATGGTGGAGTAACAAGGATGGAATCATAATTAAAAGGACTTTTGGTTAAGAGAATAGTTAAAGGGTCCCACCTATTAGTTACTAATTAATATACCCTTATTATTTATTATTACTTGTCTCAAATTTGTGTTAAGTTAATTAAAACTTAACTAAAAAGGTATTTTGAACTACCACAACCTCTTTTGGAAGAGATAAAAGCTCATTACAAAGAAAGAGACATGAGAGAGAGAGCGATTAAATAATTTTCTCATATAAGGTTTGCTCTTATACTTGCGAGATTATCTTTTTCATTCATTCTGAGTTTTCTAGAAATATTAACCCTCTTGTTGACAACATGGTCTTATTGAAGGTAGCACGATTCAAAGATTGAGTCATATATTTCAACATCTTGTTATAGAAAGGTGGATAATTTATCTTAGGCAGCATGTGTATTCTGATTTGTTTTTAGATTAAGTTTCATGAATGATAAATAATATTTTGCAGAGTCAGTAAATGATGCTTTGTGGAAAAGTTGATCCATATTTTTAGTCTCAATCCTTTCTTGTTGTCAGATTCATTTTGTATGGTTCCCATCAGAGGCTTATAAATCTGATATTGGCCCAGATCCTTGTAGGGGTTTGAAAAGAGGATTATTTTTGTAATTCAAAATGAAATCAATAAAGAAATCAGATTGTTGATTTTGTATCACTTGTGTATCATTTGGTTCCTTTTACAAATTATTATCTCATTTATTGCTTTGTCTTGTACACAATACATACACTTTTTCTTTTTCACTTTCTTTTTCACAGTTAAATAATAACAAAAAGACCAACATTGGTTCCTAGTATTTATTACTTGTGAATCAAATTCTTTTTTGTTTAAGGATAGAAACCTCGGGCAACATTCCCAAATATCTTACTCTAGCCAAGTAAGATTAAAAAATGATTGAGTTAGGTACTTCATACCTTTTCCTGAACATTTATTTGGTGACCATACTGGGGAGATCCTTCCATATCTCTCTGGTTGTTGTACTTTATTTTTGTAATCAATTTATTTTGTTTATTGTGCTTATTTTTCTTTAACTGGTTTATTCCATGACTGTGTTTGTTAATAGACAACCAAATATTGATTATGGTATTGAAGATAAAACTATCATTTCTTTAACCCTATTCAATACCATTTTAGAAACAACTAACACTAGAGTTGAACTCCGCCGCTCTTGGGAATTCATTTCTAAAGATATTGGAATGCAAGAATAGTGGGAAGCCTGACAAAGGCGACCCAAGAATCAACCTCATCATTGAAATTTTTTATTATTTCCTCTAGCTCTCGTATCTCTCGAAGAACAAGGGGGTTGTCACCTGGAAATATTCCTATATCTGAAATAGGAAGAAGGAAGGTTGTCATAAAGAGCCAACAAACTTTTCTTTGGGTAACCTTATCTGATTCAGCTAGCTCTACCCTACATGTTGTTTCCTTCACCTCAAATATGAAATCTTCTAGTGGTAGTAATGGCACCGAGGTTTCCTCTTCTTCACAACCCTCAACTTCATCTGTAAACAGGAGTATCTTTAGCCATCAAATTCCAATTCAATCTACATCCAATCCAATGAAAAATCATTAAAAAATATGGCTTATTTTAATTTGAAGAAGATGCTACCACCAACACATGGCACGTGTCTTCTCCATTAAATCTTACACCAGCCACCCAACCTCTTCCAAATTTTAAGGATCATCTGCCTAAGTTTTCTAGAAATGGCATGATTTGAAAATGAAAGGCTTGTGTCTCTTAAAAATTGCAATTGAAATTTGTATGTGCTTGGGTAATAATATCAAGTTACAAACACATAAAACTTAATGAGTTTTTTTTACTTAATCATGAGCAGCATAAACAGACATAACAACCATCAAATTAAACACATTAACAAAACAAAATGATAAATGAGTTCACCCCTCTCTTGGGCTACATATCTTGGTCTAGCTTCCAATGGATCATTTTCATTAATGCTCAAAGTGTCAAAAAGAGTGATTTACAATGCTCAGAAAGAAAAATAGATGGCTCCAATGGCTCTAGAATGTCCAAATACCCCTATTTGGGCTCTTCCTACACTTGGTTTGGCCAAAAACTGAGTAGGAATCACTTCCTAGAAATTTCTCCCAATTCTTTGTTGTCTCTTCTCGCCAAAACACACTTGTGTGTGATTAACTTGGCTCACGGGTGTTTCCCGTGCCAAAAACCCAACACAGCGTGCATTCTACAAATCGTGGAAAATTGTCGAATAGTTAGGAGGCATAAGATCCTTTCTCAGTGGAAGTCCTGGTCGCATGGCCTCCATGTGGCCATGTTCAAGTGCTAAATCTGGACCCCGCGCTTATGAACTGACCGGTGGATACCATGACATGGCTTGACCATTGGTTAGAGTTGTTGGCTATATGGACTAGTGTAAAGACCAGACTTATGATATGGAACCCCGTGCCAAAGGTTGTATGGGAGTGGTGTGACTAAGGGTTGGGGCTAAGCCCCGACCCTTTCTCCGCCCATATGAACATTACTTCAAACTTAAATACATATGAATTTATATAAGGGTAAGAAACAAAAGGTAGGTGGGTTGGTACCCTGGCCTACATGGAGACTCTAGCTTTGGTGGAGGTCCCGGGTTCAACCCCCACAGACTCCATATAAATTTTACCGCATAAACCAATAATGGGGTGCCACATGGCGGCCCCTGGATGGGCCACGTGGCACCTTCCCCTTCACTCCAAGCATGCCATGTGTCGAACTTCAATTGGTCCATGTAACCACTTGCCACATCAACTGCCAAATCACCACTTTCCATGTGTCAGTATGGTACCATGCCACGTCAACACCTCTGCCCAGTCAGCAATCCATGTCACACTACCATGTGTCAATACGGTCTACACAGTCAGCATGTACGGACTGTACAGTCAACAAAAATTTTGCATGTTTGGCAAAGTGGAAAGAATGCGATATCTCTCGCATATGACGTTTTTTTGAACCTGTTCAAGTTGCGTTGGGGTCATGAGGACGAGGCCTATGCACGAGTCTGTTTTCAAGCAATTCCCAACACTTTTATTTTTTAGCATATTTTGATCCCCTATATCACTCCTCCCCATTGGGAAGATTTTGAACCTCCAAAAGACTACTTTCAGTCTATCTGAAGATGAGGATATAGTTCCCTCACCTTTCCAACCTCAATTGTTGTGGTGGGAAATCCCCCTACAGACTAGTAAATAGGGTTATATTATGCATGCAGATATGACCAAAAGAAACCTACTTTCTACCTTCGTCCCCAGACCTAATCCCCATTTCTTTTCAACAAATACATGGTTAGACCAACATACCTTGTTTCAGATGTTCGATGTGGATCCTTCTTCATGCTTGATCGCTTGTTAGTAACTCTCCTCCCAAGGCTGACCTGAATACAAAACAAGCAACAAACTACACATGCATTTTACCTATAGACTAATGGGTTATAGATTCAAACATATATTTACTAAACTATGAACAACTCATATAGTGGGACGGGAAAATCATTTCTTTATTATTAACTTTAATGAATCAACTTACAATGTCGAGACCGGCCACTACTCCACGAATCCTGATCCTGGGCTCCTCTTCAAATGTCCTCCAACTTATTTTCTTTGTATCTCTCTTTGCACAAGGATGGCTAAAGGGTTGGGACAATGGGAATGTGCAATTGGGCAGAGTTTCTTTACTCTTATTCTCCTCTTCCAAATAGGACCCCTAACCCTTCTTTTATAGGCTAGAAGAATCTAGGTATTTGGACGAACCCTCGGCCATGCATGGCCGGGAGTTTCAGTTAACTCACCCAAAGTTGTGTGTTCCGTCGGAAAATTTCCTTTTTTTGTGCTTTTGTAGGTCCACATGGGTTGTTTTAGGTCAGCTAGCGTGTACACATGTGCAGTAATGGAGTAGGGTGCGTGGGCCCTTATAAAAGAGGCTTTTTAAAGAGTTATTCAGTAATGCTTTTGCAAAAAAGGGATCTGAGATGGCCTGATGCCAAGTAATCATGTATGGTGAAAATTAGGGTTATAACAGATGCCCCCTAATGTGTGAGGTCAGAAGAGCATATGATGGCCGAAATACATTACCAATCATTACTGATGTGCCGAACAAGTGAGCCCAGGGACCAGGAACCAAGAGGCGTCGTCTACAAAATAGCAAATGTCTCACCGAGGCGAGCATACCCATGCTCGGGATAAAATAGAATCATGGCTACCAATCAAATACACTGTAGATCCATGTCAAATAACTATATAAAGTGTAGCCATGAACAATACACAGTAGAGATACATCTCGAAATAAAAAAGATATACATATAGAGTATCCATCTTCTAGAAGATGATACGGCCTGATGGCTAGAGATGAGATCTTCAGAGCTCGAGCAACAACTTCAAAATCTTCAAAACTTGGGTAGGAGTGTAATATGAGTGTACGACTTCACTACTTTGAGGTCTTCGATGGCTCGTCGGTCATGGACTAGAGAATCTTGATGATCAGACTGAAGGCTTCATTGATTTCGAACAAAGACTTGATTGGACGTTCAGGATGGCCGGGTATGAGGGTAAGAGACAAATTACAGAGGGGCCAAATCAGGCTTGGTAGAAACTTCCCTTGGACAACAACATGACAAATGATGAGACTTAGGCAACATGGAATTAATCATAAGTTTACGAAGCAGGAGGCAACACAAACTCTCCATATGTTTGGAAGAATAACCAAATGAAGGAGGACACAACTCTATGTAGCGAGAACAGCTTCCTAAGTTCGTACTACACCCCATAGTTTGACAAACAAACAAACATATGTGCTTTATCCAAGGGAGACTCATTATGCTGCCAATAAAGAAAATACTTTTCCCTTCCTCTTTTTGGGGTATATTTGATTTTTTTTTGTCTTTTTCAATAATTTTGGGAAAAAGAATAAAGGAATGTTACGTTACAATGGAGGAATGAGTGTTACAAACATAAAAGTTCAAGGCGCAAGGAAAAGACTGATGTTCAGAATAATGTTACTCGGGAAAAATCCTCCGGGGGCCAAGGGTGTTTAAGACGCAGAAGAAAAGTGCTACAAGGCTGGCGTATAAGGTATGCAAACGCGGTTAACAAAACACACAATGGTAATGTCCTTCGATGTAAGTTTAATGAGCCCAAAGAAGGTAAGCTCAGTGTTTTTTCATATTTAGAGAGTATAAAAAAACATAAAAGGAGACTCCATTGGGGTACCTTTTTTGAAGATAGTCTAGTCGGTTCAAAAAAGGGGTAAACTAGCATCGATAAGACATCTATTCAAAACCATTTTAACGAGTGTGATAAGGACAAGATCACTCGACCATTTTTTCATTTTTAAGGAGTCTGAAAAAAGATTAACTATGGACTCCATCATGAATGTTCTTCTGGACCAGTTGAACGAGTGTGAAATAATAAGTTCACTCGACGATCTTTTCAATTTTAGGGAGTCTGAAAAGAGCTTAACTATGGACTCTGTGGGGGTTCCTTTTTCGTAAGTTTAGTACCTTAGGCCTGAAAAGGGATAAAATTATACCTGAGAGTACTCTTCTAAAGAACTGAAGTTTCATAGAGTATACCTTTGTTCATACAGTTGACTGTCCAGACCGAAAAAGGGGTAAACTACCGTCGAACAGACGTGACTTCAAATTTCAGTTTAATGAGCATGAAAGGCCACAAGATCGCTCGACAATCTTTTCATGTTTAGAGGGTATGAAAAAGGATTAAAATAAGACCCATTATATCTTTTGGGAGTCCCAAGGGTGAGGTCAAGAGAGAAAAAGAATCATGCAAATGAGGCTCAAAATCGTAATCAGGAAAAACTACAAGGACTCCCAAGCCTACAGTGATCAAAGACAGCATAGATACCATAATGTAGCCAGGATCTACCTAGGGCATCCATGTTCCAGTAATCTCTACCACCAATTTGTGACACTTCTAAAGCAACTATGATGGTTCTATGTCACAACCTGATGGGATCAATCCTATGGCAAAGGAAAAAGACAACAAGATACAAAAATGAGGGTAGAAACCTAACCTATATGCTCAAGTTGATCCTCGGAAAAACAAATTCACGGACCGTAAAAAATTACCCAAAACTCCAAAAAACTATCCCAATACCCGATCATATCCCTCCCATGCAACTACTGAATCACTCTAAATGGTTTTTGGTATAAAGAAAATGATAAGGGAGGCCAAAAAAGTGACAAAAAGAGGCCAAAAAGTCTATAAATAGAAGCTGGCAGCTCATTATCACCATTGCTAATTTGGAAATTGACTCTGGAGCCAA
>ML779566.1:231867-250339 GCA_009831015.1 Picea engelmannii
TTTTGGTATAAAGAAAATGATAAGGGAGGCCAAAAAAGTGACAAAAAGAGGCCAAAAAGTCTATAAATAGAAGCTGGCAGCTCATTATCACCATTGCTAATTTGGAAATTGACTCTGGAGCCAAAAGACCCCCTTTGATAAAAGTAGTGATTCCGGAAGTTACAGTGGACGAAATGAACTTTTGTCTGAACCAAGTAAGTACAAACTCTCTTAACTTGCATTTTAAGTCTTTATTTTTGCATTGGGTTTCATTTTTTAGGGGGGCATCGACCTTTAAAAGGTCAGCCCCAGGTCCACATGGGTTGTCTTGGGACAGATCGTGTGTACATTCAGGCAAAGTAAACTCTTCACGCGTGTACACATGACTGTCACTATTACAGCCCCCGTGGACCCCCTTATTGTATGAAAAAGGCTTAAAAAACAAGGGTTAACCCTCCTGAACCTTGGTGTTTTGTAGGATGTATGTCCACTGAAGAGAAAGAGAGCATGAAGAGGTTAGTGAGTTGGTCGGGGAAGACCCCAATGTTGTGGCTACTTTGATGCAATGTGGGTTACTCAAGTTTTTTCTATGTCCTTTTATGCGGGCACAACCTAGGCTACTGAATGCCTTGGTTGACTATTTGCATCCAGATGCAGAGGCATTCATGTTAGAGGGGCAGTCACTAGTACCCATGACCGAGGACATTTATTTTTTGACTGGCCTCTCTCGGAGAGGGGAACCAGTCAACTTTCGAACTTTTCCTTCAGGCCCACATAACATAGTGGAATTGATAGGTCTATACTGTGCAGATGATACAAACCGCTTGAGCTCGTAGGTGCCTATAAGCAATATCACTGACTTATCACTACAGGTGATAGTGTTGCTTATTGGGTGAATCACTGGTTCTGCGGCTCTACATCAGGTGTTCCATGCACATATGAACTGTGCAGTCCAGTGCTTAAATGCATAATTTTTTTATTGAAGTACCACATTTCTTGAGTGTATGAAGAGGTAGTTGACAGATTTCCATTTGCGGACACAGAGGAACTTCGAGTTCGGAACCATTATGTTCTCATTCTTTTTTGAGAGAGTTCCGAGTTTTAGTGCTCAAGTAGTGGTACGAGGACATCAGGCCTCTCTTCCTACTATGTGTAGATGGGCAGTATTACTGTCGCGACAAGGTGGCGAAAGGACCAATGAGTCCTTCGAAGATGACTTCTTCGCGTGGTTGTCATGACAGATCCCGATTATAGAGGATTACCCTTATGTCGGGATTGATTTATCGAGAGACCCTGAGATACCAGTACCTCTTGGTGAGGAGCGAGGGGAGATGGGTAAGTCTCCACCTTTGTAGTTTTTTTTGTTAAACATATGTAATTTTATGTTGTTTTTGTTTTATATATCATTTTTTTTTGTTATACTAGAGTATTTGACAGATATGTGTTTGTTGTGTGCAGATGTGGGATGAGTACAATCCATTGACTATGAGAGGAACATGCGTCATCCTCAGCCAGGGGCCACACCTGTCGCCGCAGAGGGACCAACAGTATCAAGAGATCTTCCAGTCGGGGAGGCTGAGAGGGTATTGAGATGAGTTGAGTGGAACTTTACTGCGCTCACTCTCACGATCCTGATGGCAGAGATTGAGGACCTGCCACCATCTATGCATCCTCATGTAGTGGGGGCACCATGGACGTGGGTCTGGTTGTTTCAACGTTTAGCCAACGCTGTGGATCGGTATAATAGGCCCCACAGGCCCTGACTTTAGCTAGACATTTTTACGTTCCATGAGCACTACTTGTATATATTTTTTGAGGGCATAAGCCCGGTGACTAGTTATTGGTCATATTTTTGAGGCGCTTGCTTCCATCTATGTACTCTGGCTACTTTATGATATTATATATGGTTTTTGTTTTTTGTCTTTTGTGTCTTATGGATCATGTGTGCAAAAAATGTATTTACATGTTTATGTGAATGTTCTTTTATATGTGTGCAATATGCCAATCTAAAATTTGATTAGCTAGAGTATCTATAACTTGGTTTAATCTCCTAGGAACATGAAAATATGTAATATAATCGAAGTTTCTTTCTAAGAGACGTACCCTAAGGAATCGTCGGTGTAAAGTTGGATCATGAACCCGGTATACTCTATTTAACTGAGACACAACCAGCTGAGCGTCGAGATAGACCCGGAGATGAGAGATACCAAATGACAAAGCGTCACGAAGAAACTCAATAACTACACTATACCCGGTGTCATTGTTTGTGGTGTCACCTAAGAATATACCTCTGGAAGATAATAACTAGCCTTGAGGTGTAAAGATTACCCAAACTGCGGAGGCAAGCCTCCGAGTTTGCCGACTAGCACCGTCTGCATACCCAATGAACACCTCGGAATCACTTGACATCTGCCACAGTGATGAAAGATAACATCAATGACACATCCATAAAACTAAAAGAAACTAAAAAGTAATAGTATAAAGACTATACATATGTTACAAAAAGTTACCCACAGTGACCTGCCTATGAGTAATACTTCTTGAGGTAGAGCCCATTTCTAGGCTTCGCCAAAGCATTCCCTTCAAAGTAAACCAAATGATAAGAACCTTTTTTTAAAACCTCTTTTATGATGAAGGGTCCAAATCACATGGGTTTGAATTTTCCTGCCCCCAGGGGGTCCTTATCTTGGTCATAGACCAGGACAGGGTTGCCTTCAGATAAAATCCAAGGATGAACAGACCTATCATACTGACACTTGACCTTGTGTTTGTGAGCCTCGTTGGCTAGGGCCGCATCATGACTCTTCTCATTGATATGCTCAAGGTATACTAACCGTTCTTCAAGTGGAGAAGTGTCTGGCAATAAATGTACTGCCAACTTTGGAGACGGGATCTGACATTCGATAGGCAAGACTGCCTCCAGCTCGTAAACGAGTTGGAAAGGTGAGAAATTGGTTGCAGTCTTAACAGATGTTCGATAAGCCCATAATGCCAAGTATAACATCAAATGTCAATTTGACTTGGATGAGTTGATCATTCATTGTAGAATGGGTTTAAGAGTTTTGTTCATAGCTTCGACATGACCATTTTCTTTGGGGTAGTAGGGTGACGAATGTTCCTGCCGTAAACCAAGCTTTGACGTAACTCAGTCATCATCTAGTTTTGAAAGTGACTGCCATGGTCAGTGACAATCTCCCTTGGGACGTCGAACATTGCTATTATCTGGTTGAATAAAAAGAGAGCTGCAGTCTCTCCATCATCTTTAAACGTTGGCATAGCTTCAACCCACTTTGTGAAGTAGTCTATAGCTACGATGATATAGTGGTGCCCCCTTGCTGAAGGAGGGTTGCATGTAGTGTAATAAATCCCCCACTTGGTGAAGGGACCAACTGTGATGACAGGAAACATGGGAGCGGGATGTGCCCTCATCTTCCGAGAGAAGATTTAGCACGGGTGGCACTTCTTGACCGATTCGATACAATATTTGATAAGTGTCGGCCAGAAGTAACCTGCTCGTAGAATATTTTGAGTTGTTTCCAACCCATACAAATGACTGCCACAAGCTCCAGTATGGAAATCGTTAAGAACGATAACTGCTTCGTTGTGAGTGAGACATTGGCGTAGGATGCAATCTACACCTCTCCGATACAATGTATCATCGAGTATGAGATAATTCTTAGCATGATGTCATATGCGTCGACACTCATCATGAGAAGAAGTGGTGGGGAACTTCAAAGTCTGGAGATAGATAAGGATATCTCCATACCAGGGATCCAAAGAGGTGATCAAAAACATATCTCCTCTGATAGGCGACTCTTCGGGCACAAGATCACCTGACTCAACCGGAAGTTCCAAAATAAGTTCTGCGAAGACCAGTGACTTTTTGGATTTCACTAAAATGAAATCTAAGTCAAACTCCTGGAGGATGACTATCCATCTACTGATCTTTCTGCCTATTACCCGTCGTGTCAACATGGACTGAAATGGATTCACGACAACAATGACGGTGGTATTGCAAAACAGAACATAATGACGGAATCGTTGAACAACATGGACGGTTGTCAATGCAAGTTTTTCGATATGAGAATAATTGAGTTCCGGTCCTACGAGGCCTCGGCTCAGGTAATAGATGACATATTCTGAGAAAAAGTCATCTTCCTGAACTAAGACCATGTCAATGGTTGACTCTGCTGCAGCCAGATATAATAAGAAATCCTTGTTATAATTAGGTGGCTAGAGCATAGGGGTAGTTGTGAGTGCATGTTTCAATGTGGCGAAAGAGCATGGAGCGGCATCGTCCCAATAAAAGGGAACGTCTTTTTTAAGTAAGCGCATAAATCCCTTGGTGATCTCGGCGTAGTTAGCGATAAAGCATCTCAGAAAAATTTCCTTGCCCTGGAGACTCTGAAGTTGAAGGATTGTGAGTGGGGGGGGAAACTAAATTATTGCCTCAACCTTGAGAGGATCGACCATGATCTCTGTTATTGACACTATGAAACCTAACAATCATCCTGATGTTACGTAAAAGTTGCACTTGTTTGGGTTCAAACGAATCTGGAAGTAGCGACAACGCTCAAAGATAAGTCGGAGGTGTGTGGGATGATCCATTCTCTTGCGAGATTGAGATGCTAAATCATCTAAATAGGCCTCGACTATATGCTTGAGGTCATGGAAAGAAAAAGACACGGCCCGCTGAAAGGTGGCTCCATCATTTTTTAGACCAAAAGGCATCTTACGATACACGAATGTACCCCATGGACAGATGAATTTCATTTTGTGCTGGTCTTCAGGTTCGATTTGTATTTGGTTATATCCCTAAAAACCGTCCATGAAAGAGAAGGCCTCGCAACCCGCACATTCATCAATTATCTGGTCGATGAATGGTGTGGGAAAATTATCTTTGGGACATGCCTTGTTCAAATCACGGAAGTCTGTACATATATGAATTGTGCCTTGTTTTTTATTGACTAGCACGAGGTTTGACACCCATTGGATCAAATGGATAGGATAGATAAAAATGGATTTTAGCAGTTTCTCAACCTCAACCTTAATGGTTGCTACTTTCTTGGGGTTAACTGGATGAAGCTTCTGTCGGACAGGCTTGGCATCTGGATACGTTGTGATTTCATGTTAAACTATTTTTAGATCGATGCCTGGCATTTCCTCATAAGACCAGGAAAAAATGTCACAGAATTCTTTAAAAAGATCTGTGTAGATTTGAATCTCTCCGGGGGAGCAGTCAACTCTGACGAAAACATTCTCCACGATGCCAGGGTTTCGGGAGATATTGATCGGTAAGGTTTCAGAGATATTTTCCATATTACCCTCAGCATAAACCTCACGTGTATATAAGGGATTAATGGGACAAGACCTATCTCCTGTCATAGTCAAGGTGAGTTCTCCAGCTTTGATTCTACTTAATGCTGGGAGGAAGTATGATCTGTGATGAAGATCTTCCCAAGGTTTGTTCGGACTAGTCATTGCCTCAATTATAGCTTCATCAGTGGGTAAGACTAAGTCTAATGAATCGGTGTGAGCAAGAGAACCCTGAGCCCAAATAGGCTCTAGAAGTGGATCGAACTCTTGTGTGGGAGTTGGATCAGTGTTGGCTGAAGCTTGTTGGACTAAAGAGTACGCTACTTTAGCTACGGAAAAGGGCATGGACATGCCCGGGTGCCCTGTCCCATCCATCGTGACTGATGGGGAAGGAAGTATCCACGGATCGTCGAAGTAAGTCATGTGGAATGACGAAACTTGAAAAATCTCAACCTTATGGTGAGTGGATATAAACTTGATATCGCCTTGAGGGGGCGGGTAATCGAAGGTACCCATCAAATATGGACACAAACCAACCCCTACATTGACTACACCTGGTTGAGGATTATCGATCATCGGGACCGTGGATGCCCCCAATGAAAGGTCGGGTCTGGAGAAAGACAATTGATCGATGGTCACTATCCAACCCTCATGTGGAAACAACAAGACCCAAAAAATTGTAGCAACCACAGCTTGCATGGCATAAGTCCAACTCCTTCCTAACAAGAGGTTATAGTCGAGGGGAGCATCGAATACCTCTACCTCGACACACACGGTCTTCCCTCCTAACTGCACGGGGAAAGAGGGAATGATACCATGTCATCAGAAAGAATGATTATTGAAAGCAGTGAGGAGAGTAGGTGATGGAGACAAAATGGGTTGGCCAACATCCTTCCAACATGCCAACGACATAATGCATGTCAAGGCTCCCTCATCAACCATTGTGCAAAAGATATTTTGAGTAAAAGTTTTCATGGGGTAAGCGACTACTATATGAAACACTACGTGATAAGGCAGATGAGGTTTTAGGTCGGTTGTATCCAGCATGATTGTACCCAGATTACAAGTCTCTCTAGATCCTAAAGTGGTTAACAAGGCTTTCCTCTGGGAAGGGTAGCTTTGGAGGACCTCCAAACCAGACATCGCACAAGGGGTTTGTGATAAATATTCCACCACAGAATAGTTATGGGCAGGTCTTGTGTTTGGGTTGTGAGAAGCTTTTTTGAATGCACCTTTGGGGATGCGTGTCATTGTTTCACTCAACATATTCTCAATTTGTAGAGGAAGAGATGGGAGTTTGGCTTCTTTGCCCTTCTCAGAAGTGCTTGGTTTACTATAGTCATGCTCTCTAGTTGATATAAAAGAATCACCCTTCACCATATATACATTCGCAAATGTGGGGTTGTTTGAAGATGGAGAGGGTCCTTGGCTGCCCCCTTCTGTGATTGCAGAGGCTTGGGTTAGATTTTGCCCATGTTGAAATGGATTAGTTAACACAACAGGTTGTTGCTGCGTCACAAACTTTTGGGCTTCTGCAAGCCAAGGACATAGATGGGTTGGGTGGTCTTCCACTTATAAGTTGCATGGATACCTCGCCTTCTGTTTCTCAGTGTTGTCCCTGCCAGCATTATTGGTAAAAAATTTATCCCCCTTACCCTTGTTTTGTTGTTTTTTCTCTCCTTCAGGCTGTTGGGTGGCCTTTGGATTAGTTGATTGCACTGTGTGTACATCTGACGTTTTGGTAGGGGGAGCAGCCAAAGTAGTAGTTTGGTTGGCCGCTGTGTGTTGTATAAAAAACTGCTGCAACTGCTTCATCAATTTCTCAGTGGGCTTTGTTTGTGTTGAACCAAAAATACCATTGGAATGTGGTCCAACTCTCTTTCTGGTGTTATCAACTATTGAGCGCGGCGCATCTAGAAATATCTCGTATAATAAACCATACTGAGAATAGATGAGCTCAAGTTGTTGAGCTCTCATGATGGCGTCTTCTTCAGAAAATACTCTCGACGTCGCGACGTCTTTGGACAACTGTGGGACCAAAGACTTAAGAAACCACTCGAGCAGGAATGCTGGTGGGACTGATACCTTAATTAAACTCTTTATGTGTCTCCATTCCCGAATGTGATCAGAGATATGGTCCGCTTTTGTTTGTGAGAAATTGGCTAGCAATTTAGTGCCAGTGTCATATCTCACAGGTAACTGGAAATGGTTTAGGAAAGCCATCGCCAGTTCACCGAAGGAAGAGTATCTTGAGAGATCGAGCTCAATGTACCATTTCACGGCACTCCCAATGAGATTACGTTGAGACAATCACAATTGTATGGAGTCGTCTTTCAACGAGTTAGATGAGCACCAAAGATGGAATGTAGTCACATGATCTCCTGGATCTTCGTTAGGCTTGGCTTCAAAATTTGGGATGTCCGAAGGCAACTTTTTCGGCATAGAATTCCAACACGGATCGTGACAGATAGGTTCATTCAACAACCTTGTCAAGTCTAGCAAATGCAAGGTTACCAGGAAGGGTAGTTTGGGTTGTTGGTGATAACCTGGGAAAAAGAGGCCTGGAGTTTGACTGGCACCAGGTTGCCAGGATAAGTTTGGTTGCTGGCCTGGATTATGGTAAAAACCATGGCCATGGCCAGCATATGGATTTTGTGTGTGAGGAGTCATCATTGGATGATTTCCAAAATAGAACATAGATGGTTGGGCATGCATTACATTTGAAGGACTTTGGGAAGGATTGCTCCATGTCAATCCTGTGGGGATAGGCATAGTGCTTTGTCTGGGGTTCCATTTATTATGAAAAGAATTACCCTAGATCGACATTCTTGACGATGGAACTGATCCCTACCAAGAATTCCAAGGCACTGCTACGGAAGAAGTTCCTGGGTGTGCCCCCTGTGCAGGAATAGTACCCTGCAGAGGAAAAGGTTGTCCGAAACTGGGGTTGCCCCAATTTGGGAAAGTAGATGACGAGAAGGTGTTGTTACCAAATTCACCGAACAAAGAAAATGGTGTCGAACCTACCGATATATTATGCGAAGGTGGTCCTTGACTCCCTGCTCCAAATAAACTATGGTGTGCAGGTGGCCCGGTGGTTTGTTGATGCGAGCCACCGAGTGAAGGGGACGAAGGAGGTATATGACCTCCCCTATAAGGGAAAGTGTTAAAAGGAGTAGGATTTCCCCCCATATGTCCTTGTAGAGGAGTGTTAGAGCTCCCTTCCCCTAGACGTAAAGTCTGTGAAGTGGAGTAGGAAAGTACAGGACTTGTACCTGAACTAGGCATCTCGTATGAGAACGGAGGGCCTGTCGCACTTGGTGTGAAAGGGGTTGTGGCCACCGCCAGAGACGGGATCGGACCACTGTGCAATGTAGAAGCGGTCAATAACATGGTGGCTTGGACTGGTGACGGTGGGTTAGGAGGTGGAAACTCTCCTGTGGTGACAACTGTAGTGGGAATTGAAGAATTCCCAGAAGAAGTAACATCATTTGTTTCCATTGCTGCGTGTGACACTATCTGGCACTCATAAGGATGAATCGTTATGATTGTGGGTGCCGAAAGATCACTGGTGGAGGTTTCAACCAGACCAAAATCTTGCGCTCCAAGGTCTAAAATGGTCAATTCCTCTGGATGTTGGTCGGGCACAATTTATTGTGACCCGGTCCCTTCAAAAGACCCTTGTTGGTCTAGCTTTTTCCTTAGTGGTGGCGAGGGTGGCTCCAGTGTAACCGGAAAAAATCCAAGAAGCCTTTGTGACCAGCGGAGCTCGTTATCCTCCACTATGTGAGAATATAAAAGACACACTAGGGTATTCTAATCATTCAAAAACAACACGCACTAAAAAAGTCCCTATAATATAAGACAGACAAACACTAAATTAATTGGAAGAACAGTTACAACAACCAACACTAGAGAAACTTACCGGTGCAAGTGCAACTCGAAAATGGAAGCACCCTCCAGGTATACTCTACAAAGCGTGGCCCAATGTTTGTCCTAGGTACCATGGTATACCCCCGCAGTCACCTGTGTATGTCCCTAAAAAAGATAGGCAACTAGGTTGTCAGCGCGCAAACAGTCACCAGGTGGGTACAGTCAATAGTTGAGTAGACCACAATGAGCAGGGTATCGAGCCCGAAACCTGTCAAGGGCTCCTCTTCAAATGTCCTCCAACTTCTTTTCTCTGTATCTCTCTTTGCATAAGGATGGCTAAAGGGTTGGGACAATGGGAATGTGCAATTGGGAAGAGTTTCTTTACTCTTATTCTCCTCTTCCAAATAGGACCCCTAACCCTTATTTTATAGGCTAGAAGAAGCTAGGTATTTGGACGAACCCTCGGCCATGCATGGTCGGGAGTTTCAGTTAACTCACCCAAAGTTGTGTGTTCCATCAACAAATTTCCTCTTTTCGTGCTTTTGTAGGTCCACGCGGGTTGTTTTAGGTCAGCTAGCATGTACACGTGTGCAGTAATGGAGTAGGGTGCATGGGCCCTTATAAAAGAGGTTTTTTAAAGAGTTGTTTAGCAGTTCTTTGGCAAACAAGGGATCTGAGATGGCCTGATGCCAGGTAAGCATGTATGGTGCAAATTAGGGTTATAACATCAATCCATTTGGATTTTCTTGGATTTTTTCCTTTAAGACCAACACAAAGGTATTCCACATTCCCTCATTTTGAATTTATCATCCTCCTATCAAGGATTGTATCCTCATGCAATTCTGAATGATATTTTGGTGAGAAATCATCTATGGAAGGAATCTGAACATGCTCTCCTTGATCATCAATTAAAGGAGGCTCATATAATCTCAAATTCTCAACATTAACAACTGCATACATTTGCATATAAGGAGGCAAATCCAAACAGAAGGCATTGTTACCAATCTTTTCAAGAATCTTGAAAGGTCCATATCTAATTGGTTTCAGTTTTTTACCTTCTTCTTTAAACCTCTCTTTGCTAATGTAAATCCAAACTTCATCTCCAACTTGGAAACTATGATCAGCAAGATGCTTTTCATGTCATGTCTTGTACTTGGCTTGGCTCTTTTCCAACTATTCTTGTACCATTTGATGCACCAACTGAATTTGTTCAATGAAATTCTTTTCTCTATCAATGTCACAGTGACCATCAATAACAATATCCTTCCCAAATATAAAATCTAAAGGAGATTTTGGCAAATAACCAAAACATGCCTCAAATGGAGATGTTTGAGTCGAAGAGTGCTTAGCCTGGTTGTAAGCATGTTGAATGTAGTGTAAGTGCTCATCCCAAATCTTAGGATGTTTGTTGCAATAACCACGAAGAAGATGCACTATTGTTCTATTCACCAGTTTTGTTTGACCATCGGTTTGTGGATGAAATAATGTGCTCATTTTCATCTTGGTGTCCATGAGTGCCCATAAGATTTACCAAAATCTCCCAATAAATCAAGAATCTCGATCAGAAATAATGGATTTGGGCAACCCAAAATGTACCCAAACATGTTGAAAGAACATTTGTGTCATTTGTTCAACTGTAACTTGCATCTTACAAGGCATCAAAATACACATTTTTTTGAAACGGTCAACCACAACATAAAGATAATCAAGATTCTTTTTAGACATAGGTAGACCTCCTACAAAGTCCATGGAAATGCTTTCCCAAGGACGAGAAGGAACTGGAAGTGGAGTATACAAACCCAACTTTCTATTGCTAGGATCACTTGTAGCACATAAATAACACCCTCTTACATATATTGAAACACTTTCATTCATTTTAGGCCAATAGCAATACCTTTGCAAACTATCCACCATCTTGCCTACGCCAAAGTGGCTAGCAATAAGAGAATAATGTGCTTCCCTTATGATGTTGACTCTTTCACCATGTGGAATACAGAGCTTGCCAAGATGATACAAAAGCTTATCATGCTCATGGTAATCCAATTCCTCAACTTGGTTAGAATGACTCAAAGTTGCATAAACCTCTTTAAAATCAACATCTAAAGCATATTGTTCAACATGGCTCTCATGCATGGTAGAATTATGCTTAAGAATAACTGAAGCACTAACAATAGGCCTAGAAAGAATATCAACAACTTTGTTATAAATCATTTTTTTATACTTTATAACCAAGTGGAATTTTTGTATAAAATACATCCATTTGAAGTCCCTTGCTTGTTGTATCTTTGTTTGTGATTGTAAGTATTGCAATGGTTGATGATCTGTGTGAATGATAGTTTATTTTCCCCACAAATATTTTTTCCATTTCTTCACACTTTGTACCAATGCATAGAACTCCTTATCATAAGTAGGATAGTTAATCACAACACCATTAAAAGTTTCAGGATGAAAACAAATGGGCTTACCATGTTGCAACGAGACTTCTCCCATTGCATAATTACTTGCATCTATTTGGATCTCAAACGGTTTTCTCAAATTAGGAAGTGCAAGAACTGGAGTTGAACTAATCTTCTCCTTCAATGCATCAAAATATTTTTGTTTCTTTCCTCCCCATTGGAAAACTTTCTTGATGCTTGTCACTACACATAATGGAGTTGCAATTCAAGAGAAGTTAGCAATAAACTTTCTCCAATATTGGGTTGCTCCCAAAAATCTTCTTACCTCTATTACATTGTTGGGCTTGGGCCAATCCACAATGACTTTGACCTTGGAAGGATCAATTTTTAGTTCTCCTCCTCCAACAATATGTCCCAAGTAAAAAAGTGAGGTCTTTCCAAACTCACATTTAGACATCTTCAAAAACAAATTATCTTTCTTCAAGACATCCAAAACTTTCTTTAGATGCATAACATGCTCTTCACTAGATTTGCTAAATATCAAAATGTCATTCAAGTAGACAATCACACAATCATCAAGAAAAGGCCTTAAAACATCATTAATGACTCTCATGAATGTAGGAGGAGCATTACAAATACCAAATGGAATTACCATCCATTCAAACAAACCTTGCTTTTTTTTTAAAGTTGTCTTCCATGTGTCTCCTTCAGTAATCCTAATCTGATGATATCCACTTCTCAAATTCAACTTAGTAAAATACTTAGCATCTTTCAATTGATCAAGCAAATCATGAATTCTAGGAAGAGGATAACGATTATTTATCATAATCTTGTTCAAGTCTCTGAAATATACACACACATGCCATTTACCATATTTATTTGGCACTAAAACAATTGGTGACCCACATGGCGATGTGCTTGACATGATGACCCAATTGTCAAGCAACTCTTGGATTTCTTTTTTAATTTCAGCATTCTCCATGACTGACATACTATACATACCAATGTTTGGAAGAGGACAATCTTGTTGCAATTGTATCTCATGTTGGATACCCCTTTTTGGAGGCAATCCTTTTGGCTCCTGAAACATCTCATCATATAGGTTAACAACCCCATATAAATCAGATTTCAACTTTGCATCACAACCTTGGAAAGATTCTTTTTCAACATTGTCTTTGGGTTTGATCATAAAAAGGACACAGTTATTACTATCATTGACTAATCTCTTCATTTGTCCAACATTTACAAGTGACAAATTCAACTTCTTTGTATGTTCTCTAACAATGTACTCAACTCCATTTTTAAACAAATGATAATTGTTCTCATGATGATGAAATATGTCTCTCCTATCATATAAATATGGGATTCCCAACAAAATACCACAAATATCCAATGGAATAACATCAAGATCTACCTCATCTATAAAGTTTGCAATGATGGAAAATCTAAGTTTACACCTTCTTGTCACATGCAATTTGACATTGTCACATATCCATCCTAGAGGGTATGGTTTAGGGTGTGGAGTAGTTTCAAATTTTAATTTCTTGACAGTGTCTTATGAAATGAGGTTTGCTTGAGATCTAGTATCAAAAAGAGTATCTATCTTGGTATGCTTTGAAATAACCCTTATGTGGAAAATCTCTATTCTTTCTTTTTCATGTTGAGTTTCATTGAGGTTACTACTACTTGAATAACTAGTACTTGCAATAGAATCCTTACCTTGAAAACCCATGGCTGTAATTTTTTTTTCATCTCCCGAATCAGAACCTAAATCATGTTGTGTAGTTGCAATAGTATTTGGTTTCCCCTTATCACTAAACTTTTTGGGTCTCATTTCAAGATGTAGTTTCCAACAATGGTTTTCATCATGGCCATCCTTTGAATAGTGTTTACATGAGAGTTTCTCTCCCTCTTTCTTGACTAAAACATTATTTCTTCCATTTCCTTTGAATTTCCTCTTTCCCTCGTCTCCATTAACAAAAGGCTTCTTGTTGCCCTCTTGAGGTTCACTCCTCCCTCTTGCTTCCAAATGAGTTTCCTGTACACAAATTCCATCTAGATTTGTAGGGTTAAACATAAGTATTGTGTGCCTCAAGTAGTTATGCAATCCTTCAATGTATTTGAGTAAAGTTTCTTGGGAAGATAAATCTATACCCAAAATCAAAGATCTTCTTCTAAATTCTTGAGTGTAGCTTTGCACACTTTTCCCTTTAGCTAGTCTAAATTTTTTCCAATCCATAATAGCTTTCTGCATGTATGCTAATGGATAAAATTGTCTTTTAAGTGCAACAATAAAACCATTCCAAGAGGATAAAACTTTACCATGTTTCTTCATGTCCTCTTGAGTGTTGGCTTCCCACCAAATGAGTGTTGCACTTTCCAATCTAAGAGAAGAAAGATGAATCTTAGTTTCATCATCTTTGATTCTTTGTATCCTACAATACACTTCAATCTGATGAATCCAATTATCCAATTTCTTAGCATTTATCTCTCCATTGTACATAGGAAATTCAAACTTAATATCAAGCTTAAGCAAAGGAGTTTGTGGAGGAATTTTACCATGTTATTTTGTATAATTTGGAGGTGGTTGTGAAATGGTATAAGAAGTGGAATATGGAGGTGAAGGAGGTGGAGTATCACCATTCCCTCCATTTCCTTTTGGAGTTTTATCACCACTATCTTTATTACCCTTTGGAGGATTGGAGCTTTCACCTTGCAACCTTGCATTTGTTTCTTCAACAAAACTTTCACCATTTTTGTCATACCATAGAAATATTTTCTGAAAGTTTCATCCTCTGAAATAAGAGTTTCATGACTCTCCTCATGAGCCATACTTGGTGAATATCTCCTTGAATCTTGAGGTGATTGTGTAGTTCTCCTTCTTAAAAGTTGAGAACTTGGCTCTACAAGTCGACCTTCTCCTCTTGTGAGCTTCAACCTTGTAAGCATCAGAAAAAAAAACACTTGAAAACAATCATATCTTCAAAAACATGTGCTTTGATACCAACTTGATCTAAAAATGAAAGGCTTGTGTCTCTTAAAAATTACAAGTGAAATTTGTATGTGCTTGGGTAATAGGATCAAGTTAAAAACACATAAAACTTAATGAGTTTTTTTACTTAATCATAAGCAACATAAACAAACATAACAAACATCAAAGTAAACACATTGACACAACAAAACAATAAAGGAGTTCACCCCTCTCTTGGGGTACATCTCCTAGTCCAGCTTCCAATGGATCATTTTCATTAATGCTCAAAGTCTCAAAAAGAGTGCTTTACAATGCTTAGAATGAAAAACAAATGGATCCAATGGCTCCAAAATGTCCAAAAACCCCTAGATGGGTTCTTCCTACAACTGGTTTGGCCAAAAACTAAGTAGGGATCACTTTTTGGAAGTTTCTCCCAATTCTTTGTTGTCTATGCTCACCAAAACGCACATGTGTGTGACTAACCTGGATCACGGGTGTTTCCAGTGCCAAAAACCTAGCACCACATGCATTCCGCAAATCATGGAGAATTTTCAAATAGTTAGGAGGCATAAGCACCTTTCTTGGCAGAGGTCCTGGTCGCATGGCCTCCATGTGGCCACGTCTAAGCGCTAAATCTGGACCCTACACTTGTGGACTGACCATTGGATCCTCCGACGTGGTTTGACCATTGGTTAGAGCTATTGGTTGAATGGAATAGTGTAAAGACCAAACTTATCATATGGAACCTTGTGCCAAAGGTTGTATGGGAATGGTGTGACTAAGGGTTGGGGCTAAATCTCGGCCCTTTCTCCGCCTGTATGAACATTACTTCAAACTTAAATACATATGAAGTTATATAAGGGTAATAAACAAAAGGCAGGTGGGCTGGTAGCTCAGCCTGCATGGAGACTCTAGCCTTGGTGGAGGTTCTGGGTTTGACCCCCGTGGACTCCATATACATTTTACCACATAAACCAATAACTGGGTGCCACATGGAAACCCTTGGTTGGGCCACGTGGTACCTTCCCCTTCGCTCCGAGCATGCCATGTGTCGACCTTCAATTGGTCCATGTAACCACTTTCCACATCAAATGCCAAATCACCACTTTCCACATGTTAGTATGATACCATGCCACATCAGCACCTCTTCCCAGTCAACAATCCATGTCACCCTACCACGTGTCATTACAGTCTGAAAAATTATCTTGTATGGACTATACAGACTGTGTAGTCAGCAAAAACTTTTCTTATTTGGAAAAGTGGACAAAACATGATATCTCTCACATACGGCGCCCATTTGAACCCGTTCAAATTGCATTGGGATCGTGAGGATGAAGCCTATGCATGATTTCGTTTTCAAGCAATTCCGAGCAATTTGATTTTTAACCATATTTTGATCCCCTGGATCATGGCACGATCACTACAAAGGAAGACTTAGTGGCCTTTTCTAACGCCTTTCATAATATAGGGGGGAAATGACAATGATACTTGCATGTGCTTATTTGTAAACTCTCTTGAAGGGAAGGCAGCTGCATATTTTTTTTATTTAACCCAAAAAGTCTTCTCAACTTGGGAAGAATTGGTCTATTGGTTTAAATATACATACGGAAAACCTAAAATTCATGTTGATCAACTAAGGGAATATAATAATATTACTTATAAAAATAGTGAAACTATTAAATCATTCAATCTTCGTTTCAATAAATTGTATAATCAAATTATTGAATTGATCTACCCTCAGAATCAGGCTGCTTTCATGCATTATTATAATGCTTTACCTTCTTCCTGTCTCCATAGATTAGAACAAAATGATATAGATAATCTCAGATCTTCACTTCAAACTTGTCTTGAGTATCAAGAGCAGTTAGAGAGAACGGGTCTTCCTAAGGGAGATTATGTTAAACAAATTGATATGTCTGTAATATTGCAACTTATGCAGGATATGAATAATAGAATGATCACTTATGAAAGGAAAGGAATCACTTTATCTTTTTATCCTGTTGAGACCTCTTCTCAAACAGATTTTAGGAATACAAATGATAATCCTTTTCAACCAAAGTCTATCATGTCTTGTGCCTGGTGTAATTTTTGTAAAGAAAATCATGATGAAAACACTTGTGAAGTTAAAAAGAATGCTAAAGATGAAATCTTCAGTAAGAGGACTGATGCTACTATTTTTGTTCAAGATTGGGCTCAACCTGACGATGTTATGGTAGTTAATACCATAAATAAATCTTACCCCAATTGGAACAAAATTGATTCTCCCCGCACTACTTATGCTCCAAGCACATCATCTGAAGGAACCGATTCCCAGCCTGTCAAGACTACGAATAGTCAAGGGACAAATTATTTTTTCTCTCCCTCTAAATATAATATCCTAGATCAATTGGCTAATATTAAAGTAGATGCTTCTCTTTTGTATATGGTTTCCATCTTAGAAGAACAACATCTTGAAATTTTTATGGAAGGTAAAATATCCAAAGTGAACAACTTGACTAAAAATCATGAGGGAGATGACTCAAATGTAAATAAAATAGGTGTACATAACTTTAAAAACCCTATAAAATATCCTCCATTTCATGTTTTTGTAAATATTATGGATAAAATTTCCCATTGTTTCCTCATAGATGGTGGATCTGGTCCAAGCGTTATGTCAAAACTTATTATGGAAAATCTATTCCTTTCCTATACAAATGAAAAGACAATAAGTATGCTCTCCTATAATAATCAACAACAATCTACCATAGGTGAAATCAAAGATGTAACTCTAGTACTCTATGCTCAACCTGAAATAAGAACCACCCTAAGTATATAGGTAATTGATATGGATGTAAGAAACTATTCAATCATTTTGGGTAGGGACTGGAAAGCCTTAACTGATGGTTACCTTTCATTAGATGGTTTCCATCTATCCATCACTGAGAATTGAAAGAATATAATTGTACTAAGGGAAAGAAGGATTTCCCCCTATATTGAAAGTGTTCCACAACCTAATGTGAATTTTATTGAAGAAGACATGGGTGCACATTCAATATTTACTGGTGAAGATGGTTTACATATTCATCCAACTGATTATGATGATTGTTGGACACACCTACCACACTTAGAGGGGGGGTGAATGAGTGTGGGGATCTTTTTCCCAAAACTTCCCTCTCGCACAAAAACTCATCAATTAACATTCAACATTTATTCATTACCCATTGTTGTCATTTATAACCAGTTAAATGTAGGCACATATCAACAACATATATCAGCAATATATCATCAACAATTCATCATCATAATGGACACAAAGAACACAAGATGTATGTACAATTTTCTTTTTATTATGGACTACAATCCTTGGGGTTTATCAGCAACAACTGAATAGAGTACAACTCTACAAGAGCACCAGCTCTATATGCAAGACTCAAATTACATTCTCAACACCAACTGAGATGAGGCAACAATCCTCAACATATATCAATCTGTCAACAGGTATGTGACCTGTCAGTAGTGCAGCCCACGTGTGTATGCTCCCTTTCTCACTACAGCCTGTGTGTGAACGCGGCCAGTGTATGATGTAACAAGCGTATGCTTCTAAGCAACTAGGGTTTTGCTTTGCTTCACATGCTCAGATCCTCTGCAACCTGCAATCACTTTCTCTTCTGTCTTCCACTGTCCAAATTGACCCACAACCAGTCACAACACATCCAAGCTCTCCAATAGCTTGCTCATGCTCCACAATAAATCAATATGAATGCTATCGCAATCATGTATAAATAACTAGGATACCATAGCAATCATGTCACTATTGAATCACAAGAGTGCTTCTCACTCCATCCACCAAATCAACCAAATTGAGCCACATCATAGAAGCCATACCAAGAATTCCCTAAGCATTCACAACATATCAAACAATAGCATCTATCAAGACAATAATGTAACCATACCAGTG
>ML779566.1:264010-286684 GCA_009831015.1 Picea engelmannii
TTGACTGCTGTCAATATTTGTTCTTTTTGCGAGGCAGAGATTGAGATCCCAACTGTTGCTAGGATGGAGAGAGTTCTTCCAAACTCTTGATCATCTTTGATTCCTTGTTGTTGGTTTATGGGTCATGTTTCACACATGGATTAGTGTAGAGGGGGAGTTCTTACAGTGCCCAAATTATTATTTTTAAAATCCTAAGTAAATAAAAAGAAGCAAACTAAAAGAAAATGTAAGCAAACCAATTATATACTTGAAGCGCCACTGTGCTACTAGGATCCTGTTGTCACCAAGTTATTTGTTCACAGAAGTTAGCTTCTCTTCTCATATATATAAAAAAATCGCTAATGCTAATAAAACACAAATTCTAACTACTAAAAGGAAGAGGACAACCTAATTTTGGAGTAACCCCACTAAAGTGGATGTGTGGGCTCTTCCATCACGTCTTACCGTCTTCTCTCCACCCTTAGGTCGTCCTTAAAAGCACACCACACTTGCATGAAAATAAACACGCTTGCATGAAAAGAAACACACTTGCATGAAAGGAACAATCAAGGCTTTGGAGAAATAAAAGAAACCTACCTATGCTCTAATCATTTTAGCACATCCCCGGAAACGACGGCAAAAATTTGGGGCTATATATATGCACTATTAATTCCAACATTTAATTATCAACCGGGGCTCTTAAGCTTCGAGGTGTAGGTGCAGGAAGCGCAGGATCAGAGCCTAGTCTAGCCTAATCTAAAGCCGACAAAACAATCTTCAAACCCACACTACAACAAATTAACACTAAGGATTCATCACTAGGATGTAGGAATAAATTAGTGCTATAAAGTTTTAGATCACAGTCTTTCATGCACTCTGGGTGATGTTCGTGTGATTAATTGTGAGTAGCTTACTTAACTTTTATGTCCTTCAATGATTATTTCCTATAGCGGATCCACACTTAAATGCAATAAAAGAAACAACCAAACGGAAATGAAATTCACAATCGAAACTAACACCTTAGGAAGAATTCCAATGAGAGAAGACCATATCTCACGAATTAAACCTCTAATCTGTCCATTGGTGTTTGAAGCTACAAACTTGCAATAAGAAGCCAAGCAAAATGAAATACTAAAACAAAACTATGCGATCAACAATTTATTGTAAAGATCTATCCTAAAATGGGAGGATTAAATTCTATCCTACAAAATGATAACAAAATCATTCATCAATAACAAAAACAAGAGAGGAAATTAGTGCGAAAATAAGTGTAGGCTAGTACATAGCAATGCAAAACCAAAATTGACTAAGAACATAAATAATTCTTAAAGCAATCCAAACTTAAAATGCAGAAATATTAAGCAAATGTAAAATCACACATCCTAAACTCAAAACCACTCATCAAATGAATACATCCATAAAGTAAAAAAAAAAAAAAAGGGATGGAAAGGAAAATAATGAATATGAGAAAAGAAAGTGGTTTTCTGTGTAATTGAGATATGAAGGCAACATTTAAACTCAATAACTAATACACAAAAAATGAGGAAGAGATGGCAGCGATATGCTCTTGTAGTTAACTGATTATAATGTATAATCAAATTAACGACTAAGGAGAGAATTTTGTGAGAAAAGATGAGGTGAATCTAGAAGAAAAAGGCGATATATACAGAAAATGGAGCAACTCTGTTTTACATTATTTGGGACAGCGTAGGATAGGTGAATGGATATGTGAATTGGATAGTAAGTTTCAATGTGTGAGTAGGATGGAAAATCAATGGTGGAAATGATAGATGCAAAGAGAGGTTTGAATGATTAAATAGATGGGAGTGAAGCATGGAAGCAAGAGAACATTGTCCACAATTAATTAAGCACAGAAACGGAGCATTGAAAGGATATGCAGAAATATAAGCACACAAAAGTAATGGAAGGAGTACATACTAAACTCAAAGATTAAGAAGTGTAAGAATGTAATCAATTGAGAAATGTGATCTGAATCTAAATTCATCCATCTATTGCAACAACATAAAATTAACAAAAATTTAACTCAAATGATAACAAAACTAAAATTGACTTGTAATGAAATAAACACACATTGCAATGTTAATCTACCAAGAAAATAGAATATAGCAACCCTTACCCATGCTGAGGGGCCCTTCCCAGGAGGTGAGTGTTTCTTGAAGACAATTAGATCAATCTAGAAGGATGCTCAATGTGGCAGCAACAATCAATTCTTCATTGAGATCAAAAACTCGGTTTTTACATGGCTAACAACTCGTTAAGTCTTTCTCACAAGAATGAATCTTTCATTTACAAAATCTTCATGAAACTCATGGATCTTTCTCATAGGCCTATGAGGATTATTTATACATGAATAATCATTGAGGAGTGGATGGGACCAAATCCCAATGCTCAGATTTCAAAATTTACAATTTTAGATAAAATCCTCAAAAATCTGGGTTTTATTGTAATTTTGGCAGATCCGAGTTAGTCCCCCACCCATATCTTCCAAACCAAGTCTAATTTTGAAAACCTGCCCACTTATTACTCAATTTTCCATATTCTAGACAAAACCCATTTCGTAGAATTTCTAGATCCAATGCTATCTGCACGAAAATCGAGGCGCAAGTTGGCAATTTGAGTTTTTCAATAATTTTAGAAAAATCATTCCCCCTAAGATGGAGGTCCACATGTGTGATCTCGGTGAATTTTTTCACATTTTTCCACATCAAAACATCAGTCTGGACAAAACCCATGTACCCGATTTTCCTCTAGAAGCTTTTCAAAATTTTGAATTATTTCTAGTACCGGATTAGCACAGCTAGTACCGGATTAGAACAATTGGTACCGGATTAGAACAATTAGTACTAGAATATTGTAGCCAGGGGTTTAGTACCATATGAACATAGTCACGACTATGGGTATCGAACCAACGCGATGGTAGTACTGGATGGATCTAGTACCAGAATAAGCACAATTTGGTACTGGATGAAGTTGGTACTAGAAGAGGCAGAGAGCTGGTACCGGATGAATGAAAAGGTAGTACTGGATCACTGTAGGGTATTGGATGACATGGAGTGTGGGTACTGGATGACTTTCTAGGCACCGGTTTACTATAGAACCTTCTGGTACCGGATGACTTGGAGTATCGGATGACCTGCAATGCAGGTACCGGAAGAGGAACAATACACGTACCAGAACATGGACAGTGCATATACCATAACCTGAACAGTACAAAAAATGTTTCTTGGACATAGAAACATAGGATTAAACCATTATTGACAAACTATTGTATAAGCATCATTTTAATCACTAAAAATATGGAAAATTGTGTATTAACCACATAGGATGAATAACAAAAGATAATGGAGGTTTATGGTGTAATTAGGGATATATTAGTGACAAAATGCAAGGAGAAGGTGTAATGATAAGTGTATTTGTATGGCAGAAAATATAACAAAACTGGAGCTCAACACACCCCCAAACCCAAGGATTTACATGTCCTCATGCAAACAAGGTGAAGAACTTATGATACTCTGCTTATAGATTTATGTGACATTGTTTCTTTTGTGTAAGTGTTGGTTCTTGTGGAATGACACCTTGGAAACTGCCACAGATTGATTTCAAATAGAGAAACAAAATTATCGTAAAAATGGAGGACAAGCAGTGGATGAGGTATCAGAGTGGTGGTGAATGGTGTGCATATGGATAATGGTTTATAAAATGTTGGTGATGGTGGTTGTATGAACTTGGACATTGATTTTAAGACCAATATTTACTTTGTGGTTCTTTGCTTGGATAGGCAACAATGACTTCATCCTCATTGAGATGGCTTAAGAATGCTTTATAATGTACGAAGAGAAGACACTATAGATGTTGCTTTTTATTTGTATACCACATATTTCATTTTCATTACTTGGTCTTATCAACAGAGTATATTGTTCATTACGACAAGTGGAGTTAAGATGGAGGGTTTACTGAGTAGTTGTGATAATGCATAGTGGAGTGTGGAGTGGGTAATAGTGGTTATGCATCATGTTTTCCAAGTTTTTAGTAAATTAAAAAGATTTGTACCAATTTTACCTCAAGTTACCCTTGCTTTGAATTCTAATGCATATTGAAGTGGAAAATATGTAGAACAGGACGAAATGTCTGGAAAACCATGATGTAGACTGCTGAAATTTGAAGATGAAGTGGAGCAAGGCTGTGAATTGATGGATATCTAGGAGAGAGAGTTGATGAATGTTTCACTACTGAGATTCCTTACGTCTCTCTCTCCCCCAAACCCATTGTTTTGCATGTCCTCATGCAAACTCTCATTAGCACATAAAATTTCTACAAGCTGAAAGTCGAATATGTGGAACCAGTGCATGTTGACTGAAGGAGAGAAATTAAGTATGCCATAGCTGAGAGCTGCTGAAAATATCCTGCAAAAATTACCCTCGAAGAAGATTTAATTTTTTTTACTGTTGGTACAAGAACCTACTGGTTCCTGTACCAACAGAACCGGAACAGAAAAATCTAAAATAACTAAACCAATACTATTATTACGAGAGAAGAAATATACATTGATGCTATGCTTAAAGAAACAACAAAAAATTAAACCATATTCATGCTTGTAAATTTGGAAATTTGAAATATTACAAGCATAAAGGAAATTTCTAAATTACTTATTACATACGATTTCATCAATCATTAACAGTTGTATGCTCAAGAAACCATGTGAATTATGATGGGGGATTTTTCCTCTCATCCTTGAACGGGAAAACATGAGGAGATAAGTGGTCTTTGATAAATGAGAAACCGATAGGAAACCAATCATCCTTGTTTAATTTCTCAAAGAATCTATGTCATTCAAGTGATATTGATAAAGTTCGCATTTGAGTTTATTAGACTCCTACACTTATGGGTCCCACCTCTAGGACAATGACATCCAAGGTGTGACTGACGGGGTCTTAAGACCATCTTACGGACATTCTCAAATGGCAATTAGATGAGGTCCATTATCCTTTTGTTCAACCATGCATGCTTCTTCTTAACGATTTACACAAGTATATTGTTCATATCGACAAATATAGATTAGGCATAATGAAAGACATCAAAATCAAAACCCATTGCCAGCAAGCTTGTTCATTACTCCGATGGGGTAATTTTGAAATCGAAGAAATATCCTTCCCAGGCAGAATGCCCCATTGCCCACGATCATGTTCAGTACCCTGATGGGTTTTCCTAGTTATACCACAGGCCGGTACGTGCTACCAATAGACCTGTTCAGTATCCCGACGGTTTAGCCTCTTACAACCATTTTCCATCAAAGGCTCTTGTCCCAATATTTACCCTTAAGATAAAATTTATAGATTGCTTCCGCATGGGTGAATGGGGGAGCATCTTTGAAAACCTTTTTATAGGATGGGATGGTATTGAGTTGGAAGATAATTTATAGATTGCCCATAAAAGATTGTTCATATGAAAAATAGACTTACGTATCGAGATTATTCGATAGACATATCATGGTCAAAATTACTTAATGTGTGGTGGATGAGGCCATGAGAGAATGACCTAAAGGTGTCTCTAGTCCCCAAGTCCATCTTCTCCATATAAGATTGTGTTCCCTCACAAGTAGAAGTTTCATTCACTCTCCTTCTACTATTTTATAAGAATGCATGAATAACAAGTTCTGATATGAAACTAGGATGTACAAGTTACCTATGGGCATCATTATGCAGACCTTAAAGATTTTGTAAATCCCCATAATATTTTAAATATTATGCTTATGAGCAACTATTATTATTATTAGTCCGAAATCCACATGTAATAAGAAGAAGAAATATCTTAAGATGTTTTGATTTCTGATGTTAGATCACCAATAGTATCTTCATCTCATTTTATTTATTTGAAAAGAAACACGAAAAATGTTGCATTTATTTAGAACTAGGTTAACTAACATACAACTTTTACTCTATCCTATCTAAGAATAAGAAATTAAATTTCACGTGTAAGAATATTTCCAATGTAACCATGTGCATAATAGGTGTAGAAATACATTCATACTCAGGTTTGAAAGATAATCTTTAATGTATACCAGAATACGAAGAACTAGTTGCTTTGGTGATGATGTGGAGAGTTGTTGAAGAAGAGAGTCGTGCTTCAATCTTGTTGTCATCTAGAACCAATATTCAATGTAATCTGGATGTTCTTGGTTCACTTCCTCATTTAGACCACTCTGCATGTCTCCCTCTATCATGCCACGTAGATCATCTTTTTTTGGATGGTTTGTCTCTTGGATGCATACTGGATCTAGCGATATGCATGTCAAGAACTCCTCGATCTCAGGTTCTAGCAGTTTCTCTCCATTGAATGATTCTTCAGTCTCCTCTACAGGTTGGAAAGGGTGATCAAAGGAGGCTTCTAGATCTTCTTGTGGATGTAGCTTATGGAAATAGTGTTTTTCTATCACTTCTGGAGAGGCGGATAGGTTCTTGACTGCTATCAATATTTGTTCTTTTTGCGAGGGAGAGATTGAGATCCCAACTACTGCTAGGATGGAGAGAGTTCTTCCAAACTCTTGATCATCTTTGAGTCCTTGTTGCTAGTTTATGGGTCATGTTTCACACATGGATTAGTGTAGAGGGGGGGTTCTTATAGTGCCCAAATTATTATTTTTAAAATCCTATGGAAATAAAAAGAAACAAACTAAAAGAAAATGTAAGCAAACCAATTATATACTTGAAGCACCACCATGCTACTAGGATCCTGCTATCACCAAGTTATCTGTTCACAGAAGTTAGCTTCTCTTCTCATATATATAAAAAAATCACTAATGCTAATAAAACACAAATTCTAACTACTAAAAGGAAGAGGACAACCTAATTTTGAAGTAACCCCACTAAAGTGGATGCGTGGGCTGTTCCCTCATGTCTTACCATCTTCTCTCTACCCTTAGGTCATCCTTAAAAGAACACCACACTTGCATGAAAATAAACACGCTTGCATGAAAAGAAACACACTTGCATGAAAGGAACAATCAAGGCTTTGGAGAAATAAAAGAAACCTACCTATGCTCTAATCCCTTTAGCACCTCCCCGACAACAACGCCAAAATGTTGGGGCTATATATATGCACTATCAATTCCCACATTTAATTATCAACCGGGGCTCATAAGCTTCGAGGTGCAAGCGCAGGAAACACAGGATCAGAGCCTAGTCTAGCCTAATCTAAAGCCGACAAAACAATCTTCAAACCCACACTACAACAAATTAACACTAAGGATTCATCACTGGGACGTAGGAATAAATTAGTGCTATAAAGTTTTATATCACAGTCTTTCATGCACTCTGGGTGATGTTCGTGTGATTAATTGTGAGTAGCTTACTTAACTTTTATGTCCTTCAATGATTATTTCCTATAGCGGATCCACACTTAAATGCAATAAAAGAAACAAGCAAACGGAAATGAAATTCACGATCGAAACTAACACCTTAGGAATAATTCCAATGAGGGAAGACCATATCTCACGATTTGGACCTCTAATCTGTCCATTGGTGTTTGAAGCTACAAACTTGCAATAAGAAGCCAAGCAAAATGAAATACTAAAACAAAACTACACGATCAACAATTTATTGTAAAGATCTATCCTAAAATGGGAGGATTAAATTATATCCTACAAAATGATAACAAAAGCATTCATCAATAACAAAAACAAGAGAGTAAATTAGTGCGAAAATAAGTGTAGGCTAGTACATAGCAATGCAAAACCAAAATTGACTAAGAACATAAATAATTCTTAAAGCAATCCAAACTTAAACTGCAGAAATATTAAGAAAATGTAAAATCACACATCCTAAACTCAGAACCACTCATCAAATGAATACATCCATAAAGTAAAGAAAAAAGAAAGGATGGAAAGGAAAAGAATGAATATTAGAAAAGAAAGTGGTTTTCTGTGTAATTGAGATATGAAGGCAACATTTAAACTCAATAACTAATACACAGAAAATGAGGAAGAGATGGCAGTGATATTCTCTTGTAGTTAACTGATTATAATGTATAATCAAATAAAGGGCTAAGGAGCGAATTGTGTGAGGAAACATGAGGTGAATCTAGAAGAAAAAGGTGATATATACAGAAAATGGAACAACTCTGTTTTACACTATTTGGGACAGCGTAGAATAGGTGATTGGATATGTGAATTGGATAGTAGGTTTCGATGTGTGAGTAGGATGGAAAATAAATGGTGGAAAATGATAGATGCAAAGAGAGGTTTGAATGATTAAATAGATGGGAGTGAAGCATGGAAGCAAGAGAACATTGTCCACAATTAATTAAGCACATAAACGGAGCATTGAAAGGATATGCAGAAATATAAGCACACAGAAGTAATGGAAGGAGTACAGACTAAACTCAAAGCTTAAGAAGTGTAATAATGTAATCAATTGAGAAATATGATATGAATCTAAATTCATCCATCTATTGCAACAACATAAAATTAACAAAACTTTAACTCAAATGATAACAAAACTAAAATTGACTTGTAATGAAATAAACACACAATGCAATGTTAATCTACCAAGCAAATAGAATATAGCGACACTTACCCACGCTGAGAGGCCCTTCCCAGGAGGTGAGTGCTTCTTGAATACAATCAGATCAAGCTAGAAGGATGCTCAATGTGGCAGCAACAATCAATTCTTCATTGAGATCAAAAACTCAGTTTTTACATGGCTAACAACTCGTTAAGGCTTTCTCACAAGAATGAATCTTTCATTTTCAAAATATTCATGAAACTCATGGCTCTTTATCATAGCCCTGTGAGGCTTATCTATACATGAATAATCATTGAGGAGTGGATGGGACCGAATCCCAATGCTCAGATTTCAAAATTTACAATTTTAGATAAAATCCTCAAAAATCTGGGTTTTGTTGTAATTTAGGCAGATCCGAGTTAGTCCCCCACCCATATCTTCCAAACAAATTATAATTTTGAAAAAATTCCCTCATCTTACTCAATTTTCCATATTCTAGACAAAACCCATTTCGTAGAATTTCTAGATCTGATTCCATCTGCACGAAAATCGAGGCGCAAGTTGGCAGTTTGAGTTTTTCAATAATTTTAGCAAAATCATTCCCCCTGAGATGGAGGTCCACACGTGAGATGGGTGAATTTTGTTTCACATGTCTGCATGAAAACATCATTCTGGACAAAACCCATGTACCCAATTTTCCTCTAGAAGCTTTCCAAAATTTTGAATTATTTCTAGTATTGGATTAGCACAGTTGGTACCGGATTAGAACAGTTGTACCGGATTAGAACAATTAGTACTAGAATATTGTAGCTAGGGGTTTATTACCATATGAACACAATCACAACTATGGGTATCGGACCAACGCGATGGTAGTATTGGATGGAGCTAGTACCGGAATAGGCGCAATCTGGTACCGAATGAAGATGGTACTGGAAGAGGCAGAGACCTGGTACCGGATGAATGCAAAGGTAGTACCGGATCACTGTAGAGTATTGGATGACTTGGAGTGTGGGTACTGGATGACTTTCTAGGTGTTGGTTTACTGTAGAACCTTCTGGTACCAGATGACTTGGAGTATCGGATGACCTGCAATGTGGGTACCGGAACAGGAACAATACAGGTACCGAAACATGGACAGTGCATATACCAGAACCTGAACAGTACAAAACATGTTTCTTGGACATAGAAACATAGGATTAAACCATCATTGACAAACTATTGTATAATCATCATTTTAATCACTAAAAATATGGAAAACTGTGTATTAACCACATAGGATGAATAACAAGAGATAATGGAGGTTGATGGTGTAATTAGGGATATATTAGTGACAAAATGCGGGGAGAAGGTGTAATGATAAGTGTATTTGTATGGCAGATAATATGACAAAATTGGAGCTCAAAAATATTCTTATATTGAAAAGCATGCTTTTGCTCTGGTTAAAGCTATAGAGAAATTTCACCATTTTATCCTAGGTAATCATACATAGGTAAAAGTCCCTTTGTTTGTTGTCAAATTTTTACTTTCAAATACTTATCTATTAGCAAATCTATCACATTGGCTCACAAAAATCGAGGAGCATGATTTAACAATCACGATTTCTAAAACCATCAAGGGATGAGCCTTATCCCTTCACTTAGCTCAACATCCTGAACCAAGTGAAATATTTGAAGATGAAGACAATTAACTCTCAGGCATTGTTTTTTATTGAAAATAAAATCTTTCTCTCACTGAACATCCCTGGTATAAAGATATTGTTTATTGCTTGCAATATCAAAAGTGTCAATATCACTTGAATCAACATCAATGAAGGAGACTATGTCTCGAAGCTTCTAAGTATCTCATTCTAGGAGATTCTCTGTTTAGAAGATCTACAGATGGATTGTTGCTATGATTCATATATAATGATGCATCTCAAAAAATATTAAATGAAATTCACGGATCAACAATATATATTATTCATATTGGTGGTCACTTTTCTTCCAAAGCCACCACTTTTGAAATCATTAGAACTGGTTATTATTGGCCATTCATTTTTCGAGATTTCTATAAATTTGTAAGGGCTTTTGAAAATGCCAAAAGTTTGTTGGTAAAGAACATATTTATACCATGCCTTTACAACCTGTCCTTCAAGATTTTCCCTTCTCCAAGTGGGGTTTAGATTTTATTGGTCCTATTAATCCTCCATCTTTTGCAGGTCATACTTTTATACTGACAGACACTGATTACTTTACTAAATGGGTTGATTTTTTTATATAGGAGGATCTCAATGGCCATCTACCTTGTCCAATTGGCTCAAAACATTTTTTTGTAAACTTACTATTTTTAGCAGTTTTTCCATTCCTGGACTTCTGGGGCCATTTTGAGGGCCTAAATGACATTTTTTCTCTATCGGGCACCTCAAATATAGAGAAAGGATTTTATTGATCCCCATAAATGAATATCCTCATAAATACCTTTCCAACAAGATATCATGTGTCCTAAACAAAGATCACATGAAAAAGTCACGACACTAGGAAGTTGATGTACTAACTTACCCCAACGGGGCCCACATGACTTTTGGCGCTTCATCTCCTAGGGTTAGGTTTTTTGATGTCTAGGGTTTTAGCATTCACATTTATTGTAAAAATTCCTTTAGAGCCTCATTGTACTCATCTTCTTGTGAATGAGCGTAGTCGTCACATCTCTTCTAAAAGATAAGCTACCACCATTTTAGCAAGCTTGTTTTCAGTCTGCATTTTACAATTTTTAGCATATTTCTTATTTAATAGAAGCCATGTTTTATTGTATATTTGTTATTTTTCACTCTGTCTCTGTTTTAATATTATAAATCTATGGTTTCATTTTGTTCCACTCATAACTCTGGATCATTGGTATCAGAGCAGTCTTCTCCTTGTCATTTTTTTGAATGTATGTCCCTGATGCGGTCAAGGTATAGAGAGTTGGGTCTCGAGCTTGTTTCTATTGAGTAAAACTACTCTCGCACGCCCAATAATCCATCCATGGTGGGATAAAATAAATACTACTGGATAGGACATCCTTTCAAAATTTTGCTCGAGAAATCCTTTGAGCGACAGAGGAACAAGATGATGGAAAACTTTGCACAAATCCTTTGACAATTGTCGACAAGCGACGCATCCACATCAAGCAAAGGTGCCACCCCCTTCAAGGTACATATCAATTTTTATATTCCTATATTTGAAGTTCAAATAGATTTCGATGCCATAGATAAATGGTTAAACCTTCTATAAGGGTATTTTTCTGACCACAACTTTTTCAATAGAGAAAAGATTACATTTGTTCTCCTCAAGGTCATCCCCCATGTCAAAGATTGGTGGGAGACTTTCTGTGAGAAAAATGAAATAGAGGGATCCACATTATTTGCAGTTGCACCCACTTGGGGTTCCTTCAGAGATGTTATTAAGGAACAATACTACCCTGTTGGAAGTTATGACGACTTGTATACAAGATGGACCACACTATAGTAGGAAAAAGACCAAACAGTGCCAGAGTTCACTAGTGTCTTCCATACCTTGTGCACAAATATGGGTATCAAATATTCTAAGAAACATATGGTTCTCAAGTACCACGACAGTATGCATGGATACATCCAAAAATAAATTGATTTTTTGGATATCTCATCCCCGATCGCGTCCTATCGATATGCCATCAAAATCGAGAAGAAGTTGAAACAAAAGATGCGGAAATTTGGGTCTAGGAACCCCTCACAGCAGAAGCAGAGAAAGGGAAGCCCCAACCCATAGAAAAAAGGACAAAGAAAATATGGGAAACCTAAGGACAACCAGTCCAAGCAGCAAGCAAATAAGGACAATGGGAAGATGAAGAAAGATACCAGGAAGTGGTGTGACTTCCATAAGAGCCCCTGGCATAACACTGTTGATTGTCGCTCAAAGAAATCATTGGTGTCTAAGGTAAAAGCCTCTAAATTAGATGCAGGTTCCAACTTTGAGTCAGAACCAAAAAATGGGATACAGATCATTGACGCAGAACCCAGTGCCACCATTTCTACCACCAAGATCCATCTCGATGAACCTGATGAGAAAGAGGAAGGCAAGTGCCTCTTTCATTCACAGATGTGGGTAAAAGGAACTCCACTACACTTCATCATTGACAGTGATATCTAGAATAACCTCATCTTAGTAAAGGTCTTCAAGCAGCTAGACCTATTGACAATTCCACACCCACAACCCTGCACAATCGAAAAGATCCATCAAGGAAGCAATCTTTGCATCAGCCAACAGTGTCACATGTCATATGGAATCAAACCATTCAAATATGAGGTATTGTGTGATGTTTCTCCCATTGAAGTTTGTGATGTTCTTTTGGGAAAACTTTATTTATGTAAATGTGATGTTGTATATGAGTCTAGGCCTCGTAGTGTTATTATTACTTTGAACAAGGAATTGCAAAGGATACCCAAGGCAGTCCCACCTAGAGCTATTTCCTTGATCTTTTCCAAGTAATGCAGGAAGTTCATTTCTCAAACCGAGAAGTTTGTCTTCTTCGTGATTCACTCTTAGAGTGAGTGAAAGGTTGCAGCCACATCCATGGCCTCCGCAACTGAACTCTCCATGCAACAGAAGCAAGTGGATAAGATCATAGAATAATACAAAGACATATTATCATCACCTACTAGGGTTCCCCTGCACTGTCAGGTCAACAATCCCATCAATCTAACCCCCGGTGCACCGCTACCCAATGGTCCAGTCTATCGCTTCTCTCTACTAGAGAATGAGGATATCAAGCATCAGATCTGATACAAAGTGAGACACTATCAAATACGGGACTTGGCGACTTTGTATGAGGATATCAAGCATTCAGGAATCGATACATGATTCCCCAAATCAACGATCTCCTTGATCAACTCAAGGGGGGATAATACTTTAGTAAGATTGATCTGAAGTTTGGATACCATCAATTCCCAATAGAACTGACAGATGTATGGAAAACTTCCTTCAAGTCAAAAGAAGGTGTTTTTGAATGGTTGGTCATGCCCTTTGGTTTGAAAAATGCCCTAACAAATTTCATGAGGATGATGGACGATATATTGTGTAATTTCACTAATTCTTTTATGGTGGTGTATCTGGATGACATTCTTATCTACATAAATAATTGGGAAGAAAACTTGCAGGATATTGAGCAGGTTTTGCACACTCTGTGGAAGCACAAGCTATATGTCAACTTGGAAAAATGTTCCTTCAACATGGGCAGGATCCAGTACCTCAACTACATTGTTGATGCACATGGTGTGCATGTTGATCCAACCAAGATCCAAGTCATCCGTGACTAGCCAACCCCAACCGTGCTCATTGAGCTTCCTAGCTTCTTAGTCATTTCCAATTTCTATCGAAGGTTCATGTTGGGATTCTCCCATATTGCATGGGCCCTCAGCAAAATAACCAAAGGTGGTGGTAAGGAAAAAAAATTGTGGGGTTTGTCCTAAGAGAAAGTGTTCAATGATCTGAAGAAGCGCTTGTGCTCCGCCCCAGTGATTTCATTACCTGACCTGCAACAACCCTTTGAGATCGAGACAGATGCTTCAGACTATGTTGTGGGTGCAGTTATCACTCAACGCGACCACCCCATGGCCTATCATAGTGAGACACTATCAAATGTTTTATGTAAGTACCTTACTTATGACAAATAAATGCACCCCATTTTGCAAGCATGCCGCCAATGGAGGAATTACATTCTCGGGAAGGAGACAGTCAACCACACTAATCATAATCCACTACAATTCATTTAAACACAAGGCAAATTGCAGAATGATCGCCATCAGAAGTGGTCC
Organism: Picea engelmannii; assembly: GCA_009831015.1. NCBI lineage: Eukaryota > Viridiplantae > Streptophyta > Pinopsida > Pinales > Pinaceae > Picea > Picea engelmannii. Next base: position 278,318 of record ML779566.1, read on the forward strand.
ACATATTTGCAGCAATTCCACCTCAACATAAATTATAAAATAAGAAGTACCAACCGAGTCGCTAATGGCTTAAGTCGACCTCCAGTTGCGGCACTCACCATAGTTATTTATTCTTTCATCCACGAGACCTATGGATGGCCCCACCTTTATGAGACAGATCTTGACTTTGCCAACACCTACCAGATGTTGGGTGCAAACATAGTTGTCACCAATTTCCATATTCATGATGGGTTGTTGTGCCATTTGGGCCATCTATGCATTCCATCAACCAAGCGAGTGAAGCTGATTTGGGAATCCCACTACAGTCGGTGACAGGACACTTTGGCATGGAAAATATAGTGGCAATGTTGCAGCAACATTTATACGGGCCGAAACTTCCATAGGATGTCAACAAGTATATATGGTCATGCACTGCCTACACTATTGGCAAACCAAACATTAAGAAACAAGGCATGTACACTCCTCTGCCTACTCCTAAAAGGATTTGGTAAGACATCTTTAAGGACTACATGTTGGTCCTTCCATCCACCGATCGGGGAAATGACTGTGTTTTTGTGGTTGTTGATCGTTTTTCCAAGGTGGTGATTTTGGCCGCCTACAAGAAGAGAATCAAAGTGGAGGCCATTGCCAAGCTCTTCTTTGAACGAATGTGGGTACACTTTGGGATCCCACAAACCATTATATCACATTGGTATAGTCGATTCCTCAACACATTTTGTTCGAGCCTCTGGTCACTGTTGGACACCAAGCTCACCAAGTCCATTTCCTTCCACCCCCAGACGGATGGCCAAACCAAGCTTGTCAACCGGATGATCGTGCACATATTGCGCATGTAAAATTCCAAGCACCCCCAAACCTAGGATGAGATTTTTTTGAATGTTCAACATAGCTACAATAGATCCATACATAGATCAATATTCCACAACCCCTTTCAAGTTGGGTTGGGATTTCAACCATTGGGTCTCATGGATGTTGCACTACACCACCCAGGAAGACTCATCGCATGCTCCAACTGGAGCTAACAAATCCACCCAGTTTATTGAGGGGATATAGCATATCCACCAACAGGTTCATGATATTTTACATAAGTCCAATTCCAAGTACAAGCAGTGCCATGATCAACATCAGGTGCCACACCAGTTTCAGGTGGGAGACAAAGTTTGGTTTCACTTGCAGAAAGAATTCCATATAGCGCCTCATCGGAAGCTTCGTCCACTCTGTTATGGACCCTACATCATCACCAAGGTTGTGGCAGACAATGCTTTTGAGCTCAATCTTCCCCCATTCCTTGTCTTGCACCCAGTATTCAATGTGGACCTCCTTCGACCTTATTTTCCACCATTATTGGACACCTCGGAGATAGCAGAACAATTGACACCAACATAGCTCAACCATGAATGCATGGAACATAAATCCACTGATAATATCTTGGACACACAGGTCAAGGGAACTTGCCAACATAGGATCCAACTTTATCGATTTGTCAAAGCAGGGCAGCTCCTGCACTAAGGCCAGTGGATCACCCGAGGCCAAATTCAACAGAAATTTCCTCATATGATGGGGGCACTCAACGCAATGGAGACCATTTATTCCTGAGGGTGGAGGATTGATATAGGAGTATCTCAATGGCCACCCACCTTTTCCAAATCTCTCAAAATTTTTTTTTGGCAACTTACTATTTTTAGCAGTTTTTTCGGTTCCTGAACTTTCAGGGCCATTTTGAGGGCCTAAACGACGTTTTTTCATGATCAGGCACTTCAAAAATATTTCAAGGCCATGATTGATCCCTCTAAATGAATATCCTCTTCAATACCTTTCCAACAATCTATCTTGCATCCTAAACGAAGATCGTATGCAAAAGTTATGACCCCGGGAAGTTGATGTACTAACTTACCCCAACAGGGCCCACATGACTTTTGGAACTTCATCTCCTAGGGTTAGTTTTTTGGATGTCTAGGGATTTGGAATTCATGTTTATTGTAAAAATGACTTTAGAGCCTCATTGTACTCATCTTCTTTTGAATGAGCGTATATGTCACATCTCTTCTCAGAGACAAGCTGCCACCATTCTAGCAAGCTTGTTTCCAGTCTGCATTTTATAGTTTTCAACATATTTCTTATTTAATAAAAGACAAGTTTTATTGTATCTCTATTATTTTTCATTGTGTCTCTATGTTAATATTATAAATATGTGGTTTTATTTCGTTCCGCTCATAAATCCAGATCAGGTTGTCCCTCTTAAACATGCTCGAGATGAACAAGTGATTTCCTTCTTGGAATCCAATACCTTTTCTAGATTTGGTCTTCCCTTAGAAGTTATTTTAGACAAGCCTTTATTTCTGAAAAAAGTAACTCATTTTCTAATTAACCTTGGTGTTAAGAATTTCACTTCATTCGCTTATTACCCTTAGGGAAATGGACAAGCTAAGTCAACTAACAAAAATCTGGTCAAAATTATGAAAAGAATCATAGAAGACAAACCTCACCAGTGGCACTCACTTCTCACTTATTCTCTCCTTGTAGATTGTACAACGACCAAGGCCAGCATAGGCTTTACCCCATTCCATCTCTTGTATGGCCAGGAGGATATCATGCCAATTGAATTAGAACTTACTTCATTATGTTTGGTATTGCAAACTTACTTCATTACTTCATTATATTTGGCATTGCAAATTGAAATCAATGGGACTCAATGTGACCTTCTTGAGACAAAAAAAGAGAAGACCAACAATGGAGTAAAGAAGCATTTCCATTTTGAGCCGCAGAAAGAGGTATGGGTTGAATGAAAAAGTTTTATTTATTTTCATTTCTATGATCCTGTGGCAGTTTACATGGATTCTAAATGGAGCAAGAAAATATTTTTCTTCAAATTTTTTTTGAAGATAGAAATTCAAAGTTGTAAGTATGGGCTCCTAGAACATTTTTAAAAAATTTTAAATTCTTCAATTATTTTCGTGCTCAAGGATGGAAACATAATTCAGTTTATAGTGAGATATTTGCATGGTTGCTTTGGAATTTTTCTTATACCTGAGCAAGTTAGTGGAACTAGTTAGAGTAGGAGTATATATAAATAATCTTGTTCTGAGCATTAGTGAGGAGTTTAGTTTTCAGTATGTTATTCAATTTGTAGTTAAAATGAAAATAAAATCATGACTTTGTAGCCCAATGGAGGAACTATGTACAAAGTCTTTTCAGTTGCATAGAATAAGTGGTATTTCAGCTACAAAGAACAGGGATGTGTTTCAAAACAGGCACTAATACAGTGGCAGGGTTCAAAGTTTGAAAGGGCTGATTTCAAGTCACGGAAGGATGAAGGCACGTGGTCTACTATTCTTGGCACTTTTCAGGAAATTACCATCCCCAAATGGATCCTATGTTAGGACAAAAATCGACATTTCCAAAAAAAAAATCCTGGCCAAAATTATCTCAATCTTTCTAGCCTTCAATCTTGTGTCATCTTGTGTAATCTCTCCATTGCAGCAAACCTCTAAACCTTTTGCCATTTTTTCCAATCTCCTCTACCGTCAAAATATCAAATATTTGCATCAGACTTTGTCAAAAGTTTCAAATATTTACATCAAATTTTTCCAAGGTCTCCCATCTGTATTTGCTCTCAATTCCTTGGTCTTTGAAAAGTGTTTGAAATCGTCAAAAATTGCTCTTGCTTTATTAAAAATTAATATAAAATAATATTTTATATTATTTTTAAAGGTGGGTTATTTTAAAAAAATAGTGGGCTTTATTATTCAAACCCTAAGTAATATGTGAGCCCAAATATAAGTGTCAAGCCCAAGTGTTTGAATAATCCCAAGCACTTTTATTATTTTCATTAATAAAATATTGGGTTTATAACTCATCAAACTCATCTGCAAACATATAACCAAGAGTCGAACATACATCTTAGTCATCACATAAGCCATCAAGTCCAAGTGTTAAGGCACCAAGAGGAGAACCCACAAGGATCCAATGCATTGCATTATGCGTTCGGATAGGATGGAATTAAAAGGGACTCAAACAACATCATATGACCGTCCATATCACACGTAGCTCGACGATAGTTGGGTACTTCGAGTGTTCTAACTTACCCAATGTTTAATCAAACACTAATGTGTCTTGGTCATCGTTCCAAACGCCAAGTTCCATTTCAAGATTTTTAGCCACTGGGTGAATTCATTTGTAATTCCTCATCTTTGCCTGAAGCTCGAAGGCTGGAAGTTAGGGTTCCTTGGGAAAATTTCCACTTGTCCAACATTGCTGACTAATACTTTTTATTTGCATTACAGGCATAGATGATTTTAGGGGAAAATTTTTTCTCATGGGTGAAATTAAGGGACCTCCAATTTTTTATTGGGCGAATTTTTTGTATTAGAGTGATTTTTTTAAACTTATATCATTAGCCCATAATTTATTTTAGGGGGGAAATCGTGTATAGGGTTAGCCCATATCTTTAGGAGGGATAGAGGGAAAAAAATTATATTTCACCCCTGAAATTTGGAGGAACAAGATTCCATTAGCCAAATTTCTAGAAGTATGGAAATTTCTGATAGCATCTTCGCCCTGCCATTTGGTAAAATCGAGGTTTATGGTTTAATTCACCCTGATTTTGTGGTATGGGCACTGGGTAGCTAAAATACTCCCTTTTCCCTATTTCCAAAGAACAAGGATATTTCTGAGAGAATTTTGGCCCTCCCACCTGGTATAAATTATATGGGATCTGCCCATATATGCATTCCATGGTTTACATCTTCGTGCTTATTTGAATTTCCCCTTTGGGCCTTGATGGAATGGAGGTTTACAGTTTTTCAACAAAAAGGGGGTTGGGTTACTCCCAGGTTCAGCCCAGGCACCATATTTTGTTACCCTTCCAAGGGAGGAGGACCCCACTCAGCACTGAGGCTCGACCAAACTGGAAAACTTGTATGGAGGACCCTGATCGACGCTGAGGCTTGACCAAACTGGAAAACTCGCATGCATATACATTTTGAGGGGTAACACCCTCCAGAACTTGGGTTCTATGTTGTGTTCTAAGGTTTAATATTATGTGTCTTGATTTATGCTTCCTTCTTTATTTTATTAAAAGTAAAGAAACAAACTATGTTTGTGTTTGTGGACAACCCCAAATATTTAGTGGGATTAGCAAGAATCACACAAGAACATCTGTTTTCAAAATAATGGCATATGGGAGCACATAGGGAATCTCTCATGTTGTACAGTACATTAGATGTAGTAGAAAAGGAATACCAGGAAGAAATATGATATTGCTCTTTAACTAAAAGAAAAACAAATCAATTTGATTCAGATTTAATTATGGCCTTATCATCTTTAGATTTGTACAATCTATCTGAGGAAAAACTAAAATTGAAGGCTATAGACACATCAAATATGCTTGATTTAGAGCACTCATTCACTAATCTTTTTTTCACTATACAACCAAAATTGTTGGTAATTTCCAACACAATCAGTTTTGCAAACCCAAAAGAACCTATGTATCCACATCTTGCTCAAGGAAAGTTGTATCCATGTCTTGCTTAGGGAAAGTTGTGGAATGAGGTATGTGACAAGTCTTTGTATTCTTGACTGAGTTCTAGACCTTTATGAGTAACGTTTATTCCACAGTTTGGAAAATTTTCCATTCAATAATCAAATGTTTGATGAGTTATGTTTATATGTGTGTTATTCTGAAATTCTTTTTGCTTTTTTAAATCATAACAAGAAACACTAAGAGAATCATGTACATTTGTACCAAGAGCTTCATACCTAGGATGGACTAACTAATATGAATTATATTTTTTCTTCACTTTATTGGTTGTGAACATCTTACAAGTTTATGGTCTAAGAATAAATATATTTATCTCTTTTGGGTAAGTAAAGAAAAATTTACTGGAAGCATACATAAAACATTCTAACAAAGGTAACTTCTTTCTAGAAATTAAATAAAAACATTGGGGATAACCAGTGTATATATTGGTCATGATAAATGTGGTCTATGATTTTGTACTTAGTTTTACTGCATTGAAGATCATATATAACCCAAGCTTGCAGCATTGTTGACAAAAAGAACTATTCTTAAGTGTATTTTGTTTTTCATAGGCTAGATAATTTCTAGATGACTCTTCTTTTTCAGAGCATTTGTCTTTGAATGTTATAGCCCATGTTATTATGAATAGAGAGAACATAAGATACACAAGTAGTTGATCTAGTATTTAAAATTATTAATGAATATTTTGATAAAGGAAAAGGATGCCACATTAATCTTAGAAGGTACCCCTCATATGCTTTTTAGTTGCCAAGCCTGACCATCTTTATTGTGGGCATTTAGTATTATGGCTCCCTGTCAATGGAATCCCATATTGGGGGCCTAACCCATAGAGATGTGTTTTGTGGAGGGTGCTTAAAGGAAGGGTAGTACTATATATATATATACCCACCAACTTACCTATTTTACTCTCATTTTATATTTGATGAAAGAGCATATATAGTGTATTACTGGTGTGCTTCATTTATGAGAATATTCTTGCACTGTACTAGTGTATTTATGATAGAATTATTGGAAAAGTAAAGAAACAAACTATGTTTTTGTTTGTGGACAACCCCAAATATTTAGTTGGATTAGAAAGAATCACACAAGAACATTTGTTTTCAAAATAATGGCATATGGGAGCACATAGGGAATCTCTCATGTTGTACAGTACATTAGATGTAGTAGAAAAGGAATACCTGGAAGAAATATGATATTGCTCTTTAACTAAAAGAAAAACAAATCAATTTGATTCAGATTTAATTATGGCCTTATCATCTTTATATTTGTACAATCTATCTGAGGAAAAACTAAAATTGAAGGATATAAACAAATAAAATATGCTTGATTTAGAGCACTCATTGACTAATGTTTTTTGCACTGTACAACTGATCTAAAAATGAAGAAGACTTGAAAAACTTGAATAAATATTGCAAGTGAAATGTTATGTGTTTAAAGCAACCGGATCAATTTGCAACACATAAATTTAAGGATTACTTATGTAAAATACACATAGACAGCAGCATAAAACATTGAACATCAACACATAAACATAGCAAGTTGATAAAGGAGTTCACCCCTCTCCGGGCTACATCTCCTGGTCTAGCTTCCAATGGATCATTATTATTAAATTGCTCAAAGTGCTCAAAAACATGCCTTACAATGCTCAAAATGAAAAACCGACTGCTCCAATGGCTTCCCAGCGTCCCAAAACCCCTGTCTTGGCTCTTTAGGCACCTGAAACGGTCGAAAAATGAAGAAGATAGCCTCCTTGAAGTCTCCCTCTTCAACTTTGTTGTCTCTGGTTCTACAAATTGCACCCTTGTGCTTCAAACCTGGCTCACACGCTCATTTAAGCGTAAAAACTTGGCACCGGGCGCAACCGCGCCAATGGTGCAAACCGTAGGATGGTTAAGGCGCCTCCAGCCCCTAACCGCCTCGGCACTCAGTCATATGGCCATAGGACCACGCGTTTGGTTACAAAGTGGTTAAACCCGTTTTAAAACCGTATAACCAACTTGCGCTCCAAACCGCGCGCAACATTTAACATGGTCACATGTTACGGTTTTATGTTACAACCCGCGCGCAAACATTTGATACACAACACAATGCATAAACTTTGGTTCAATACATCGCGTGCATATGTTATATAACATATGGTTATAACATATGGTTTATACGTATGGCATATAATATGGGTCGGGGCTAAGCCCCGGCCCGCCCCCTTTTCAAAATAATACAACACACAACTTTAAATATAAGTGCATTGGAATATGAAACAAGGAACATTGGCGGGAATGTTGGCTAGCGGAGTGTTACAAAGGCATTGGTGTTGGGTGAGGTCCGGGGGTCGAACCCCGCGGACTCCCCATATAATTTTACATAACCAATTTAAATAAAAATAAAGGGACACGTGGCGCCAATGGGTTGGGCCACTTGTCCGCACATTATTGGCTATAAATGACACGCGTCACCACCCGATTGGACAACCACCAACCAATAAAAATGTGCCACGTCTTCCACCTGCCACGTCATCATGATGGTATGGCCCTACCACGTGGCCGTACGGACTGTACGGACAGGTACAGTCAGCATTCCAAATTTTTGCCTGTTTGTCTTGGCGGACAGATCGCGATATCTCCTCCATACGGACTCCGTTTTCGAAAGTAAATATACTTCCGGAATCAGGAAGACGAGACGAACGCAATGGCACTATTTTTGTCGCATTCCGAGTACTTTGAAAATTGAGCAAAATTTGATCCCCTGATCACACCTCCCGATTGGGAAGCTTTTGGACCTCCAAAAGACTATCTCAGTCTATGTGAAGATGAGGGTATAGTTCCCTCACC
>ML779566.1:291647-343150 GCA_009831015.1 Picea engelmannii
CCTGGTCCAGCTTCCAATGGATCATTATTATTAAATTGCTCAAAGTGCTCAAAAACATGCCTTACAATGCTCAAAATGACAAACCGACTGCTCCAATGGCTTCCCAGCATCCCAAAACCCCTGTCTGGGCTCTTTTGGCACCTGAAATGGTCGAAAAATGAAGAAGATAGCCTCCTTGAAGTCTCCCTCTTCAACTTTGTTGTCTCTGGTTCTACAAATTGCACCCTTGTGCTTCAAACCTGGCTCACACACTCATTTAAGCGTAAAAACTTGGCACCGGGCGCAACCGCGCCAACGGTGCAAACCGTAGGATGGTTAAGGCGCCTCCAGCCCCTAACCGCCTCGGCACTCGGTCATATGGCCATAGGACCGCGCGTTTGGTTACAAAGTGGTTAAACCCGTTTTAAAACCGTATAACCAACTCACGCTCCAAACCGTGCGCAACATTTAACATGGTCACATGTTACGGTTTTATGTTACAACCCGCGCGCAAACATTTGATACACAATACAATGCATAAAATTTGGTTCAATACACCGTGCACATATGTTATATAACATATGGTTTATACGTATGGCATATAATATGGGTCGGGGCTAAGCCCCGACCCACCCCCTTTTCAAAATAATACAACACACAACTTTAAATATAAGTGCGTTGGAATATGAAACAAGGAACATTGGCGGGAATGTTGGCTAGCGGAGTGTTACAAAGGCATTGGTGTTGGGGGAGGTCTGGGGGTCGAACCCCGTGGACTCCCCATATAATTTTACATAACCAATTTAAATAAAAATAAAGGGACACGTGGCGCCAATGGGTTGGGCCACTTGTCCACACATTATTGGCTATAAATGACACGCGTCACCACCCGATTGGACAACCACCAACCAATAAAAATGCACCATGTCTTCCACCTGCCATGTCATCATGATGGTATGGCCCTGCCATGTGGCCGTACGGACTGTACGGACAGGTATAGTCAGCATTCCAAATTTTTGCCTGTTTGGCTTGGCGGACAGATCGCGATATCTCCTCCATATGGACTTCGTTTGTGAAAGTAAATATACCACCGGAATCAGGAAGACGAGACGGACGCAATGGCACTGTTTTCGTCGCATTCCGAGCACTTTGAAAATTGAGCAAAATTTGATCCCCTTATCAACAACCAAAATTGTTGGTGATTTCCAACACAATCAGTTTTGCAAACCCAAAAGCACCTATGTATCCATGTATTTCTTAGGGAAAGTTGTATCCATGTCTTGCTTAGGGAAAGTTATGGAATGAGGTATGTGACAAGTCTTTCTATTCTTGACTGAGTTCTAGACCTTTATGAGTAACGTTTATTCCACAGTTTGGAAAATTTTCCATTCAATAATCAAATGTTTGATGAGTTATGTTTATCTATGTGTTATTCTGAAATTATCTTTCTTTTTTTAAATCATAACAGGAAACATTAAGAGAATCATGTACATTTGTACCAAGAGCTTCATACCTGGGATGGACTGACTAATATGAATTATAATTTTTCTTCACTTTATTTGTTGTGAACATCTTACAAGTTTATGATCTAAGAATAAATATATTTATCTCTTTTGGGTAAGTAAAGAAAATTTTACTGGAAGCTTACATAAAACATTCTAACAAAGGTAACTGCTTTCCGGAAATTAAATAAAAACATTGGGGATAACCAATGTATATATTGGTCATGATAAATGTGGTTTGTGATTATGTACTTAGTTTTACTGCATTGAAGATCATATATAACCCAAGCTTGCAACACTGTTGACAAAAAGAACTATTTTTAAGTGTATTGTTTTTTTCATAGGCTAGATAATTTCTAGATGACTTCTTTTCCAAAGCATTTGTCTTTGAATGTTATATCTCATGTTATTATGAAAAGAGAGAACATAAGATACACAAGTAGTTGATCTGGTATTTAAAATTATTAATGAAGATTTTGATAAAGGAAAATGATGTCACATTAATCTTAGAAGGTACCCCTCATATGATTTGTAACCGCCAAGCCTGACCATCCTTATTGTGGGAATTCAATATTATGGCTCCCTGTCAATGGAATCCCATATTGGGGGCCTAACCCATAGAGTTGTGTTTTGTGGAGGGTGCTTAAAGGCAAGGTAGTACTACATATATACCCACCAACTTAACTATTTTACTCTCATTTTATATTTGATGCAAGAGAATATATAGTGTATTACTGGTGTGCTTCATTTATGAGAATATTCTTGCACTGTACTAGTGTATTTATGACAGAATTCTTGGAAAAAAAGAGCAAGCTCATTCAATATAAGATAGTTAGGTTGCAACTTTTATTTGTAGCCTTACATAGCTCTCTACAAGCAATTGTCTTAATTCAATCTTTAAATTGCTAAAAATATGCTTGGAATATGTCTCATTGATAGTTTGCTAAAAACTATATATGTGTCTTCCTGATGTTGTTTCTATCCATCAGTGCTTCCTTTAATAGTTAAAAAAAATTAGTGCAGTCAACCATGTATGACTCACTATATGCAATGCACCAAATATTTAGAAAGGAATTTCCAGAGAATAAACAGATGAGCGAACAAATAAATCCCGACTTTGCAAAATATTCCATGTCTTTCCCCCATGTTGTTGTCTCATCAGTGTTTTCTTTGATATTAACCTAGAAAAAGTGTCATCAACCATTTAAGATTCACTATATGCCATGCCACCAAATATTCAGAAAGTAAGTACCAAAGAATAAACTGATGTGGGACAAGCAAATCCATATGCAGATCGATCTTGGATGGTATTGAAGAAACATTCTACAAAAGAACAATAGCCATCATTTTTGCAGGGGCGATGAGGCAAAGAATACTTTGGGTTTAAGATACATGATTTATGACATACTCTGGTACTATGCTACAACCTATTTATTGAATATCCCCTTGGACTATGTGTTTGTCACAGTTTTATGTTAAAGATACATCTGTTTTAATGCATTTTTTTACTATGTTGGAGCCTAATTATTGACAAAACACTAGGAGTTTCTTATAGTAGCATTTTTATCAGTTGAAGATGTTGAATTTATTCTGGGTTTCCCTGGTAAACATGCTTAGCATTAAGTTTATAGTATATTCAAGGAATGCATCTCGAGTAAATGAGAAAATAAAGCACTCTCTCGTTACAACAGCCTGTTTTGGAAAATTTTATAACTTGGATACATGAACCATTCACCATCTCTTATTAGAGCTATCAACCAAAAACTATTTAAGTTTGTTTTGATTTCTATATTAAAATTTACGTTAAGTGTTGTGCATCGAAGTAATAAGCATCTATTATAAGATATTTAATGCCAATTTTGAAAAGAATTTACTTTTCAAAATCAGGCGTTGAATTTACTTGGTTGAAGGTAAACTTTTGGGTGTTTATAAGGATAATCTTTTTTTATTTTTTCTCCAATAACTTAGTAGTCATTATATACATATGGCAGTTACATGGACAAGTGGATATGGGATTGAGAAAGAAACACATGTTGTTGAGTGGGGTTTTGAAGGAGAAGTGTCAAATTTCTTGTCACCAGCTGGAACATTGACATACACCCACAACATGATGTGTGGACAGTTTCTCTCTTTGTTCTTTTCTATTTTTTAATTTTGTTACCAACAAAAAGATAGAATAGAAGTAATTCTAGATAGAAAGAGAAGTATATTGTCTCTCGATACTTTTTCACAACACATATTGTAGTATAGATAGTTTATCGCTTTGTTCTCTTCCATTTTTGAATGTTGTTACTAACAAAAAGATAGAATGGAAGTAATTATAGAATCTAGATAGAAAGAGAATTATACTTCTTCTCTCAAAAAAAATTCGCAATATGTAGTGTAGAACGACTTAGTTGCAAACCTGCACCTCTATTGTACTTTTTTAAGATTTCATTGTGGACTATGGATTTATGCATCAAGTTGCACTAAACCTTGTTTCTTCTGTCACAAGTCTTGGTATTCTATTGATAATGTATTCTATAAGCCCTCGAAACCTGGCACAAGTCATAACCAGATAAAAAATCCGATGACCCTAAATGAAAACCCACAACCACGGTATTGTATATTTTATTTCCATATAATGTACGTTTCCACCAATATTGTGCATGCTTCATACTCAAAACCTTGACTGGAATACAGTGCATGCATTTTCTCTCAGAACATCTAGTTCATTTAAGTCATACAACAAGTCCTTTGAGTATCAAGAAATTTTCATTCACCTAGAAAAGATGCTCAACAAAATTCCTGCACTTGGCTAACCTTGTTCAAAATATATATGTCCTCATCATCCCCTATATATATGCAGAATTGATTGAAATTACATTGTTTCTATCAAGCTACATTGTAAAATGAAAATCACTAGTAGCATGTCTTATTAATTGCCATTATGGAATAAGAATAGACCACCCATATTCAAGTTGTTGGAATAACATTCACGAATGCAATGTTGAAGCAAAATGTTATAGTTGGGAGGCTAAACATGTTGTTAATGAACAATTTTTGATGAATTCAGCTCTTCGTAACAACAGGCTTTTTGTAATCCTTGAAATCATCAGTTTAAAGCCTATAGACATTTATATATTGATGTTAGAAACTGAGTACTCCGATTAACCAACTGGTTAACTATTGAGTGAGATGGTGAATCTTCATGGTTTTAACCATTGACTATCGAATAATGTATGTACTATCTACAACTATATAATAAACAAAGCTATCAAGGACATTTACTAACTTTTGGAAGTTTAAATGTTTCTAGTTGTATTTGAAAATCTTGTTGGACACACCTACCACATTTAGAGGGGGGGTGAATGAGTGTGGGGCTCTTTTTCCCAAAACTTCCCTCTTGCACAAAAATTCTTGGTTAACATTAAACATTTATTCATTACCCTTTGTTGTCATTTATAACTAGTTAGATGTGAACATATATCAGCAATATATCATCAACAAGGCATCACCACAAGGAACACAAAGAACACAAGATGTATGTACAATTTTTATTTTTATTATGGACAACAATCTGGGGGTTTATCAGCAACAACTGAATAGAGTACAACACTACAAGAGAACCATATCTATTATGCAAGACTCAACTTACATACTCAACACCAACTAAGATGAGGCAACAATCCTCAACAGATATCAATCTGTCAACAAGTACGCGACCTGTCAGTAGTGCAGCCAGCGTGTGTACGCGCCCTGGCTCACTACAACCCATGTATATATGCATCCATTGTATACATCAACCTACATATACCTTCTGAGCTGTTAGGTTTTATCCTTCAAGATCAACTTAGATTATCTACAAACAATATATCATTCTCTTCTGTCTCTGACAGTCCAATCTGCCCACTAGCCAGTCACAACACATCCAAGCTCTCCAATAGATTTTTCATAGTCCACAACAAATCAATATGAATGTTATCTCAATCATGTATAAACAACTAGTATACCATAGTAATCATGTCACCACTGAATCAAAAGAATACTTCTCACTCCATCAACCAAATCAGCCAAATTGAACCACATCATAGAATCCATACCAAGAATTCCCTAAGTATTCACAACACATCAAACAATAGTATCCATCAAGACAATAATGTAACCATACCAGTGTCTCAGTGATAGATCTGAGGCCATAGAATGCAGATATGGAACCTGCCTCATCATCCAAGAGCTTGGCACCAACTCAAACACAATTCTTCACCATTCTATCCACTGTACGCACCATGTCCTCATACAACCCACGTATACCTTCAATGTATATGCACCCTATACACATACAACTCGCGTATACCTCAGAAACTAGGGTTTCTGAAGCTCCGAGAATTTTTCTATCAAGATCTCCGACATTGCCAAAACTTTGATGCATCCATGAGATCCTCCTCACACTCTGTTTCTCAGAATAGATCTTCAACCATGCTCAAGAGATCCATACCAAATATGCTCTCACAAGAAGATCTCTGTCAATACTCCACAAGATAATCTCACAAGAAGCTCTCCATTAATCCACCAAAAGGATGATCTACAAGAGACCATTGCTATCTTATTTATACTTTCATCCTCTAGGTCACTTAACCCATTTTTAGGTCACTTAACCCATTTCTAGGTCACTTAACCTATTTTTCTTATTTTAGGGCTAACCACTTTCCATAAATAGAAATTTCTCCAATACTTTATCATTTAAATATTCCTTCTTGATTTTGTCACCTTAATTTATCATTTAAATAATCCACCTTGACTTTGTCACTTTACTTTATCATTTAAATAATGACTTCTTCTTTTAGGTCACTTTGATTTCTTTGACCTTGGGGGCTTCAAGCCTTCATGTGGAGGTCCTTCATCTTCGTAAGGCCATAACTCTCAAACTGTGAGGAGTTATGTGACATTACACATACCAACAGAAATGGCATGACAAGCACTATCCATCTAGGATAGTTTCACCAACAACTTCATTGATCTTCATCTCATTATTCCACATACAAGAATGGGTCCTCCCAACCACAACTCAACCACAAAGCGTCTTCCCATGATGGATTTCACCATAAGGGGACCACTTTGGAGTTCATCCATTTGTGCACTTTATCAATCATGATAAGACTATATTGATTCATCTATGCATCAATCTACCACTACATCATATACATCAACTATGCATCATGTATCAATGACAACTCATTGATCCATCTTCATCGTATCAATGACAACTCATTGATCCATCTTCATTGATTGGTTTCCACTTGACATCTATGTTTCTCATAAAGGACAATACATATACATTACATCAATCATCAATCAATCACTTGACATCAATCAATCAAACCATTGGCATCAATGACAACATGATCCAACAATCTCCCCCTTTAGAATTGATGGCAATACCAACATTGATGTCAACAACAATTACCGATTATTGATGTAAATATGTAGACAAGGCATGCCCTGCATCAATAGTTATCAATCATATCAATATGACTATCTCTCCCTATTAGTAAACATCAGTCATATCAGCAATAGTCAATGTGACTATCTCTCCCAATCAATAATCACAGCAATGTAACTATCTCTCCCCCTGTGACCATCGCTCCTCCTAGAATTATGCCTTTGTGCTCTTTCTTCAAATATAGGTCTCTTTTCTAGGTATGCATCTAATAAATATCTCCTCCTAAAATCATGGGAAGAAGAATGACTCCCCCTATGGGTATGTCTCCCCCTATCTTCTCTGCAAGATCAAAAATATGCTACCATATAATGATCCTTGGACTTGTTTATGCATCAAACTCATGCCATACCAACCATCATGAAACAAAAGAGAATCATGAGTAAAATATCAACATGCCAACATGTGCATCTACCAATGTGCCAACCATGTGCATCCACCAATATGTCAACCATGTGCATCCACCAATATGCCAACCATGTGCATCTACCAATATGCCAACCATGTGCATCCACCAATATGTCAACCATGTGTCATATCACTCATGATATGTCTCCATCATGAACCAAGTACCATAACCATGTATCAAACAAATACCACAAAATGATGAATCCTATACATGTATGCCAAGTCCTCCATAGCACATGTGCCAATCATCCTGCTAGTAGGTACTTCTACCAATGTACTAGAAGTGTACCAATCATGCATCAAATATCAATGATGTACAACATGATCATCTCATCAACTCACCAACTACATGTCTCAATATGTAGTCCATCCATATGCCAAATGTATGCACCATGATATCCAACATATTCTTCTAATAATACATCATAAGATATATCAATGAAACTTCAAAAAGTACCAGCCATGTACCCCAACATTTTATTTTAATCCAATAGATGAGCATTTGACCAGCATCAATCCATACTCATGGGTTAGTTCCATGTACCCAATATATATTTTACATCGTCACATTACATGATCTAACATAGAACCATGAAAACCTGCAGCAAACAATGTCAGAACCTGCAATAAGCAATGTTAGACCCTGCAACACAGAGTTATCCCATCACATCAAGATGCAATCCATGTGCATTGCCTTTTTCCCAAGGATTTTTCACATATACGCAGCCTGTTGCACATATAACTCGCGTATGTAAGTGACCTATACAAGTTCAACCTGCGTATGTATGCGATTGATACCATTGTCACCCACGTATACCTCAGTAGATGACTTACTTGAGATTCCCTTCAATCTTTCACTCTGTTCTGGCTACTCTGTCTTCTTCACCCACTTCTATAGGTGTCCCTGCTCCTTAGAACTTGAGCTCTGAGCATCCATATTTTCAAATATGTCTCTCTTTCTTACCTCATTCCTTCTTCTAGCCATTTTATGTGAAGTCCTCATCATGGACTTTCTTCTTGTGTTCCATCACTCCTGGGATTTGTGGCCAAATCCACTATAGTTGTAGCATCTCATGGTGTTACAGTGAATAGCAATATGTCCTACTTGATCACATCTCCAACACCTCATATAGAATCTTCCATTATATCTCCTTTCATAAGATCTACATTCAAAAGCTTTGTGACCATATCCATTACATGAATAACAATGCCCATGAAAAATACTTTCATACCTTTGCTTTGGTGTCCCAAAAGTAGCTTCTTGATGTCTTGCTTTCTTTGTTCTTTTGAGATTTTCTTTGCCTTGGGTAGATGGTTGTTTTGCAACATTGTCTTCCTTCTTTGATGGACTTACCTCGTGCTTCTTTGAGGTGCTTTCTTCAACATGTGTATCTTCTCCTTTATATCCAAGACCTAATTTATCACATGGTGATCTTTGACTTTCCAATATCTCATCCAAGATTCTTGAGCTATTCAAGAATTTGTTTGACTTCTATACCTTCTTTCTAAGGTCAACAATTTCGGCTTCTAACTTACAACATGACTCTTCTTTTTCATTAATTTGATTCATCAAAAGTTCTTTTATTCTTTTGGCTTATTCAATTTAGGTCTTGAGATGGACAATGGTTTCAAAACTTTTGCTAATCTCATCATCTATATTCATATCTTCTTTTCCATTCTTTAGTCTTGTGATCTCTTCTTCCTTTTCTTCTAATTGAGTCTTATTGCTCTCTTCTTGTTCTTTGAGCATTTCCTTTAAATTCAAGATGTGCCTTAGACTCCTCCTAAGAAACTTCTTAGTGTTATCCAAAAGACAGTTATAGTCTATATAATAATGATCACTTCTATATCTATATAAACCCTCTTCAACTTCCTTTTGAAGTTTTAATAGATTGTCTTCTATTATTTTCATGGGATAATTACCATCAAACTTTACACAAACTGTTTCTAGATCTTCTTCTTCACTTGTAGAGAAAAATTCATCATCATCATTGCAATCAAGGCTTTTTGAGGGCTCTTTACCTTCATTTGAAATATCTTCATGATCTTCCTTTTTGCCAACATCATCACATAATTCATTGCCTTCATTTGAAATGTCTTCAAAATCTACCTTTGTGCTATCATCACTTGATTCTTTATCTTCACTTGAAATGTCCTCAAGATCACATTTAGAAATAATACAATCAAGGGTTTTTGGAGATTATTTACCTTTAATGATCTTGATGGAGTGATCTTCAATATATTTCGTCTCCTTCTTTCTTTGATATGTCTGCTCTAGCTTTAGCCATAGATCCTTGGCGAAAGTGCATTGTCCCATGCTCTCTTTGATAGGGCTTGAGAGTCCACTAAGAATGGTCTTCAGAGCTAATGCATCATTCTTCTTTCCTTCCCTTTGAGCTGCAAACTTTGACATGTTCTTCAAAGGAACTGATCCACCAATGGATGCCTTCCAAATAGTTGCTCCCATCGTCTTCAAATACACTCTCATCTCTATTCTCCAAGTAGAATATTTTTCCTCATCAAGGATTGGTATTTCATCATCCATTTGTGTGTCTATGGATCTCCTTCAAGCTTGTTAAGGCTTGTAGTGAAGGCCTTCTCTGATACCAATTGTTGGACACACCTACCACATTTAGAGGGGGTGGTGAATGAGTGTGGGGATATTTTTCCCAAAACTTCCCTCTTGAACCAAACTTCTTGGTTAACATTCAACATTTATTCATTACCCTTTGATGTCATTTATAACCAATTAGATGTGAACATATATTAGCAACATATATCAGCAATATATCATCAACAAGTCATCACCACAAGAAACACAAAGAAAACAAGATGTATGTACAATTTTTATTTTTATTATGGACAACAATCTAGGGGTTTATCAGCAACAACTGAATAGAGTACAACTCTACAAGAGCACCATCTCTATTATGCAAGACTTAACTTACATACTCAGCACCAATTGAGATGAGGCAACAATCCTCAACAAATATCAATATGTCAACAAGTACGCGACCTGTCAGTAGTGCAGTCCATGTGTGTACGTGCCCTGGCTCACTACAGACCGTGTATATACGCATCCAGTGTATACAGTAGCATGTGTATACCTTCGGAGTTGTTAGGGTTTATCCTTCAAGATAAACACAGATCATCTACAAACAATATATCATTGTCTTCTGTCTCTGACTGTCCAATCTTCACACCACCCAGTCACAACACATCCAAGCTCTCCAATAGCTTGTTCATGCTCCACAACAAATCAATATGAATGTTATCTCAATCATGTATAAAAATATAGTATACCACAACAATCATGTCACCACTGAATCAAAAGAGTACTGCTCACTGCATCAACCAAATCAACCAAAATGAACCACATCATAGAATCCATACCAAGAATTCCCTAATCATTCACAACACATCAAATAATAGTATCCATCAAGACAATAATGTAACCATATCAGTGTCTTAGTGACAGATATGAGGCCATAGAATGCAAATCTTGAACCTACCTCATCATCCAAGAGCTTGGAACTAGCTCAAACACAAGTCTTCACCATTTTATCCATTGTACGCACCATGTCCTCATACATCCCGTGTATACCTTCAATGTATACGCACCCTATACATAGACAACCCGCGTATACCTTAGAAACTAGGGTTTCTGAAGCTCCGAGAATTTTTTCGTCAAGATCTCCGACATTGCCGAAACTTTGATGCATCCATGAGATCCTCCTCATGCTCTCTTTCTCATAATATATTTTCAATCATGCTCAAGAGACCCATACCAAATATGCTCTCACAAGAATCTCTCCATCAATACTCCACAAGATAATCTCACAAGAAGCTCTCCATTGATCCACCAAAAGGATGATCTACAAGAGACCATTGCTATCTTATTTATACTTTCATCCTCTATGTCACTTAACCCATTTTTAGGTCACTTAACCCATTTCTAGGTCACTTAACCTATTTTCCTTATTTTAGGGTTAACCACTTTCCATAAATAGAAAGTTCTCCAATACTTTATCATTTAAATATTCCTTCTTGATTTTGTCACCTTACTTTATCATTTAAATATTCCTTCTTGATTTTGTCACCTTACTTTATCATTTAAATAATCCACCTTGACTTTGTCACTTTAATTTATCATTTAAATAATGATTTCTTCTTTTAGGTCACTTTGACTTCTTTGACCTTGGGGGCTTCAAGCCTTCATGTGGGGGTCATTCAACTCTCAAACCGTGAGGAGTTATGTGACATTCCACATACCACTGGAAATGGCATGACAAGCACTGTCCATCTAGGATAGTTTCACCAACAACTTCATTGATATTCATCTCATTATTCCACATACAAGCATGGGTCCTACCAACCACAACTCAACCACAAAGCGTCTTCCCGTGAGGGCTTTCACAATAAGGGGACCACTTTGGAGTTCCTCCATTTGTGAACTTTATCAATCATGATAACACTATAATCATTCATATATGCATCAATCCACCACTACATCATATACATCAACTATGCATCATGTATCAATGACAACTCATTGATCCATCTTCATCATATCAATGACAACTCATTGATCCATCTTCATCAATTGGTTTCCACTTGAGATATATCTTTCTCATCAAGGACAATACATATACATTACATCAATCATCAATCAATCACTTGACATCAATCAATCAAACCATTGACATCAATGACAACATGCTCCAACAAAGTTGGTGTCCACTTTTGTGTTAGGGTTTATCTTTTTTCCCCCTCTTTTTTTGGAATTTCTTAGTGGACATGTATCCGAGTTGTATCTATAACAGATGGGGATCTATATGGATCCAAATTAGTGGGAAGAAGGATAATGTAACATAGGTGACCAATTTTTTCTAGTAATACCCTATCTTCCAAGCCAAGCCAAATATTCCTATCTTCAATGATTGCTCCTACTGCCTTACAATTAGCAACATTATCAGTGATGAATTGAATGACATTGCAGGGCCCAATATCTTGAATGGTTTTAAGCAAGGCATCTGCAATATTAATACCTGTCTTGTAGTGATCTGAGTAGTCATGGGCTGAAAGGAAGATCGCACCACTAGCAAACACACCAAGAATATTTATCAATGGCCTACCTTTCATATTTGTCCAACCATCATATACAATTGATACCCCATGCCGGTTCCAATAATTTGTAAATTTTCATAGAGAACCTTGGATTTTGGCTCTTTCCATGTCAAGTCCCAAGGTTCTAGCTTTGTCATACCCAGGGCTCCTATATCCGTTAGGGGCACCATTGATGGCTTGGACCATTTCATGCCAATATGGTGAGAGAAGTACATTGAATGGTATACCACATGCATAGAGAAACCTGAAATTTTTTTCATCCACATCATCTCTACAACCTTGGTCAAGGAAATATGATAGTTTTCTATGTGAAGACGAAGGTGAGAATGCAGTGCCATGGGCGGATGCAACTCAACCAATGAACATTCTTTGTGTATTCTCATGTTCAACCTTTGGTTTTTTTTCTTTGTTTTGTTCTACCTCCTCTAACCTTTCGTATTTGAGTCTTTCTTCAGAATCCACTCAAGGGGATATGATAACTGGCATCCAACACAATTCACTAGTGGTAAGTGGTGCACTTTACTAGGATTTCAACAGTCCTTCAAATTCATCATCACTACTATCTAGTATGATATCATTTTTTGTTGACATGGAGTTTCCTACCATGTCTATCCACTGCCAATGTCATAAGGCATCATAACAATGAGATCCTTGACAAACACAACCCCTAATGCTTGCAACGTTGTCTAGAGGATGGAAAAATTATATTTCTTTTTCCAAATATGTAAAATGAGTATATTACAGTTTAATGAATACATTTTCCTATTATATATATGGTTTTGTAATTTATCAAAAATTTTCCAAGACTTTATAAGGTTTTATAATTCAATGAAAGATTCGCCAAGATTTTACAAGATTTTATAATTCAGTGAATGATTCACCAAGATTTTACAAGGTTATATAATTGACTAAAAGATTCGCTAAAAAATTATATATACATATTATATTATTGATAAAATAACCTTCAATTTTTCCTATGTATCATGGGGATTCACCCATTTATTATATATATAAATTTAGGGGGGGTTCTTAAAATCACCCCTGATTACAGTTTTTTAGCATCCTCCGCATTTTTATTACTATGGTGTATTTCTTATAGATATTTCGAGTTGGATACAAGGATTATACCTCGATGAGGGTCTTGTGCCCCTTGTATTGCAAAGGAAAAGAAGGGTATCATGCTGGAAAAACAAGAGAGAAAAGTACTTGTCCATGTTGTAAAGGGGAAGGGTTTCATTGCACAGTCCACGATTTTGGATAGACCAGTCCTAATCACGCAGATGGAAGGCACGATAGAAGTCAAGGGTCATTGATTAATCCAAAAATAGTGTTTAATTTGGATTGCATTAGAAACAATTTTTCAATAGTTTCAACATGGTTCTTGCATCGACAAATTTAGCATCAAAGATGAAAGGTCAAATCGCATATAATTTTCTAGATGAGTCATTACCAAGATTAAATGTATTTGTAGATAATGGACCCGAGCAACTTGGTTAACAAGATGAAACCTTTCATCAAAGGAAACTTGTAACATTGATTGGTTCAAAGGTTTTCTATTACCTCGGGAGCTTAATTATTCCTTATCCTATGCTTTGGGTGTTGAAATCATGTTCAATGTTTCATAGGATTCAGATTATATGCACACTTTACTCGCTAAAGCCATAGATGAGTATGCAGTTCTTTGAACCAAGGTGGTAGAATCAAATGAAGAGGCATTACATATGGACCCTAGACTAAAGGCAATTGTAGAAAGAATGTTATAAAAATGCATTTTTTCACTAGTAGTTGGCATTTCTCTTGATTACAGATTGCTTGAACTTATGGGTTGGAATGCCAAATTGGAAATACTAGGATTTTCAATAGGATGGTGGCATGGCATTGTATGAAAATCAAGTGAGAGGGTTTTCTTCTAGTTCTTATCACATAATACTTGAATATGTTTGAGGTACCAATGACAAATAATAGTGGACCATACCCTTTTTCAAGAGATGATGTTCCGAGAAGTACCATATATGCATTTTGTCGAAGCAAGCTAGTTACACTTGCAAAGGAGATTACAAAATCAATTGTATCCCTACTCAAACCTGGTGGTTCAACTCAAGTTTAACTTTGAAAAAATGGGTGACCTTTTGGAACAATATTATCATCCATCTAATGGGGGTCAGTGGAGTTATAATTTAGAATGATTTTTGTGATATTTATTGTATTAATTTTAGAAACTCCTTGCTCAATATCAATGAAGTAAAGATCTCAGGACATGCATGGTTCATAACTTCCTTGGAAGCTCAGAAAGGGAAGACTTTGTGAGATCTGTGTTGAAATCAATTGAGTGTCATTAGTACAACAAGAATGAATCCCTTGTCGAAATTTTTGTTGTTGCATATTCTATGTTATCCTATGTGCAGCCCACAATTTCTCTTCCTTTTATGGTGTCAAGTTTCCATATTGCACTTGATAATATGACAACTCCACATCAATTTAAGTCTACAATTACAGGAATGACGCTTGCTAGTCGTGCTTTACTTCTAGTTTTTGCATAAACTTCTAGCTTGGAAATTGACAAATCTGAATGTACTCTTTCTACTAATGATTACAACCATGCCTTAATGGTCTCCATGAGAAATAATTTACTTGGTACGAATGTCAATGATTTTCCAAAAACCCTTGCAACTACATAGCCCTTTGTATTTATATTCTCTAATTTAGCTAAGGATAGTGATAAAGAAAATGGAAACACAAAGATTTTAACGAAGAAGAAAAAATTGAAGATGGGCCTCGACATAGAAATGGAGGCAGGGTATTCAACAAGTAATAGAATATCTAATAGTCAAAGGAGTTCTTATTCCTTGTGAAAATTACATGCACAAGTGGCAAGGTGAAGGAATTGTTGGCTCAAGAAGTACAACAAAGTTGATATCATGAGAAGACTCCAGAACATAATACTCAACTACACATCCTTGATTTCAAGGGCACCTGGAAACAATGGATGACAATTGAGGTGTCAAGCAACCTCATCATTTTGTGTTTCATGTATTGATTTGAGATTGAGTTACATTTTTTAGTCTATGGTTAAGATTTGGTATCTTATAGAACAATTGGTAACAACAATCCTATTTTTAGAAATGGCACAACATATAGATATGAAGTGTCAAAATCTCCCATATCATATTTAATTTGGAGGATTAGTTTTAGATTACAAGGCAGAGAATCATCATCAAGATCATTTCCAGTTGTGTAACAATACCAAATTGCAAGCAAATATTGTGGCATCAGTTGAGCAACTATTCCATATTTTGAGGAAGCAGTTACGAAATGGTTCCAGGTTTGGAGGCATCAAGATAGGATTCAGTTCAACATTGAGGAGATAAAATCATCATCAGAAGATTGAACCATGAGGGGGTTATCACTTGAGAGAAATTTTTGGCCCGAAATGTAATGTAATTCTTTTCAATAAAAAATATTTTTCATAATTGAGAGGATTTTGATACCTCATTCTTCTAAATCATGTGCTTTATTGTGTTTTGTTTCTCATGGTTTCATTAATTCTCTTTTTTCTTCTCACTAGTTTATTTAAGGTTGTAAGAGATACTATTCAGTACAACCTTTGTTGTAGATAATTAAAAAGAAGATGTTTGAACACAGATTTTCCTCAGTTTTGCTGTGAGAAAAATAAGACATATGTTTAGACATTATTGCTTGTTTTCTTAAGATTAAACACAACCTAAGTAAATATTATATTATTTCTTCTATTGAGGAAAGAAGTCAGATTTATCCTGGTTAGATACCTGGATTTTTTATTCAATTTTTATTTATCTGAGATCTTCTATCCATGCCTAATATTTCAAAGGAGTTAGTAGATGAAGTCATGTCTCCTCATGTTATTATATTGAGTTATTGAAAGGATCATTTTAGATCCAGATAAAAAATCCTCTGCGAGATGATTAATCAATAATTTTTATGTTCTTGAAAATTTGCTAGGCTTGGCTCTATTGCATCCTAGATTCAACTCTAGCGAAAACACCCTCAGCATCCAATAACATATGTCTAATGAAGATATTACTTAATATGAACATGTCAGAAGGTGGGTCTGTTGCAGATCATTTAAATGAATTTAATATGGTTACTAATCAGCTAAGTTCTGTAAAAGTGGACTTTGATGATGAGGTCAGGGCTCTTCTAATCGTGTGCTCATTGCAAGAAAGTTGGAATGGTTTGTTCATGGTTGTAAGTAACTCTGTCTATAGTTCAAAAACTTTAAAATTTTATGATGTTGTTGGTGTTATCCTTAGTGATGAAATGTGATGGAAAAGCACAGGTGAGACATCAGGTAATGCGTTAAACAAGGAGAAAAGGGGAAGACAAAATGATAGAGGAAAGGGCTCAAGGAACGATGGGAATTATAGGAAGGGAAGATCTAAATCCAGACTGGGAAAGATAGAGTGTTGGAATTGTGGGAAGAAAGTACATCTGAAGAAAGACTGCAAAGCTCCAAAGAAACAAGGAGATGGACAATGGGAGAAAAATCAAGAAGAAAATGTAACAAGTGATGTGTTACAAGATGCTTTGATTCTTTCTGTAGATAATATTTTTCAGTCTTGGGTATTAGATTCAAGGGATTCATTTCATGTCAGACCCCATAGGAAACATTTTCTATATTATGGTCAAGGTGGTTTTGGACAGGTTCATTTAGGTGATGAAGCACCATGCAAAATTGTTGGAATGGGAAAGGTAAAAACAAAGAAAAGGAATGGAAACCAATGGTTTTTGAAAGAGGTAAGACATGTTCCAGATCTAAATAAAAATATAATTTCAACAAGGTAGCTGGCAAGTGAAGGTTGTATATCCATATTTACAGATAAGGTGTGGAAGGTCACCAAAGGATCATTGGCGATAACAAAGGAGAGAAGGTAGGTACATTGTATTTATGTATTGGTAATATTGACTCTTATATCTCTTTAGCTTCTACAGGAGTGGATAAAACACTGTGGCATCATAGGCTTAGACACATGAGTGAGAAGGGGATGTAGATACTTCACAAAATAAATTTGTTTCCAGATCTTAAACAAATTGATTTGGATTTATGTGAGCATTGTGTTTATGGAAAATAGAAGAGAGTCAGATTTCTCAGACTCAGAAAATAAAAGAAGAGTGAAAGGTTAGATATTTTGCATACAAATGTATGGGGAACAACTCAGGTATCATCTCTTGGTGTCTCTCATTATTATGTTACTTTTATTGATGATGCAACTAGAAAAACTTGGGTTTATTGCATTCGACAAAAAATATGATGTTTTTGATACTTTTAAGAAATGGAAAATTTTGGTTGAGAATGAGACAGGAAAAAGGTTGAAGTGTCTCAGATCAGACAATGGAGGTGAATATTGCAGCAAGGAGTTTGATGATTACTATTCATACCATGGGATTCGTAGAGAGAAAACAGTTCGAGGAACACCACAAGAAAATGGTGTGTCGGAAATGATGAACATGAAAATCATGGAGCATGCTAGGAGTATGAGATTGCATGTTGGGTTGCCCTTACGATCCTGGGAAGATGTTGTAGATATTGTTTTTTACTTAATAAAAAGAGGACCTTCAATCTCTTTGAATGGTGGAATTCCAGAGGAGGCATGGACGGGTAAAAAGGTAAACTATTATTTTTTTAAGACTTTTGGTTGTGAAACAATTGTCCATATTGATAAAGAAAATAGAACAAAGCTTAAGGAAAAATCCAAGAAGTGTACCTTTATTGGATACAGTATTAATGATTTTGCTTATCGCTTATGGGATTATGAAAATCACAAAATCATCAAAAGTAGAGATGTCATATTCAATGAGAAGGTCATGTACAAAGATCAGTTGCAGGGGAAGAAAAAAAAAAAAAAAACATAATACACAGTGCTTGATGAGATCACTGAAAAAGAAATTCCAAAGGTACTAGAAAATCAAGTGTACAACAACATGAGAAAAAAGTACCTCAAACTCTTGCAAGTGGTGTTAGAAGATCTACTAGGTTAAGTATACCCCCTGAACGATACTCTCCTTCATTGTATTATTTATTATAAACTGATTCTGGTGAACCAGAATGTTATGAAGAAGAAATGTGGGTAGACACTAAAAAGAAGTGGGAGCAAGGCATGAAAGAGGAAATGGATTCCCTGGTAAATAACCAGAATTTGGATTTGATGCAGTTGCCTACAAGAAAAAGAGCATTGCAAAATAAATGGGTTTACAAGTTGAAGGAAGAAGATGGAGGAAAAAAGTGATACAAGGCTAGACTTGTTGTAAAGGGGTTTGCACAAAGGAAAGGTGTATATTTTGATGAAATATTTTCCCCTGTTGTTAAAATAACTTCAATTAGAACTATTTTAAGGATCTTGTGGCAGTAGAATATTTACATATTGAACATTTTGATGTAAAAACATCTTTTCTCCATGGGGATTTGGAGGAAGAGATTTATATGCAGCAACCACAAGAGTATGAGGTCAAAGGGAAGGAAAATTTGGTATGCAGGTTGAAGACGAGCTTGTATGGCCTAAATCAAGATCCAAGGCAGTGGTATTTGCAGTTTGACAGGTTTATGATAGAACAAGGTTATAGTAGATGTCATTCTGATCACTGTGTTTATTTTAAAAAGCTAGAAAATGGAATCTATATTATCTTGCTATTGTATGTAGATGACATGCTTGTTGCAAGGTCTAATATGCAAGATATAAATGTTCTCGAGAAGAAATTATCTAATTCATTTGCAATGAAGGATTTGGGTGTCGCAAAGAAAATCCTTGGTATGAGATTAACAAGAGATAGGAAAAATCGCAATTTGACATTGTCTCAAGGTGAGTACATAGAGAAGGTGTTGGAGAGGTTTAGAATGAAGAATGAAAAACAAGTTAGTACACCTTTGGCCAGCCATTTCAAATTAATCAAAGAAATGTGTCCCAAGACACACAAGGAGATAGAATACATGTCTAGGGTCCCTTATTCATCAACAGTTGGCAGTTCGATGTATGTGATGGTTTGCACAAGACCAAATATTACACATACAGTGGGATTTGTGAGTAGGTATATGAACAATCCAAGTAAAGAACATTGGGAGGCAATAAAGTGGATTCGCCTGCACTTGAAATGTACTGCTACTCATGCATTATGTTTTGGAGGTTCAGACGTTGTTCTCCAAGGATATGTTGATTCAGATATGGAAAGTGATAAAGATAGTAGGAGGAGCACCACAGAGTATGTGTTTACTATAGGTGGAACAACAGTAACTTGGATTTTGAAACTACAAAATGTTTTTTCACTTTCAACAATAGATGCATATTATGTTGTTGCTACAGAGGCTAGTAAATAAATGATTTGGTTACAGAGGTTTATGGAGGAATTGGAAAAGAAGCAAGAGAATAGCAAGCTATACTGTGACAAAGAGAGTGCCATTTATCTTGCAAAGAACTTAGCCTTCCATTTGAATACTAAGAATATACATATCAGGTACCATTTCATACGACATGTCTTGGAAGATGGACATTTGAAGTTGGTAAAGATACACACTAGCCAGAATTCTGCAGACATGTTAACAAAGGAAGTAAATAGGGAGAAATTGAGTTCCTACTCAGTTTCAGTTGGTCTTCAAGCATGAAGGTGAAGATGAGAAATTTTCCAGGTCCAAGGTGGAGTATAGTCCAGCAGGTACAACAACAGTGGATTTGTTGTGATCAGTCTCCAAGTGGGAGATTGTTGGTTGTGGATCCTAATTATCTTCATGTTTCATAGGTCTTTGTTTTCAGTCATGTTTATATTCCATGAAGACTATACACCCAGGAATATTATACACCCCTCCACACAGGGGGGTTGTAGGGGGGGATTCCCCTCCCGGTGGAGTCCAGGGGGCTCATTCCCCCAATTGGGGGGTCTGGGGGAAATTGGGCCCCCGACGAGGGTTCAGGGGATAGTGTTCCCTAATGGGGGTTTGAGGGAAAAGCCCCCAAAGGAAATTTTTCCTTGTAAATGTATATTGTAATTTCATAGTAAATCTGGACCATTCATTATAAGGTCACAGATCTGACATTAGATGTTATGTTAGGTTCTTTTTCCCTATAAGGAAACCCTCTTTTATTAGGTAAATGTATTGTGACTATGAGTTAATGCGAATATTGTATTCTAAGAGAGGAGAGTGTGGGAGAAAGAAGAGGAAGTTACAACGGGTGTGTTGTAGGTTGTATCCCTTCATTTGTTGGATAATAAAAATGAAGGACCTGATAATTTCTCTAGTGGACGTAGCCCACACTAGGTGAACCACATATATCTGTGTCTCTATTGTATTGTATATCTTTTGTGTTTTATTTCCGCATTTGTTTTTTATTTTATTTCTTTACGGTCCTGTTTTTCTAACAACTTGTTCCCAAACCATCTTCCACTTTATATTTTGAACTATAGGGTCATTTCCTTCCATAACTCCATTTTCCATCTCATTCCCCCCTAGGGTCACCTGGGATACCCCCCATTGTGTAGGATTTCTCATTCACTAAAGCGAGGGGAGTACTTATCTAAGGTGACAGTGGGTAAGTATTCTCATAGTTCTCGCCATCTTATGGATTAGGTCGGGATTTTTCCAAGATATAGTGTGTGCGATAACAGGCCCTATAGTTCTTTAGTTAAATCAACAAGTTTTAAAATAAATCCCATCTTTTAGTATTTATAGCATGGCATTCAGACAACATTTCCTACAAGAACTTAATTATGTTCAACCAACAAGCAGTTATTTGTTTCAAATGAGTCTTGGAAGGAATATTTTGGTCTCTCATGTGTATATCACTTAAACTTAAGACTCTTGCCAAAAATGTACACATAGATTATTTGTAAAATATTTCATCATTTTCCAAGTCCTTTTGAAGATATTCTTTAAAATGCAAGACCCTTGTTGAGAGTGCAGTTGAATTTGTTGCTAATTCCCATATTTTGAGAATCAAGGCTATCATTTTTTGAATGTTGTCTCTTATATACTTTCTTATAGTCGTAAATAAAATTGATGAACCCTTTACCCTAGAGCTTGTTTCGGGTACATCCTTGAGACTACACAATGGTTGAATAGCAATAATGTGTTCAGCAAACAAAGGTCTTGGAATAAAAGTTTTTACAATTATTTTACTTTTTCCTTTAAGATCAAATTATCCTTCTTTATCTTGTCAATGGAATACGTTAAAGATTTTCTAGTTTCTTGATAAAACTCCATGATTGTCAAGGGTTTTACCCCTTGAAAATCAATCTGTGAATTCCATTCTTTAGAAACCTTTTTATTTCTCATATTTACTTTTTAAAATAAGAACTTTTTTTAATTCTTGTTGTAGGTCGTGTGGTGAAAAGTGATGGATTCTTCCTCAAATACCTTATGCTCCTAGGAATCCAATTATTCAACTATATGCATGTTCTCAATCATTCTTTGTTCATTCTAGTTAGGCTCTTCTATTATGCCAACAACCTCCATGTCTTTGGGACTAGTTTTTGCTTCATGTGCTTCTTGTCCTTCTTTTTTTACTTCTCTTTTTCTTTTTACAAATACATGAAAAAATTGTGATTTTTTTACTGCCTTTTTGGTACGCTCTTTATCTCCACCATCATCTGAATTTTTGGTAGAATACTTTCTCTGTTATTGACTACTATATTGGGATTTTGCTTTTGTTAAGGTACTCTTTTGTGACACATTTGGTGAAACTAGGTTTTTACTTGTTTTGTCTCGGCCTCATTTGTTATAGTACTCATTGGTGCTAACCAATGCATCAATATCATCTAGATTTGTTCTAGGTGAGGCTTCAGAAGGATTTTGATTTTCTCCCCCTCCTTATTCTAATTGAATAGACTTATTAAATGATGAGTCATGTCCAGTTGTAAACATGTGTGCCAAAAATAAATCCTTAGGGCCGAAACAATGAATTTCTTGAACATATTTTAAATTGAAATGGTCAAATTGAGTAGTGAATTCATCCAAATGAGAAATGTTCTTTACAAAAATTTCTCCAATTTTCCATGACAACGGGATGAATTGCTTTTTTCTTTTTTCGTTGAAGAAATGTACCCAATATTTGTATTTTTTGCATACATCAACATTGAAAAGTCTATCGGAAACATAAAATGGCAACTGAGAGGGTTTCCCCTGAAATCCATGAAGTCTAAAAAAATTGAAAACTTCCATGATTTCAAAAATTCCTTTCTCGACAGAAAGGATGCAACCTCTAATGACAATTTCGGCATGGTAGGAGTGTGAATCAATTCTTTTAAAAAGGACAAGATGGAATTTATTACTTCATAGAAATTGTATGGAGCCTTGTGCTTCCATAACATCAGATACCAGAATGAAACAAGATCCTTTTTGAAGTCTATAGTCTTAACTTTGGTAAAGTCCTCCAAAATATGACAATAAATTGTAGTATAGATTAGATAAAAAGTCATGTAAAATTTATTGGTCTTCCTAATTCTCCCCAATTGAAATGAAACCTCATTTGAAATTATCTGGGCCCAATCAATTACAACATCTTTATGAATTGAATGATATAGAATATATACAATATACTTGGGAAATGAGGCCATGGACTCTTATCCAATTATTCTAGCGAATAGCCATGCAAAATTTTTGTATGGATATTTTAAATAACATAAATCAACTTGTGTAACATTAGCATCACTAGTTGGGATTGTAAGAAATATTTCAAGGAACTCCATTCCCCCATTGTTATCTTTTAGAAAGTCATCAGCTTCAAAAATTTTGAATGTCAAAGTGGGGTCAAGAAATCTCAACATTCTTATGAAGGTGCTAAAGAGATCGATGATTTTCCCTATATATGAATAATTATTCTCTTGGTGTCAAATTTATCAGCACACTAGAGGACTGATTCTTTGAAATCGGCTACTTCCGACACACATCCGGCTAATGCAATACCATAGGTCCAAATCTTGTTCAACTTATTTTCTTCGGGTGGAAGAGTTGAGTACCACTTGAAGGCTTGCGATCACTAAAATTGACGATCTTCCCGTCCCAAGGTGTTGATAGTATCACCACAATATAGTTCTTTCCTTTTACTTGACATATCTTACAAAGATTGTTTTCGTGAATAGGTGGTGCTTTTGTCAATACAATCCTTTTACAATATGCCTTTAATTCCTTATTTAATTTTACCATGTATTTCCTTGATTATCAAATGTAGTATCTATTAGTTTGAAGTTTCCAATTACATGGTTTGATTTAAGATTTATGGTGGAGCTTTTACAAAAATCATTCCACTTATTAACGATATTCAATTCATACAAGTGATGGTTGATGTGGAAATGGGGAAATTAATGTTAGCAGGAATGGTGATATCATTTTCTAAAATTGTTTAAGTATGGGAGTAAGAAGTGATTAACATGAAGCTAATTTTAGAGGATGTGAAAATGTGGGATGTGTCATTGCGGGTTGGGGAAATGAAAATTTAAATGAGGGGAAGACCTTGTTGAAAAAAATTCCTGAGTGGATTAAACCCTTGGTATGCACTAATACCATGTTGATATTTTACCACTCTACTCAACACCTGAAAGTTAGCTAAAACTAAAAACATTGTATCTACTAAAAGAACAGATGAGTAATCAAATAAACATGCAGCGGAAGCATAAACAAGGAAACCAAATCAAGCACATAAGAACACCAAGATTTTTGGGTAAACCCCTGGAAAAACACCAAAGGGAAAACCAATCCAATGAATCTTTTATTAAGGTCAAATCAGGGCTCCCATAACAGGGAAGATGGCCCACTGAGAGAATTATACACTACAGACAAACCTGGAAACATATGTGTTGTTGTACGACCTGTTCTAGCACGTTTCTCGAGACATATGAAACGTGTCCTTCTGTGACCCACAGACATCCTGTTAGGGTCCTAACCCGCACATAGGTAGAGCAATATATTCAGATGTAATAAAGGTCAATATTAATAAGGCCTTTCAATAAAATAGAATAAGACGGATGTAAGAAGACCTAATACAAGCTTCTTCTTCTAGAAGGATCTTCCTCTAGATGCTTCTCTTGATAGACATATTTAGTATAAATAAGGGTCGAGGGTATGAAAACCCTAGCTTGGAGAATATTTTAACAGAGTGTTGCTCAACTAGAGGTTTCCCCCTCGAAGAGGCCCGTGAACATTTCTTTCTGAATCAAAGTGTATTTATGTTGTTGTTCTTATATCATTTCTGTGTTATTGTGGAGATTATGCTGGTTATATTACTATTGTTCTACCATTTCTAGCATTTTATTTCTGTTCTGCATACTTTTTATATCCGGTATATTACAAGTGGTATCAGAGCACTTTCCTTGGCAGAAATTGTGGGAATTTTTTTTCCAGGGTAGAGACGTATTCTGGCGTCTTTAAGCCACAGAGATCTGTCGTTATGCACATAAACCTGCGGTTGAGGGATTCATACATGCAGGAAATACAAGTGGTTATTAAGCGCACATCTGTTGGCCACCATTGTAACCCCTGTTGGTACCCTTTCAAGTGGTAGTGCATCAGACAACACCTGTGTACGGATCAACCTATATTTCCTGAAGCCCTCTTTAGATAAACCAATCAGCCACCTAACTGCTATAGTGCCACCGATAACAACACTCGGGAAGATACTCTCTAGTACCTGGGTAGTCGGGTAGTACGGCTAAGGGTATGGTCTATCCTCCTTAGTTAGTGCCCTAATATATTGGGCTGAGTACTACTGTTGGACCCTGTACGTATATCAAAGAACTATAGCACAGGGAAAACCCTTGTCTATAGAACCCTTGAATACCTAACCCTTGGGGGACAAAAACATAAACAAATTAAAATAGACGAGATCTATTGTCGCACAACTATGTTCAGGTTTCCAAGTAAATACACATTTCTTTCTGGTTAAGCATTTGGGGATTTCATCGCTACAGTATTCTTCAGACCGAAGTATAACTCCACAGGTGTAAAAAAAAAAAAAAAGTCTGGAAATTTTTTCACCATTATTTGGGACCTAGTCCATTGTATTCATCTCTTCACCCTTATCACATTCATCCATATCATTTTTCAGCAAAATGTTTTACCCCGCCCACCCCTTTTTAGTCCACCCATCCTCATGGCCCACACCCGTCGCCAAGACCTGGAAGCTCTCTTCAACACCTTGCAATCTAGTTTCCTCGAGACCCAAAAAAAAGTGAAACAACTTAGTGCCATTGTTGCCTCCATCAATACATCCATCAATACAACCATGTAGTCCTCAATGGAGGAAGTCAAACAAGAACTGACCACCCAGATTGAATCTGTCTTTGCATCACTCTACACCAAACTGAAGATCCCTACAGATGACCCTTTCTCTGACGCACCTCCAAAGACTGAAGGTGAACATTCCTCCCTTTCCCATAACTTTCAACACCATCACTTTCAACGTGACCTGCGCCTTCCACAGGTGAATGTGAGAAAATTTCATGGCTTGGATCCCACTGGTTGGGTCACCCAAATGGAACATTATTTCTCTTTATACGGCATTACAGATGGCTTGGCCAAACTCCAGTATGGTGTTCTCCATCTAGATCAAGAACGTTGGCAATGGTGGCAATGGAGAAAAACTTCCCGTCAAGGGTATATTGCTTGGACCCAATTTGTGACTGAGCTTTATGAACGCTTTGACATGGACACCAACCATTTGGGCCATTTGACAAAGTTGAAACAATCAGGAACAATAGAATACTTCATAGATGCCTTTGAGCGCCTGGATTTTTGAACATAGGGCATGACTGATGCTTTCTTTCGAGAGTGTTTTATCAGTGGCCTCAAGGATGAGATTTGGGCCCACGTCCTCATGGATCGACCTTCAAGTTGGGTGGAGGCTACTAAAAAAGATAAAGAAGCACAACAGGTTGTATCCTCTCAAAACCATAAACCCTCATTTATCCCTCGCCCTAAACCCATAAATCCCACTACTCCCTCCGCCCCATTAAAGATCCAAAAATTGACCAGGCATGAAATGGTTGAACGCCAACTCAAAGGCCTTTGTTATAATTTTGATGACAAATATTTCCTGGGCCACAAGTGTAAGGAACAAAATATTTTTATGACCATCTCTGAGGATATTTCAGAAGAGGATGTTGAAACTCCCCTTATGCCTGAGTCACCTGAAATCACTGACATAACCCCTCCCTCAGACCCTCCCGAAGTGGAAGCGATCATTTCCCTCAATGCTCTCACTGACTTCTCCGCCCCCCAAACCCTCAAGTTAATCAGTTACATTAAGCATCAGAAGGTCATCATTCTGGTTGATAGTGGAAGCACCCATAATTTTATTCATCACCGCATTGCCCAAGAAACTCATTGCTACATCCATGTCATCAACAATTTCCAAATCATGATTGCCAATGGTGGTTCCATGAAATGTGGAGGGCGTTGTGAAAATGTGTGTCTCCAAATCGGTGACTACCACCTAAAATCCCATATGTTTTCTATCAACATGGGCGGTTGTGACATTGTGTTGGGTGCAGACTAGCTAAGAACTTTGGGCCCCATTCTCATGGATTTTAAGGCATTAACCATGCAATTCGACCAGGAAGGCCACCAATATAAATTCCAAGGAATCACTGTTGGTTCACCTGAGGTCATTAGTTCCCATTGCATGGAAAATCTGCTCAAAAAAGGTCATTATGGTGTCATTGCCCAACTCCATGCCATACAAGCAACAGAGACACCCCCGGTGCCGCAAGACCTCCAAACCCTCCTTTTTAAACATTAAATGGTATTTTCCACTCCCCAAGGACTCCCTCCTTCCTGTGGTGTTCATGATCATTCCATTCCCCTTGTACCCAAAATCCTTCCTCCCAATATCCGTCTGTATCGCCACCCCCTTTCACAAAAAAATGAAATTGAGAAAATGGTCCAGGAACTCCTTAATGCGGGCGTTATCCACCCTAGTATGAGCCCTTACTCTTCTCCTATAGTCATGGTCCTGAAGAAAGAAGGTTCTTGGAGAATGTGTCATGAGTTTTGTGCACTCAACAAACTGACCATTAAAGACAAATTTCCCATTCCTATCATTGATGACCTCCTGGATGAATTGAGTGGCACCCAATTCTTTACTAAACTTGATCTTCGCTCAGGCTATCACCAGATACGTATGAAAGAGGCAGACATTCCCAAGATGGCCTTTCGAACTCATGAGGGCCACTATGAGTTTTTGGTCATGCCCTTTGGCTTGTGTAATGCCCCCTCCACCTTCCAAAGCCTCATGAATCATGTCTTCCATCCTTTTCTCTGTCATTTTGTCTTAGTTTTCTTTGATGATATCCTCATCTATAGAAAAACCTAGACATACCATCTTACTCATGTGGACCGAGTTCTCCATCTACTCTCTCAGCACCAACTTTTCCTGAAACAGTCTAAATGTGCTTTTGGTGCCTTGGAAGTAAAATACTTGGATCATATGGTTGGCAAGAATGGCGTCAGGGTGGATCCGAAAAAGATTGAAGCTATGCAAGACTGGTCGCACCCGAAGACTCTCAAAATCTTGCGTGGATTTATGGGCTTAACAGGGTATTATCGCAAGTTTGTTAATAATTATGGAAAGATTGCAGCACCTCTCACTGCTCTCCTCAAAAAGAACTCTTTCACTTGGACTCCATCCACTACTCAAGCTTTCCAAACCTTGAAGATGGCCATGTGCACCACTTCGGTTCTGGCCCTTCATGATTTCACAAAGACCTTTGTGTTGGAATGTGATGCCTCAAGGAAAGGAATCGGTGTTGTCCTTATGCAAGAGGGTTGACCTTTGGCCTTCACCAGCAAGCAACTATCTGAAAGGAATCTGGGAAAACCCATCTATGAAAAGGAAATGTTGTCTATTTTGCATGTTGTTGATCTGTGGCACCCTTATCTCTTGGGGAAACGTTTCCAAATTAAGACAGATCATCAAAGCCTCAAGTACTTTCTAGAACAATGCATTTCCTCCCCGAAGCAACAAAAATGGGTGACTAAACTCTTTGGATATGATTATGAGATCATTTACAAGAAAGGAAAAGACAATGTGGTGGTGGATGCACTGTCCCAAAAATATGAAGAATAAGGATCCCTTTTTTCTCTTTCCTTCATTGTACCAGATTGGCTCCAAGTTGTTCGCCAGGAATGGCTACAAGATCCCGAAAGTTCGCATTTGATCTAGCAATTGCAGACCAATGCTCCAGCTCCCCTAGGGTACTCTTGGCGCCAGGATGAGCTTCGATACAAAGTTCATTTGTATTTAAGTAAACAATCAAAGCTTAAATCCATGGTATTTTCTGAGCTTCATGTTACACCCACAGCGGGGCACTCTGGGTTCACCAAAACCTATGACAGGGTCAAACGTTCTTTTTCTGGGATGGTATGAAATAGGACATCCGTATTTTTTTCGCTGAATGTGATGTGTATCAACGCAACAAGGGAGAAACAGTCAAATCTCTGGGCACACTACAACCGCTTCCGATTCCACCTGCTATTTGGAAGGATATCTCTATGGACTTTATCATCGGCTTACCCAAATCGAGAAATAAATCAGTCATAATGGTGGTTGTGGATTTCCTTTCCAAGTATGCTCATTTCTGCGCTCTTCAACACCCATTTATTGCACCCATGGTGGCTCAAATTTTCATGGACCAGGTCTTCAATATTCATGGCATGCTGCACTCTATTGTTTTTTATCGTGACCCAACTTTCAGAAGCAATTTCTGGCAAGAATTGTTCAAGATACAGGGCACCCAATTGCATCTCAACACAACTTATCATCCCCAGACTGATGGTCAAATGGAAGTTGTCAACAAGTGTTTGGAAACATATCTGAGGTGTTTTGCCTCTGAAAAGAAAAATCAGTGGGCTCAATGGTTACCCCTAGCTGAATGGTGGTACAACACTTCCTACCATATAGCTACACGCATGACTCCTTTTGAAGTGGTATATGGATAGAAGCCACCTTCAGTTCTCTCATACTTACCGGGTACCTCGAAGGTCCAGGCGGTTGACCAAACACTTACAGTTCGAGAGGATATCCTCCATACCCTCAAAGAGAACTTGGTCATGGCACAAAATCGCATGAAGCAACAAGCAGATCAAGGTCACTTTGAACATCAATTTGCAGAAGGGGATCAGGTGTTTCTGTGAATGCAACCATACAAGAAAACTTCCCTCAAGGCCGAGCAATGTCAAAAGCTAGCACCCAAATTTTATGGTCCTTATACAGTTCTCAAGCATGTGGGACAAGTCGCCTATCAGTTAGCTCTGCCCAGTCATTCGAAGCTACATCCTGTTTTTCATGTTTCATGCTTAAAGAAGGTGATTGGAACTAGGTGCCAAATTCAAACCAACCTTCTCGAGTTAGCTGAAGAAGGATCCATTTGGCTACATCCAGAAGCAGTTTTGGACTAACGTGAGCGTTTCCTGCATCAACGAACCATCAAGGAAGTGCTAGTCTAGTGGAAATATACAACTCCAACAGATGCCACTTGGGAACCAGCTACCATTCTGCAGCAGTTTCCACATCTCAAGCCTTGAGGACAAGGTTGTTTTTAAGGGGCAAACATGTTAGGGTCCTAACCCGCACATAGGTAGAGAAATATATTCAGATGTAATAAAGGTCAATATCAATAAGGCCTTTCAATAAAATAGAATAAGGTGGATGTAAGAATACCTAATAGAAGCTTCCGCTTCTAGAAGGATCTTCCTCTAGATGCTTCTCTTGATATACATATTTAGTATAAATAAGGGTCGAGGGTATGAAAACCCTAGCTTGGAGATTATTGTAACAGAGCACTGCTCGACTGGAGGTTTCCCTTTCAAAGAGGCTCGTGAACATTTCTTTCTGAATCAAATTTTTATTTATGTTGTTGTTCTTATATCATTTCTATGTTATTGTGGAGATTATGTTGGTTATATTACTATTATTCTGCCATTTCTAGCATTTTATTTCTGTTATGCATACTTTTTATATCTAGTATATTACACATCCACAATTTTCCCTTATGTGATCTATGGATATCCGCGACTATCTAAACTATGACCCATGCATATGTACAGAAAGCATGTACGACCACTTATGTACAACACTATGCTTTCATCTAGTCTATGTCCTTTGAAACCCACCTATGACTTCTTCTTCTCTCTCTTCTTCTTGACCTGTATGACATATAGATGAAAGTCCTTCTCCACCTAGAAATATATTTAATCATGATCCTTTGTGATCCAACCCTCTCATCAATACTTGGATGAACTATATTCACCCAACCAGTGAGATCTCCTCACTCTAGTGTAAGCAAAATTCCTTCTTTGCTCCTACACTCCTCACACTAACAAACGTTATTCTTTGTTATCCTCAACCTTGGTCTCTTACCAAGGTGAATTCCTCTCAAATTGTCTCACAAGTGTATCTCACACAATTCTTGACTGTGTCGACTCCCTCAATATAAGTGTCTCGACCTCTACCTCTCGTCAAAAGTGATTTCTCCTTTACCACAACCTTGCTTTTATAATCATGAGTTACAATCAATCTATAATATCCAAAGTGGTCTATGGTTGAGATTATTTCTCAAACTCACTTAAGATTTATATTACATGCTACATGTTATGCATGTTCCTTAATTAACTCAATTCACTAATAAATACAATTTTTATTTAATTAATTCCTTTTAACTAAAGTAAACTCAAGACTAGAATATTTTCAACAACTTCCACATGCAAAACGCATGCCAATGTGGAAGTACCTGTCTAATGCTACAAAAAATAGCAACACTCCCTCTTATCGAAGAAGGTACTTCTCCCACCTGGAGTTGTCTCTATCTTCGCTACCATATCCGCTACCATGCTTGCTCTCCAATACACATAATTGGCAGCTCCCTTTGACATAGAAGATATCCCTGCAATTATGGTATGACATGTCTTTGAAGACTCACTGTCATTTAACATTCTTCTAGAAGTCTCTTGCTTATGAGCATCCTGCATGGCCATCTCATACTATGAATCTTTCTTGACTGACTTGGAAGGCTACTCCTTCCCACCTGGACCTTAAGGATGACTCCCTCTGAGTTGCTCAACCTTCGGAGCTACCTGCTCCTTGTTATCTATCACTATGCTATGAGAACTTTCTCTCATAGGCTGGCCCTTTAGCCTAGACAAGTCTCTCTCTCTAAATCCAAAGACAGTTTCTTTTTCTAAGCTAGATCATATGGGCATGCTATGCACCTTTCCATCCTAACATGCTATGTTAAATCCCTTCTTCTCAATCAATGATTTTAATATAACACCACTCTTGAGTTATGGCACCCATAACACATTTTTCACTCTCAATGTGCCTCTTGAATCCATTAGGAATGGCACTATTCCAAATCCATTCATTGCATGTTTGGTCCCCATACCAAATTCCACATGCAACTCTGATTCAGACTCTATGAAGCTCTTGAACACCTCTCGCACTCTTTTCATATGACATGTGGCTCCATTATCTATCAACAATTCACCATCTGATATAATGCCCAAGGAAGTCTAGGAAATAAGTAAGAACTATGTTTGTTCAAACTTATTGCAAAAATCATCCAATTGAGTATTTTATGATGCAGCTACCCCTGAATGCATTTCATTTCCACCCTTCTTCCTGTGTGGGAATTTCTATGCATAATGTCTGAACTTGTGACATGCAAAGCGCTTTAATCTTCTCATGTCCTTCTTCTTCTTTCCATCTTGAGCGGTCGACTCTCCACTAGAAATATTCTTGAACTTTCCCTTCCTTTACTGGCTAGAAAGAGAAAATTTCTCATCATGAATACTCTTCAAACCATCCCAAGAATCTAACTAATTCTTCTCATGAATACAATTATTCCATAGTATATCAAACCCTGACACTGTCTCTCATTCTTAGATCTCCTGCACAAAAGGTTCACAAGACTTGGGAAGACCTCTCAATGCTACATTCACCAACTCAACATCATGTAGTGTCTTGTCAATCGTTGCAAGCTAATATCGAATATGTGTAATCTTCATAAGATAATTCACAATTTTTTCCTCACTGGACATATTGAAAACTTGAAGTCGACGCTTCAAATGTAGCAACCTTCCTATATTCTTGTTTTGGTGTAGATTCACCAAGTCATCATACATTTATTTTTGCAGGTTTCTTCTTTGCAATGTGTGGAATAAAGTGATCCTTTATGGATTCTAGAAACACCCACCTGGCCTTCACTTCCTTCTTATTGTGAACTATCAATTCCTTCAGATCAGTAGGGCTTGCAACCACACCCTCAACATACTCTTTAATATCATTCTCCTCCAACATAAGAAGAATCATTTCCTTCCCTGCCTGAAATTTTATTGCCCCTTCTAACCTGTCCTCGATCTTTAATGTGCTCACCATCTTCAAGATATGATCTCATAAACCTCTACAGAAATTGCCCCTATATTGACCTATATGGTTGTTTCCCTGAAATTTGTCCTTCGATTTCCCCTATTGGTTATTTACCTAATAATATATGTCCTCTTGGTTTTCTCCCTTCAAATACTAGGCTCTCTCTTTCCTTAAAACCCTCGACTCTGATACCATGTTGAAAAATAATTCCTGAGCAGATTCAACCCTTGGTATGCACTAATACAATGTTGATCTTTTGCCACTCTACTCAACACATGACAGTTTGCTCAAAATAAAAACACTTTATCTACTAAAAGCACAACTGATTAATCAACTAAACATGCAGCGGAAGCATAAACAAGGAAACCAAATCAAGCACATAATAACACCAAGATTTTCAGGTAAACCCCTAGAAAAACCCCAGAGGGAAAATCAGTCCAATGATGTTTTTATTAAGGTCAAATTAGGGCTCCCGTAACAGGGAAAATGGCCCACTAAGAAAATTATACACTACAAACAAACCTGGAAACACTTGTGTTGTTGTACGACTTGTTCTGGCATGTTTTTTGAGGCATTCACAACTTGTCCTTTTGTGACCCACAGACATTCGTGACATTCCCTTCTATGACCTAAAGATATCTGTGATTTTCTAAAATATGACCCACAGATATGTACAAAAATCTCATACGACCACTTATGTATGACATTTTCTTTCCTCTAGTCTATGTCCTTTGAATCCCACTTGCGGCTACTTATTCTCTCTCTCCTTATTGACCTGTATGACCTCTAGATGAAATTCCTTCTCAACCTATCAAGATCTTAAATAAAAATCCTTTGTGATCCAACCCTCCCATCAATACTTGGATGAAATCTCTTCACCCAACCAGTGATATCTCCTTACTCTAGTGTAAACAAAAGTCCTTCTTTTCTCCTACACGCCTCACACTAGAAAAATTCCTTCTTTGTTATCCCCAAATTTGGTCTCTCACCAACGTAACTTCCTCTCAAAGTCTCACACAAGTCCCGACTATGTCGACTCCCTCGACACAAGTGTATCGACCTTGAACTCTCATCAAAAGTGATATATCCTTTACCCTAGCCTTGCTTTTATAATCATGAGTTACAATCTATTTCTAATCTACAAAGTGATCTACAATTGATATTACTTCTCACACTCACTTAATATTTAGATTACATGTTTTATGCTATGTATGTTCCTTAAATAACTCAATTCATTAATAAATACAATTTTACTTTAATTAATTCCTTTTAACTAAACTAAACTCAAAACTAGAATATTTTTGACAACTTCCACATGAAAAACACATGCCAATGTGGAAGTGCATGTCTGATGCTACCAAAAACATCAACAAACATTGCATCCACGGTCAATGAAATCGGTTAAGTGTTGAAAAGAGGTACCTTATGAGTGATGCGAAAGTGGGAAAGGTCTTTTGGGGGGTTGTGGGCTTGAGGACGGTGGGACATAGTTATTTGTGGGGTGAGGGATGGCTTAGTCTTCCACAACAAGACTCCTGCAACAACAAGAAAAATGGTTGTGTTAAAATTATGGAAGGGTGAAAAATAGACTAAGTATGGGACTTGTGGGCTTGCGGACTTGGTGGTAACCCCCTCCACAACCCACATTTAAGAAAAATGGATAAGTATAGGATATACAAGAAAAAAATCCACAAAAATGACTAAATCTGGACTAATATATGTAAACGTTGATCAATAAATTTGGATCAACATTCGGCTCCAACTGTGGGACTGTAACCCCCTATGGGTTGTTGAGAATCCATAGAGCCTTGTCCATTGGGTAAATTGAGTTAGACAAAATATTTTTAGAATGGAAATAAAAGAAAAGGGAAAGAAGAAATTATACAAACTAAGAATATACAGAGGAGAAAAAATTTGAAGGACTATGAATAAGTTAGAATTGGGGATTTAAAAAAATAAGTGCTTGAGGTATTACCCATTTATAGGAAGTGCTTGAATTGTTCCTTTCATATCTTTCAACAAATAAGAGTTGAAACCAATAACCTTTTCTATTTGATATGGACCGATCCAAAGATCTTCAAACTTTGTATGAAAATATGGTTTTTCCTTTGCTTTGTTCCATAATAGAACCAATTTATCTTTTTGAAAATCTCTTACAATGGTACACTTATCAAAATATCTTTTGATTGCTTGTCGTATCTTTCTCATAGTTATTATTACTGCATGTACTATTTTTTCTTCTAATTGCAAAAGTTCATGATATCATTTTTCAGAGGTGAAACCTATTCCATGTCTTCATTATTTATGAAAATTACCAACTCATTCAATTCCAAATG
The DNA here is from genome assembly GCA_009831015.1 of Picea engelmannii. Taxonomy (NCBI): domain Eukaryota; kingdom Viridiplantae; phylum Streptophyta; class Pinopsida; order Pinales; family Pinaceae; genus Picea; species Picea engelmannii. Next base: position 326,854 of record ML779566.1, read on the forward strand.
TAATTGTTGTGTTGCTTCTTTTCCATATACCAAGGTCTATGGTGAATATCCAATGCTATCTTTTAGAGTGAGACAACTTTCCCAAAGCGTGTCTATCAATTTATTGTGCCAATTTTTAATGTTTGTTGTGATTGTTTTCTTGAGAATTTGAATCAACGTGTTGTTAGTTGATTTAGACAAAACATTTTCTTGAGGATAATATTTGGATGATTTTCCCATGATAATACCATATTCTCCCCAAAATTCTGTAAATTTAGATCCAATAAATATTGAACCATTACCTGTTATGAACTTTTCAGGGACATCAAATCTATATATAATGTTCCCCTTCAAGAACAAGATCAATTGTTCTGAGTTAGTATTCCTTAGGGCCATAACTTCTTGCCACTTTGTAAAATAACAAATTGCAGTGAAGAGATATCAATTTCCTTTACTATATTTTGGGTTAATTGGGCCAATTACATCCAAACCCCAATGTGCAAATGGTTCTTCAACTAATATAGATTGTAGTGCCCTTGTTTCTCTTTTCATCTTTCCTGAAATTTTTTGACATGAGAGGAATTTTTGAGTCATTGAGTAAGCATCTTTGAAAATGGTTTGCCAATAATAACCAACCCGATTGATTCTATGCGAAATTAAAATAATTGAAAAGTGTCCACCACAAACTCCCTCATGAAACTCTTGCGGTATTTGTTTGGCCTTAAATGATCTAAACATATCAATAGAATACCATCAAAGTTTCTTCAAAAAATAAATCCTAAAACTAATACATATTGATTGGTCTTCATCTTTAAATATATCCTCTCCCTAGAAGACATTCCAATAATAAATTTCCCAAATTTCATATAAAATATTGTGTCTTTATACCACTCAGATGTTGATAGATCTTAAATTTGTATGATGGAACCACTTGTGTTGGGAGAAGAAATATTTATAGCTTCAATTCTAGTCATTAGTTTGCATAGCCCTTGTCCCTTAATATATTTTAGAGGCTTAATCTATGAATCATATTCTTGAAGCTTGGACAACCAATTTTCCAATATCCCCTCTCTAATTTATTGATTGAGTAGCATTTTGATAGGGGAGTGTGGCACACAAACAATAATGTGATTTGTTAAAATATAGATATTTAAGTGAGCAATTGTCTTGACTAGAGAAAGGTATTGCTTTTCAATCATGGAGTAATTTAGTTCATAGTGATGCAAGATTTTACTCATGAAAGCAATTGGAAGTTCCTCCCCTTTTTCATTTTTGTGGGTAAGTATGGAGGTGATAGTGTCTTCAAAATAAAATGAATACAACATGAAATATTTATCAAAATCAAGACTACCAAGAATATGAGAAGTAGTGATTGCGTGCTTAATTTATGAAAAATCCCTTTGAGTTTCTGGATTCCATTCAAACTTTGTATCCTTCTTTAATAAATTATGTATTGTCTTTACAATCGTGGCATAATATGGAACAAATATTCATACGAAATTTATCTTTCCAAATTGTACTCATTTTCGAGATGTAGGAGGATTTAAGTCATGTATTGCCTTAACTCTTTTTGGATCAATGTAAATGCCTTCTTTACTCACAATGTGACCCAAGAGATTTCCTTATGATATTGTAAATGAACACTTCTTTGGATTCAAATATATGTCATACATACTACATTGTTTGAAGACTCATCTGAGATGTTTGAAATGCATTTCTCTTAATTTTGAATGAATTGTTAAGTCATCCAGATAATATGCCATAAATTTTCCAATTAAATCATTAAAATCGTGGTCCATTTCTCTTTGAAATAATGCACCAACATTCTTCAGTCCAAATGGCATGTGGACGTCTTCATGGTGTAACAAATGTAGTCTTGGGTATGTCTTCTTCAACCAGAAGGACTTGATTGTATCCAGAACATCCAACTAACATAAACATCAATGCAAAACCAGTGATTTGTTGCAGTAACATCTCCATGTTTTGAAGTGGGTAGTTATCTTTAATACTTGATCAGTTGAGATCTCAAAAATACACACAAAGATGAATCTCTCCATTATTTTTTCTGACTACCATGGGATTTGAAATCCATTCCAAGTGCCCGATTAGAAAAATTATACCATCCCTTTTCAATTTTTCTAACTCCATTTTCACCAAGGGATTCAATTTTGGATATATCATTCTTGATGTTTGTTTTGACCCCTCTTTGAGTGGTGTGATATGCTGAAAGATAAATATTTCATATTCATTTAAATAATCATAAATCTAAGGAAAAACATCTTGAAAGTCCTTGAAAGTCCTTGAAAATAAGAGTGTATTTCTCAACCTCTTTAGTAGTACAACTTGTACCAAGATTTATGTATTTTGGGGCGTTAGATGTACTGATGTTGATTTTATTAGTCTCTTGAACTTTTTTAATGGAGGATTCTCCCATTGTGTTCATTGTCTTTGTTTGGTCGTCCCTTGTGAAGAGAGATTCAAGGCAAACAAAATTCCTTGGGAGAACAGTAATATTCAGATCATGAATCTACTTTTGATTTCTTTGACTTTCATCTGAAATGCCAGATGATGTTGATTCTTGGTCGGCAAGAAAATTTGCAATATGCTTGTCATTTTCAAAAAATTAGTATACTCTTGATTATCAGGTACTGATGGTCGGAAAACTATTTTGACATGAAAAGTATTTTGATTTTGAGAATCATTTGTATTGAAAAGGGATGTTGATACTGCCAATGAATCTACTTTTTGGTTCTTTTCTCAAGGAACAAAATAAATATTGAAAGATTTAAAAATCTATGATTTCCCAAACTCTCCTTACATAATGCTTCAATTTTTCTTTCTTGATTTTATATCTCCTTTTGATGTGATTTATAACCGATTCTAAATCACTAGTTACCACTAGATCTTTGACTTGCATTTGAAGTGCCAAAGTCAATCCTTGAATTAGAGCTTCATAATCTGCTTTGTTATTTGTATAGGGAAACTATAATTTGATTTCATGTGGATAAATGCGTGATTGAGGGATTTTAAAGACAATACCAACTCCAATTCTAGACTTAGAGCAAGCACCATCGAATGCCATTTTCCAAAAACATTGAAAATATTTTTCTTCATTTTTCTTCAGAGAAATCATTTGTTTTGTGTTGAAGACAACATAGCTTCCAATTCCAGCATCTACATAGCTATACATCATTTCAGTTTCTTTTTTCTTGAATGATGTTGGATTTATCTGTTCTCGAGGTACTACGATCATTGTTCCATATTTGTTTGGGAGCATAATGCAACTCTCTCATTATATATCCTCCAATCATTGAACACCAATCCCGACCAAGAACAACGCCATATGCAGGGGAATTAACCACTATGATAGTAAATATTGTTGTGATAGTTGGTGTAGCACTTATACAGGCATGAAAATCCTTGATTTCACCATAAGCTGGTACTTTCCCGGAATCAATTGCATAAATTATTTCCCATGTTTCATATTACTTGGTGCATTTCATTCCAAGAGATTCCATTGTATATAATGGCATGATATTGTTAGTAGCTTCACTATCCATCAGAAAATTGTGCAAGGTAAAATCATGATTTTTCATAGACATGTAAAACGGTGGAACCTTGCCTCTTGGTCTTGTTGGTATGATATTTTTTTATTTCTTTATGTTCAGAATAACTACTTCTATTCTTGGACTGGATGAACTCATATCATCCAAAAAATTTAAAACATTTTCTCTTTGTTGAGGTATTTTGTCTACCTCCATTAATGGAAAAGTGATCCAAAGCTTGTTTAATTCATCAACCACATTATAGATCATCTGTGGTGGTCTCTTCATCTTGTTTTATACGGGTTGTTGTTTTTTTGTCTCTGGAGCAATGGATTTTTCTTTTTCCTTTTTGGGTTGACCCTTAGTCTTGAATTTATTCACTTGATTTCTAGTGTGAACAACATTATCTTGTTGTGTATAATCATAATGTTCGTGTTCATAAAAAAATATCAAAATATGATGAACTCTCCTCTATTTGGAATGGTTCTAATAGTTGATCTTGATCATTGATTAATTCTTGATTTAATGGCTCATTATCTTGAATAAAATTTTCTTCATCGACAATTTCTTCTAGCATAACAACATTTCGATTTGGAACTCTAGGTTCTCTTGGTATATGTTCTTCATTTATTTGATTTCTATCATTTCTGTCTCTTTGATTATGGGGAAAATCTCGCACATCTTGGGGCGATGGAATGATATTTTCATTTATTTTTAGTCGATTTATCTCATTCTGCATTTTTCTGATAGTCCTACTCATCTGAGAAATTTCTATTTTTAGATGAGTGTTTTGAGTAACTTCAAGATTATTCCTTACATTAGGGGGTTGGCCCTGAAAAATTCCCCCTCAAACTCCTTGTGCTTCTATATTTATTGAAGTAGATGGGACTTGGGATGATGGTGCTAAACTTATTATTTCTCTTTGTATGTTTATAGGGATAATCTTAGGATCAACGTTAGTCTCGAGCATGTATTCTTCCATTTTTGTTTCCTTTTGAATTGTTTCATTCAATTTATTTAATTGTGCAACTCTTATTGCATGATTAACGTTTGATGGCATCACATTTTTATAACATCCAAATATAATAGGGGCATTTGGACATTGTTCATCTAGAATTTGATTCAATGTCTTAAACAATTGTAAGTTAAAATCTCTAATCTTTTCACCTTTTTGAAGATGAATTTGAGTGAATTGGGTGAGTAAAGTATGATATGCAATTGGTTGTGCATATCTAGTCATGAAAATATCTTCCATATCATCAAAAGAGATAATTTACTGAGCTGGGAAAGAAATGTATCAATTGTAGGTTGGGCCTATCAAAGTTTGAAGAAAAACTATGACCATTACATCATAATGTTCGATCAAATGAATATCACATTTTGAAATAAATTGATCGATATGCTTCTTGGGATCCATACTCCCATCGCCTGTGAAAATAGGAAAAATACCTTGAGAAAGAGTAGGCAATTGATGTTGTTCTCCTCGTAAGTTGAGTGGATTAGATATGGATATCCTTATTTTATTTCTTTGTCTATCATTTCTTTCTCGTTCATTGTTAGGAATTTCATTTCTTTGTTCTTCTTGATCACCCATGGTTGCTACATTCACAACTTCAAATATTGGATCTTGGGTTTCTTGATGAATCTCAAGTTTCCTACTTTTACTTCTTGTCAAAGAATCTTTGTATGATTCCATCTTTTAAGAATTTATTGTTGTCTTCTTTGTCTCAAGGCTATATCTATTTTTTCTTCTTGAGCAAGAACTTCACATGTTCTTTTGAGTTCTTCATGACTCTTTCTTGTTTTTATGGCTAGGTCATACAACTGATGTAGTATGGACCAATATACATAAACATTGATATATGAATGTGGATCAACACCTTCTTCGGTCTTCGAATGAAGATTAAATATGTCATTTCCTTGGGGTTTTGTTGGTAAATCTTAACAAACCATGGGTATTTAACCCCCTAGTGAGTATAAAACGATCACCAAATGGTTATGTTGTCAGGACCTGAAGGTTTTTTACTGCATGATGAAGGGAAATAATGAGAAGGAAACCTTCATGGGAGGATATAAAAGACTAGGTATTACTACACAGAGGAAGTTATCATGTAGATCATTGTAGAACCTTCTTTTAATTTCATCAATAGACATGCATTCTTAAATTGGTTTCTCCTCACAAAATTCATCTGCAATTTTCTCTATCCACTCGCATAAGTTTGTTTTTCCATCGTTGATCAATTTGGGCATCAATCATTCATTTTTTGTGAGGATATTCATTTGAATCACTCAATGTAATTCTTTATCTCTTCAAGGATTTTTTCTAGAATTTTTTCAGTCTCTATGAAAAATTGAGCCCTTGCTTGTGTGAGAGATAGACAATTTCTTCTGGTGTATTTTTTCAGATAGTTTTCTAGTTTTCTCTGCCACCACTCATGAATATCCTCTAAAAAAAACATATATTCATGCATGCATCTATCGCACAAAATCTTGATTCATGTACTATCGAAAAAAAAACCAATGTTTCAATCTAAGGAATTACACAAGGAATTTACCAATAGAGCACATACACATAATATACAGAAAGCATGATACAGTAATATAGAGTACATAGAGGAGAAGAGTAGTGGTAGATCCAACAATAGGTAGTATTTTATTATATGAAATCAATCACCACTATTATCTCGTGTTAAATCCATGATCACATATATTCATAAACTGATTCAATTGGAAAGTAGTTACAATTGATCCTCACTACCCTGGTCGACCGACCGACTTAACTTACATAGTCAACTTCCTTTCATAGTCAACTGATAATTTACCTTGGTCGACTTCTCGGGCTAGTCGACTTAGTCAACTATGCCCTCCAATACCTACATATAGGTCTCATCTATGGAATTGAGCTCAAATAGCATAACTTGCCTTATTATGGCATGATGAAGGCCACCCATGTACTTAATGACCACATTTAGGTTCTTGGGATTTCCCAAAATGAATGGCTTGCATTTAGAACTCTATAATGTAATATTTTACACTTGTTCATTACCTTTGTTGGTAGTCGTGCCACCAAATCCTTCGATCCTCTTCATGGTCAATAAGGTAACATTGGGACTTAAGGAGGTCTTTAAATACCTCCCACTTAGTTATTGGTGGTTCTCCCTCAGCCTAAGGGCCTTGATGTAGATTTCCCACCAATTTTGTAGATGATCATTTATCTTAATTATGGAAAACGTTATTTTCTACTCCTCTTGTACACGTTTTTTTTCAAGGTTACACTACCTAGGGAAATGATCCAGGAGGATCTCTAAAATTAAGCAAAATTGAATTTCTTGAATTCTAATGTAAATGTATTGATGTCAAAGATCTCAGTGAGATGTTTCCAACAATTCTTGAACGAGGTCAAACAGGCATTGTATGAGAAAGTTATGGTGTTCTGAAGTTTTGTCCAAACAAGCAAAAGGTTGGCAAGGTTGATACATGGCATCACTAGGGAAGGATATGTAGAATCATTAGTGAAGGACATGTGGAAGTAAAGAATGTCATTTGGAAGTACAGATAGTCCACGTGGTAGTATGTACCTAAAAGGTGGCAGTACAGATGTTGATGTGGCATGCTAACTGGAGCATACAGATGTTGACGTGGCATGCTGACTAGGCTACATGAATGTTGGCATGGCATGCTAACTGGGATGTATAGATCTTGACATGGCATGTTGAATGGGTGGTACAGACGCTAACATGGAAGGTTAATGTGGCATGCTAACATGGAAATATTACATGGTAGGTAGCTAATGTGGCAGAGTGACATGGCAATGAATGGCATGGCATGGTTACATGGTCACCACATGGAGTAATCAGGGGTTGCCACATGGCAGGACTAATTTTCCCAAAGGGGCCTTATAAAATCCAAAATGGTTGGGTTGATGGATCGAACCCATGAACTTTTCAGTAACAAACTTGTCGATAACAACCCAACGACTTACCGTTGGGCCACGGGAGGAAATTGTTATGGATAGCCATAAAATTTTAGTTAAAGTGTTTCAGTTGTAACTACATGCCAAAGGGGGAGGTATGTGATCTTGACCCCACCACATCCACCCAAACAACCAATCATATAACCATTGTGCCATTAATTGTGCCTTGTTATGGAAAGTAATTATATTGTATTTGTTATTTAAATATTGCAAGAGACCGAAAAATCCCCAACGGGTGTGGATTTGAAATCGTAACATATAACTTTATAACCAATATATTTTACCATTGCACCAAGCATATGGAGGTTGAAAGGATTTGACCTGAAATTGTTTTATAGTGTAGTTTTGTTGTTCTTTTGAAGGAATTAGTGGTTTAAGGCCAAATTCGAGAAGCCATACTATGGAAGGTGGATTTTATAACAAACCACAGACTTGTAGTAGAGCTAAGGACCATATTGCACGATAATAATGTTTTATAATAAAAAGCTTTATAATAACGTAGTAGAGATAAGGAGCTAATGTTGGAATAATTAAGATAAATGATCAATGATCTAAGGAGCTAACGTTTTATTATATTGTAAAGTTTTATGATAATAACATTAGATGATCATTTATTTGGAATAATTGCACGAGTGGTTGGTCATTTAAATATTTTTACTGAGACTTTATTATTATACAGAAGTATTTTCCTCTATAATTGAAGTACCAAAAATTTTCAAGTATTTTTGAGTGTAGGAAGAGAGTGGGAATTTATTTCCAACAACTCTACAGTCCTGGAGTTGGTGAAAATGTTTTATTGCAGGTTCGAGATCTATTTGTAATGTAAAAAAGTATTTTTTATAGTGCTTCACATTATATTAATGGAGCGGTTGTGTAGTTGAAGCAGGCCCAGAGATCTAGCCCAAGATGGGTGAACTTCGGTATCAACCTTCTTGTCTTGTCTCTTTATCCTTTTTGTCTTGCATTTCTTCAATTTAGCCTTTCAATTGTTCTTTTAAGCTTTATAATTTAAGTTAAGACAATTTACAATTAAATTATTTGAAAATTAGTCGGTGGATTTTCAAATCAAGTTTAGTATCAAATCTAGTTTGACAAGATTTGTAGTTTTGAAGAGTAGGTTGAAAAAGGACAATCATTGGAAAATATTTGAAGTGAGAAAGACTTCAGGAACTTCAAGAGATTAACCAGCAAATGCAGAAAGAGAATTCTGAATCAAGAAGGTTATTGTGAGTATTTGAGGATGAGATGCAAAAGTTGCATCTTGAATTACAAGCCAAGGATGAACTTTTAGAAAATATTTGGAAAGTTGAAAGAGTGGAGGACAAAGAAGAGTCTACCATGCCAAGAAGATTGTATTCTACCATAGATTCACAATCTATCACTGAGGTATGGAGTGTAAGTGAGTCATCATTTTCTCACGATATTGGTTTTAAGTTGCTAACCAAGATGGGTTATGATGGAAAGGGTCTCGGAATTAATGGCCAAGGAATGGATAATCCCATAGAGGCTATGGAAATACCTTGTTATGTAGGTTTGGGATATGTTAAAGGAGAAGTTGAAGAATTATCCAAGGTTTTTGAAGAAAGAAATGCTTCAAGAGAAGAGTCTAAGCCATTACAAAAATAACGTATACAAAGTGAAGGAATATCACTTCATGAGAGTGACAAAGAATGCAAGGTATCTCTAATAAGAGGTGAACATCCCAAAGGAGTGAACATAGTATCTTCCTAGTAGACTTGCAACAAGAACTACCATGAAAGGTATAATAAACCAGATTATTCCAATGTATTATTTGAATAAAAGAAGAATGGAATTGAGAAACATATTTTATGGTATAAGTATCCATGTATGTTTTGTGGATTACATAACCATTGTGTTGCCAAATGATGGAAGAGAAAGTCCTTGTACAGGAAGGTCATGTCTACCCGGAAGGAGGCAAGATATAAATACCACTCTGCAAGATTGAAAGTGGAGCATGGAAAGAAGGACTTGAGGTTAAATAATTATTTCACCCATTGCAATATGAGTGTTCATTGGATCGACAGATGTTGGAAAATTCATCCACAACTTTGTCTAAAGAAGAGTAAGAAATTTGAGCACACACCCATCAATAAAGAGGTAGAAGATGAAAGAGTTGGTGAAGCACTGAAAATCCAAGAGGAGCAACCCAAAAAGGAGAATCCATTTGCCGAGTTTGGTAAGAAATGGGTAACACATCTCTAAATTTGTTTGATTCCATTGTTGTAAACCTCACATGTTGTGTACAAGACCCCTAGAATGGAAAATTGTACAAGTGATGACCTTTTATAACATCACTTATATGCAACATAGTGATTTTATGCTTTTGAAAGTGTACAAATCAGAGAGACAAGTTAAACCATGTATGTAGACTTTTTTCAAACCAAAAGTTTCTTTTTATGGGGAGGTTTGATCCAGGAGGATCTTTAAAACCAAGAAAAATTGAAGTTCTTGAATTATTGTGTAAATGTACTCATGTTGAAGAGCTTGACAAGATATTTCCAATGATGCTTGAACGAGGTCAAATGGATGTTGTATGAGAAATTTATGGAGTTCTGAAGTTTTGTCCAAACGGGGAAAAGGTCGACAGGGTTGACACGTGGAATCACTATGGAAGGACATGTGGCAGTACAGAATGACATGTTGTAGTACAAATAGGACACATTGTAGTATGGACCTGATATGTGGTAGTACGGATTTTGATGTGGCATGTTGACTAAGGTGTATGAATGTTGAGGTGGCATGTTGACTAGGTTGAATGGATGTTGATGTGGCATGATGACTGGTGGTACAGATGCTAATGTGGTAGGAAAATGATTGTTAAGCCCTAAATAGTTGCACATTACCCCTTAATTGGGGCATATTACATTAGTATTTTTATTTTATTTATGCCGGCTTGGGTCCATTAGTTGTAATTGTACCTCTTAGCCTCCTATATATACCAAGGAGATATTTTCATTTGGAATCATCTTGTATCTGTGAACTTATGTGGTGTATAAGGAGATTTCCCCCTTGAAGAGGCCTATTATCTAAAATTATCTCTTTTTCAAGATGTGGAGTACTTATTCCAATGTTTTTATGCTATTTGGGTATTTTTTTCCTAACATTTGGTATCAAAGCTCAAGGTCTTGGGGTTTCGTTGCTGCATCTGAGACACCTTGGAATTTTCTCTATAACATTTTTTCTAGGATGTTTCATAAGTAACCCCTTGGGGGATATTTAATAGATGGATCAAGGTACGTTTGGTTAAAATATAAAGTTATGGGGATTTATAATTTTGGAGATATAGCCTATGGATGATCGGGTTCCTGAATCATCCTGAATTCAGTCATCTCAGAATGTTTTCTATAAAAAAAACTATGTCATGATTCATATCGTGAAACTTGGAGGATATTCTCAAGAATTATCAAGGTATACGTAATAAAAATTTTAGCTTCTAGGTCATCCTAATTTTGGAGATACACCATGTGTAAGATAAGGTAGCTGACTAGTCCTATTAACTAGTCTCAAATAGGTGTTTTGGGTAAAACAGTGATATCGTCTTCAATGAGTATACAAATTAAGTGAGACAAGTTGCAATGGATAGCTAATATTTTATAGTATTTTTGGTGCAATTTTTAGAATAAGATATCTCATATTGTGCACTTGACACGCTTTACAAGTATGCTCTCCTGAAAAGGCCAAAAATCAGCAAGGTGTGGGGAAGTTACCATAACTTCCACTTGGAACATCAAATTTTGATCAGACCTATGGAATTTCATAAATGAAATATCATAGAACTATAGAATGAAATTTCAGACCCAGAAGGGTCGAAAATTTTAAAATACAACAGAAGAAAGGTCGGCTCGCAGAACAACCTCCAAATCAGGGTTTAAAAGGTATGTTTTTGTTTTTGGAAATTTGCATATCTTTTGACTAGAAGATCCAATTGAGGTGATTCAAAAAGTAGAATAAATTTTGATAAAAGGAGTATCACATAAATTTGAAAGAAACTTAGGGAATTTTTTAGGTACTGACATGTTCCACCATCTCTAAACGTAGGATTCGTCGTTACTGGTCTGTGCTACAACCCTAGGACAGTGTGTTTCTTCCACCTACCTAGAGTATATCGGAAGGCCCCTTTAGAATGGTTGTGCATTAGATAGCACTACTATGGATTTGAGATCCCACGTACCTGGTGTATATTGGGAGACCCCCTAGAATCCTAAGACTTGCCGAGTAAACCTTTTGGTCGTCTTGTTGCTATAGTACACCGAGAATGGCACTCGGGGAGATCACTCTCTAGTACTTGGGTAGTCAAATAGTACGGATAAGGGCATGGCCAATCCTCCTTAGTTAGTGCCATGAGATATTAGACTGAGTACTATTGTTGGACCCCACATGTATATCAGAGAGCTATAGCACCTGACACTCCCTTGTATGTGAGGACCTCTTCCTAAGATGATTAGGAATTCCTACCTTGTAGTAATACTTGGCCAACATGCCACAAAAAAAGGAAAATTTTACAACAAACAATCCTTCACATAGTCCTACTTGGACTCTTAATGAAGGTGAAGAAATGTGCAGGGACATAAATTATTTACAAAAGAAGGTAGTAACAAAATATGAACTACAAGGGATGATGGATTCAACAGCTAAGCTAGAAGCAATAATGGATACTAAGATGGATGGTTTAAAAGGGGAGATCATGGAAGGATTGAAAAAGTTTCTAATAGAGAGGCCACTTGAAAGTGACAATGTATTCCATGAAATCCATGATGAGGACACAAGGAAGATGAATCAAGACTGGAGAAACTCCAACTTTGGGTTGAAGACCAACCACTTCCTAATATTGATATGAGGAAGTTTTATGGAAAGTATCCAATCACATGGATACTCCAGATGGAGAATTTCATTGATCTACATGTTCCACACACACAAAATGTATCGATTGTGTCTTTATATTTAGAACCCAAACAGTTTGTGTGGTATTGATGGCTTTATTCTCGCAAATCACTTGTCACTTAGAAAATTTTCACGGAAGAAATGATAGCACACTATGAGGATACAAGGACCAATACCTTCTTCAGACAATTGATAAATCTCAAGCAAAAGGGTTCAATTGCGGTGCACATTGATAACTTTGAAAGATTGAATATAAAGGAAATGGATATTCCAAATGAGCACCTTATTGATGTATTCATAGGAACTTTAAAGGATAACATTCAACATGGGGTTCACCTTTAGGAACCCAAATCATTGGAGAATGCATTCAGGGTAGCAAGAAATGTTGGAAGTAAAAATATGGCTATGGCTACTAGAAGGACCACTCCTAATATCTATCGAGAGAATAATGCTCCTTCTTCTAAACCACCTCAACCTACAAGGTTGACAACTCAACTATTGGAGGAAAGAAAAGGAAAATTTGTATGCTTTAATTGTGAAAACAAGTATGGTAAGGGACATAAGTGTGGTGAGAAGAAATTATTCTACATAGATTGTGAAGAGGAAGGAGAACAAGAACAAAAACCATCTCAAGATGAAAATGTAGAAGAGATTTCTTTTGAAGAGTTGACTCCCACCATATCATGTAATGCATTGGATGGAATTAACACTCCTCAAACCCTCAAGATTGAAGGATATATCAAAAATAAAAAGGTAATATTCCTAATTGATTCTGGTAGTACTCATAATTTAATTCACTATAAATTAGCCAAAGCTCTCAATTGTTGTATATATACAGTGCCAGAGTTTCAAGTAATGATTGAAAATGGAGGAACTATCAATTGCTCAGGAAAATGACATAATATCAATATTACTATGGGGTAATATGTAATGAATAATCCAATGATTAATATACCCATGGGTGGTGATGATGTTGTACTAGGAGTCCAATGGTTACAATCATTGGGAACAATTGATTTTAATTTTCAAGAACTTTTCATGAAATTTTCATTGGAAGGAAAGGAAATTGAGTTAAGGGGTATCACGAGGAAACCGAGTAGGGTGATAAGCTTTAATGGCATGAAAAAATTATTGAAAAAGGGGCATCGTAGTGTAATTGTACAACTATGCTAAGTATATGCTCAAACATCTAATCCATATATTCCCCTAGATCTCCAACGGATTATTGATGAGCATTCCAAAGTATTTGAAGATATTCCCAAAGGTCTTCCACCCACTCGTGATCATGATCATGCTAGTCACTTAATTCTTGGGAGTGTTCCTCCTAACATCGGGCCTTACAGATACCCTTATGCCCAGAAGAGTGAAATTGAGCGTATGGTTGAAGAAATGTTAGAGGATGGCATTAGACCTAGCCAAAGTTCTTACTCTACACTAGTGGTAATGGTACTCAAGAAAGAGGGCTCATGGCATATGTGTCCAGATTATAAAGAGCTCAAAAATATCACCATTAAATATAAGTTTCTCATTCTCGTAATTGATGAATTGTTAGATGAACTACATGGAGCAATCTACTTCACAAAGTTGGATCTTTGTTCAGGGTATCATCAGATTAGAATGAAGGAAGTAGATATCCCAAAAACATCATTCAGAACTCATGAAGGCCATTATGAATTTTTGGTCATGCCTTTTGGCCTTACGAATGAACCTTCCACATTCCAAGGGTTGATAAACTCCATTTTCAAGCCCTTCCTTCGAAAATTTGTGTTAGTATTTTTTGATGATATACTAATCTATAGAAAGTATTAGGAGGATCATGTTTGACATGTTGACATGGTGCTACATCTACTAAAGGAGAAACATCTATATGCCAAACTGTCAAAAAAAAATCTTTGGTGTGAAGGAGGTAGAGTATTTGGGTCATATTGCAACTCTTGAAGGTGTCAAGGTAGACCCTAACAATAATAAGGCCATGATGGACTAGTTGATTCTCAAAAAATTGAAGAATCTTAGAGGATTTTTGGGTTTGACAAGTTACTACCGCAAGTTTGTTAGGAACTATGGAAAAATATTAGCACCTTTAATGGCATTAACTAAGAAGGATGCATTTTCATGGACTCCGGAGGAAACTCAATATTTTGAACAACTTAAAAAGGCAATGTGCAAAGCTCATTTCTTGACCACACAAGACTTCACAAAAACATTTATTATGGAATGTGATTCCTCAGAAAATGGCATTGGTGTTGTTCTAATGCAAGAAGGAAGGCCCCTTGCTTTTGAAATTCGGCCACTCAAGGGAGAGGACTTACAAAAAACCATTTATGAGAAGGAAATTATGGCAATACTACATGCATTGAAGCAATGGCGCCCTTAACTAATAGGCAGGTACTTCAAGGTCAAAACAGATCATGAAAATTTTAAATACTTCTTGGAACAAACAATATCTTCAGAAGAACAACAAAAATGGGTGACCAAGATGTTGGGTTATGATTTTGAAATCATCTACAAAAAAGGGAAGCAAAATGTTGTGGCAGATGCACTCTTAAGAAAAGATGAAGATGTTGAGGCCTTTCTCTGTGCTATCTCTATCATCCAACCTAATTGGATAATAGAAGCAAGGGATGAATGGAAGAATGACGAAAAAGTGTGGAATCTCATTCAAAGGTTACAGCAGGATTTCAGTGCATCAGATACATTTACATGGAAAAATGATTCACTATGGTACAAAGATCGCTTATATTTATGTAATAACTCCCAACTCAAACAAAAGGTGCTTTTGGAATTGCACACCTCTCTGGTAGGAGGGCACTTGGGATTTTTGAAAACCTATCACAGGGTCAAAAAGGAATTTTTGGGGGATGGCATTAAAACTGATGTTCAAAGGTTTGTGGAAGAATGTTTGGTTTGCCAACAAAACAAGATGGAAACAATTAAGACCTCAGGTCGTTTACAACCATTAGCCATCCCAAGTCAACATTGGGAGGAGGTTTCCATGGATTTCATCACAGGGTTACCAAAGTCTGAAGGAAAGAGTGTCATCATGGTGATTGTTGATATACTTACCAAGTATGCACACTTTTGTGCACTCTCTCATCCTTTCAAATCTAGTATAGTTTCCACTGCATTCATAGAGACAGTTCAAAATCTACATGGAAGCCCAAAGATTATTGTAAGTAACAAAGATCCCATCTTCACTGGACATTTTTGGACAGAAGTACTATGGCCCTTATAAGGTGTTGCAAAAGGTTGGTACTATCGCATACAAATTGGAGTTGTCCTCATCTTCGTGAGTACACCTATTTTTCCATGTTTCATGATTAAATAAGATTATAGGTGAAAAGATCCCAGTTCAAACTGTATTTATAGAACTTGACGAGGAAAGAAAATTCATATTGGAGCCTGAAGTTATCATTGACACAAGAATTTTCTAGCTGAGGAATAGATCCATTTCAGATTATCTCGTTACATGGAAGAAACTACATGTTGAAGATTCCACTTGGGAAGATGAGTCTTTTATACATAAGCATCCATAAGTACTCAAGTGTTGCAGAAAACACTTGTCTAAAGGGGAGGGGCAAGTTAATCCCTAAATAGTAGCACATTACTCCTTAATTAGGGCATATTACATTACTATTGTTATTTTATTTATGTCTGCTTGGGTCCATTAGTTGTAATTGTACCTCCTATTCTCCTATATATACCAAGGAGACCTTTTCATTTGGAATCATATTGTATTTGTGAATTTATGTGGCGTATAAGGAGGTTTCCCCCTCGAAGAGGCTTATTATCTGAATTTATCTCTTTGTCAAGGTGTGGAGTACTTATTTTGATGTTTTTATGCTATTTGGATATTTGTTTCCTAACACTGATGTGGCAAAGTGACGTGGTGACGAATGGC
>ML779566.1:347210-390756 GCA_009831015.1 Picea engelmannii
ATTTTCACTTTCAGGTGTCTTCTCTGTTACGAAATTTTTCAATACTTCCATGATCTCCCCTTTTAAACCATCCATCTTAGTATCCAACATAGCTTCCATTGAATCCATCTTCTTTTGTAGTTCATTTATGTCCCTACGCATTTTGTCACCTTCATCAAGAGTCCAAGTAGGATTTTCTGGAGGCTCATTTGGTGTAGAATTTCCCTTTTTTGGTGGCATGTTGGCCAAGTATCACTTTTAAACCTTGATTTTGAGGTGGTTCTGCTAGACAATATTTATTTTGTTGTATCTCCCAAGTTTTGGCCCTTCTAGGTATGAAACTTTCTTTTATGTAGTTCTCTGATATTTCTTCTCTGCAATGCCACAAGTCTGATCAAAATTGGATGTGCCAAGTGGAATTTATGGTAACTTCCCCACAACTTGTCGATTTTTTTCCTTTCCAGGAGATCTCACTTGTATAGCGTACCCCGCCAAAAATAATTGATATAAAATTTTGAAACTCGTACCTGAAATACTACAGACTATCCATGATCCAATGAAACCAATCCCACTCAATTTGGATACTCTAGGAAGAAGTTATGATTGTTTTACCTGGAACACCTTCTTGAGACTAGTCAATAGGACTAGTCAGATACCCTATCTTACATAGGGTGTATATACAAATATAAGATGACCCAGAAGCTGACATTTTTACCAAAGATACCTTAGTAATTTCTGTAAATATACTCTAGATTTCAGGGTCTGAAACGTTACAGAAAAAATTTTACAGCGGAAATTCCACAATGACTTAGTTCAGGATGATTCCAAAACCCTATCTTGTACAGGCTATATCTCCGAAAGTATAAATTATCGGGAGTTGAATTTTGAACCCAACGTACCTTGATATGTCTACTAAATATCCTCCAAGCCGTTCCTTCTTAAACATTGTATAAAAATATTTATAGTGAAAATTCCAAGGTGTCTCAGATGTAGCAGCGAAACCCCAAGACCTTGAGCTCTGATACCATATGTTAAGAACCAAATATCAATATAGCATAGAAAAATCTCATAAAAAGTACTCAACGCCTTGACAAAGAGATAATTTCAGATAATAAGCCTCTTCAAGGAGGCAACCTCCTTTTACGCCACTTAAATGTTCAAGTACAAGATGATTCAAAATGAAAATGTCTCCTTGGTATGTATAGGAGACTAGGAAGTATAATTACAACTAATGGCCTAAAGACGACATAAATAAAATAACATTACTAATATAATATGCCCCAATTAAGGGGTAATGAGCCAATATTAGGGCTTAACACATGGACCAGTTAGGGGTCGCCATGTGGCAGGATCGATTTTTCCAAAAGGGCCTTATCAACTCTGAAACAGTCAAGTGGGTGGATCGAACCCCCGACCTTGTCAGAAAAAACCCAAAAAATTACAATTGGTACATAGGCATAACTTTTTATGGATAGCCACAAACTTTTAGTTAAAGTGTTTTGGTTGTAACTTCATTCCAAAGGGGAATTTTGGCAGGCTTGACCCACAACCTCCACCCAAACAACCAACGATATAGTCGTTGCGCCAATGTTTGTGCCTTTTTGTGGCAAACAATTATATTGTATTTGTTATTTAAATATTGCAAGAGCCCAAAAAATCCCCAACGGGCACATATTTGAAATTGTAACCTCTAACTTTATAACCAAGATACTTTACCATTACGCCAAGCATATGGAGGTTGAAAGGATTCAACCCGGAATTGTTTTATAGTGTAATTCTTTTGTTCTTTTGAAGGAATTAGTGGTTTAAGGACAAATATGGGAAGCCAGATTGTGGAAGGTGGTTTTGTTGGTAGACCATGTCCTTTTAGCAAATCTAAGGACAGACTTGTATGCAGGTTTGGGGTTGGAAGAATTGCGTCAATGACTAGTCATTGAAAGGTTTTTGTTGATAATTTATTATTATACAGAAGTATTTTCCTATATAATTGAATGACCAAGCATTTTCAATCCTTTTTTAGTGTAGGAAGAGAATGGGAATTCATTTTCACCAACTATACAGTCCTCCTGGAGCTGGAAAAGATGTTTTATTGCAAATTGGAGATCCATTTGTAATGCAATAAAGAATTTTAAGTGCTTTGCATTATATTAATGGAGTAGTTGCACATTTGAAGGGGGGGCAAATATGTATCCCAATATGGATGAAATTTGTTATCAACCTTCTTGTCTTGTCTATCTATTAGTTTTGTCGTGCATTTCTTTAATTTAGCCTTTCAATTGTGCTTTTAATATTTATAATTTAAGTTAAGACAATTTACACTTAAATTATTTGGAAATCAATCAATGGATTTTCAGATCAGGAAGACCCCCAAGTACTTCTACTCATTTCAAGGATGGTACCTAAGGGAAGCCCTAGAATCTTCAGGGCACAAGGTCAATCAACAATAGGGAGGATAACAATCATTTGTGGGAATTGAACCTAGGTGGAGAGGATAACGATCATTCCTCCCAACCACCCAAGCTAAACCCAATTGACTACTCCTCTTGTACACTATTGTTGATCTAAAATATTGTTTAAAGTATTCAAGATAACATGAAAAGGATAAATCCCCCTACGTTTTTATAAAGGTGGTACTCCTCTATCAATATTTCACAATTTATAGAAAATACTATAAAAGACTAAGTTTTCAAAAGATAAATATTCACATGAAAAGAACTCCTGAGAAAGGACCATGCCTTTTCAGAAAATGAATACTCATAATATGATACAAGACTGAAAATCATAAGAATATGGAATTTGAAAAGAAATCATTTACATCATAGCATGATCAAGATAAGACATATCATTGGACAAGATAAGAAGCACATCCCACATTCACAAAGAACTTGACATGATTATTACATTAGAACTCCAAAAATATTTGGATGGACATACATTTGAAACTTCGTGCTTTAAAATCAAATTCTAAGAAATTACTAATGTAATGCCTTGAATAGTTCTGAAGGGATCCTCAAAAATATACAAATGTTTATTTTAAAAATAATAGTGCATGAAATGTTCATGAAAAGCAAAAGTCTTAAAACAGGACTGGTACTGGACTCAAGTGGACCATGAAATTAAAGAAATACCTAGAAGAAAGAAAAGAGACATAGGCAGGGGTCGGCCTTTGGTTTTCACAAATCCTAAAACAAGAAACGTTGGGTGACTACTAACTAAGAAAGAAAATATGAATGATCTGACTACTTGACTTACTATGATGTAAAGAATCCTCTCTTTCATTTTCTTGTTGGGGTGCTTCTTTTAGATTTTTTTGTTGGAGGATCTATGCCAGTTGTAAATAAATTTTGCTAATCTGGCTCAATTATCTTTATCAATGCATTCTTCAACCATAATTCAATATACTCCTGCATGGGAGCAACCATTATCCCATGTTTAATTCTTGCATTGAATAAATTTTTTCAATATCTCTAATATCTAAACTAAGTTGATGAAATGTGTCTTCAACATATTCATTCTTATTTACATAGAAAATCAACCACTTCTATACTTTCTCTTATGAGTATTCAGTTATTTAATTGAACTCATTTTCCCATGAAACTTTCAAGGCATCCAAGTGTTCTTGTAACTAATCTTTATAAAGTAGAATTGAATCCATTATCAAATGTGGGATCCTTCGTCAAATCAACAATCTTTAAAAATAAGTCACCCCTTTTGTTATTTATGACATCACATTCCTCAAGTAATTCTTTTAAACATTCAATCATTTTTAACCATCCATCATTTTTGTTGGGAGATTCTACTATTTCCTTTTCATGTCATTCGTATTAGATATTTTGGTAGAGAATGTGCCAACAACTTCTTGGTATAATTTTCATCACTATCCAAGACCTTTTGGAGATATTCTTTGAAATTTGTAATCCTTAAGAAAGTATAGTGAAACTAGTACCTAGTTCTCATATCTCAAAGATTGGAGCAATTCTTTTTTTTATATTCTCTCTAATGGTTGTAAATAATTTTGAAGCACCCCTTATTCTGGAGCTTGGTTCTAAAGTGTCTTCTAAAGTATTGAGAGGTTGGATGATAGCTATTGGCTTAGCGAACAGAGGCTTTGGCAGTAAGGCATTCTCTAATTATTTTATTTTTTCTTTCAAAACTTGGTTTTCTTGTTCAATTTCATCAATTGAGGATTTGAGTTCTTCTCTGGTTGCTTTGTGAATTTGCATGAATTTTGAAGGTTTTACCCCTTGTAAATCAATCTAAGAGTTCCACTTCTCAACAACCTTTTTATTTTTCAATTAACAAATTTTTGAATTATTTGGTAAAGGTTGCATGGTACGATGTAATAGATTCCTCCTAAAAAAATAATGGCTCTTGACAAGCCAACTCTTGTGTTATTTATCTGTTTTCCAACAACCTTTGTGCAACCCAATCAGGCTCTTCTTCTTCTGCATCTACTTCCATATCTGCAGGTTCATGTACTATAATTTCCTTCTCTCCCTTTTGAGTTACATCTCATTTTCTTTTGAGTGCTACAGGGGAAATATGAGTTCTCCCAATATTTCCTTTTAAAGGGTTTTCATCCCCTCCATCACCATAATTTCTCGAATGGGAATTTGTTTGGACAAGACTACTTCCCTGGGTCTGATTTTTCATCGAAGAAATCCTCAGTGACACATTTGGTGAACCGAGGTTGGGGTTACCACTTCTCGTGGTTCGACCCTTATGTTTATGTTGGTCATTAGTGATGACCAAGGTATCAATATCATCATGAACTATGTCAGGGATGGCTTCCATGGTATTCTGGTTATCCCCACCTCCTTCTTTAAATTGGGTAGTCTTTACAAATGATGAGTCATACCCAACTATATACATTTGTGTTGTAAACAAATCACTGGGGTCAAATCCTATAATTTCAAGAATTTCTCTTAGTTTGAAATTATCAAAATGATTATCCCTCGGGGTGTATAATAGTTGGTGATGGATTTTATTGTTAAGGCACTCTATTATGTGAAGTCATAGGTTCAAAACCCTCGAGTTACCTTGTGTCTCTTGAGGTGTCATGTTGGCATGCATGGGGTTATATTGGTAGCAGTTGGATACAACGACCACATGTCACATGAGTACATGCCCGACATTCATTGATTTCCCCAATCAACAAAAAAAAAATTATCAAAATGATTAGAAAGTTCATCCATATGGGAAATATTTTTTACAGTGATTTCCCCAATTTTTGGGGGAAATGGAATGAACTATTTTTTTCTCTTCTCGTTAAAGAAATGTTCCCAAAACTTGTATTGTTTACAGACTTCAATAAAAAATAATTTATCTAACACATAAAAAAAAGTGAATGCTTTTCCTTGAAACCATGTAGTCTTATGAAACTGAAGTTATCCAAGGTTTATAAAACCCACTTTCCTGCCAAAAAGGTGGCAACTTCTATAGACAATCTCAATGTGGTGGGACCATAAACTAGCTTCTTGAAAGTAGGCAAGAAAGCATTTTGAACTTCATAAAAATTATATGGAGCTTTGTGTTTCCATAATGTTGGATACCAAAATTGCATTGGGTCTTTTCCAAAACCAACACTCCTTGCACAAGGTAATTCTTCGAAGATATGGCAGTATGCAATTGCAAAAATCAGATAGGAACTCATGAAGAATTTCTTATTTTTCCGGAAATTTACAAGATGAAAAGAAACTCACTTGAAATAATTCAATCCCAATCAAATAAAATGCTCTCATGAATAGAGAGATGAAAGACATACAATACATATCTCACGACAGTGGTCATAGATTCTTGCTCAATCATTATGGTGAATAACCATGCAAACTCTTTATAGGGGTATTTCAAGGAACATAACTCTACATGGGTGGAGTTCTTAGAGTAGTCTGAGGACATCAAAAGAAAATTATTCAAGATCTTCATCCCTCCATGGGTGGCCTTTAAAAAGGAATTTGCTTCTGAACTTTTGAATGTCGTAGTAGTCTCAGGGAGCCTGAGCATGCTTTGGAATATTGTGGGTGCCAATGAAATAGGTATCTTCCCATTTAATTGAATAATCATCTTTTCATTGTTGAAATTGTCAACGCACCATAGAATCAACTCCTTAAAATCTGATACTTCCGACATACAACCTACCAATGTTACTCCAGAAGTTCAAACCTTATTTGAATTATTTTCTTTAAGAGGGAATGTTGTATAGCATTTAAATGCCCCAGATCACTTAAAGGAATGGTCTTCATGCCCTAATGTATTTACAGTGTCACAACAATAGAGCTATTTTCTCTTATTGGGCATATTTGGAAAGGGTTGATTAGAATGAAAAGGTGGTGGTTCTATCATAATAATAATTTACAACAAGTTTTTTAATTCATTACCAAATTCTCCACATGCTTACTTAATATCACACGTTGTAGCTCTTAGTTCAAAATTGTTAACTACACGATTTGATTTGGCTTTAAGGTGGGGAATTTACAAGAATTGTGTCATTAAAAATGGTTTTACTGGTCGATCTAGCAGTACAAGATTAAATTTTCTCGAGAAATGGGATTATGCATCGGGATGTATGAAAATGTTTAAGTATGAAGGTGTAATTTGAGTGGTGGGGAGTGAAAAATGATGATTGTGGGATTGCAAGATGCAAGGTATGGAAGGGAGGATGTAGGGAGAGTTATGCATCCATAATCGGAAAACACACTAAGTAAAAGAAAGATCCCTTTTGTATGTTGTAGGAGAATGTAGGTCATTTTGGAGTGAGTGTAAATGTGGAATGTGGAGTTGTGGGGTTGGTTTGTTTTGGAATATCATTTATCCCCACAACTGGACTCCCACAAAAAGAAAAAATGGCTAAGTATGGAGGAATAAAAGTAGAAAAATAGTTAAGTGTTGGCATTAGAGACTTGCGAGATTGCGAGTTTGCGGACTTATAATGATTATGGGTAGAGTTAATGCAACCTGCAAAAAGTGAAAAATTCCTAAGTGTAACATATACAGGAAATGAAAAAGTAACATAAAAGACTAGATATTTGATGACTAAAAAGTTGATCAACAATTGGCTCCAATTATGGTACAATAACCCCCCATGGGTTGCTGAAAATCTAGAAGTCCTTGTCCATTGGGAAATGGAGTCGAAGAAAATAAAAGAAAACAAAAGAAAAGGAAATAAGGAGGAGAAAAAGTGTGTAGAAGGAAAAATATGAAAAACAAAGGTCTATGTATAAAAACAAAAATTTGAAACTAGATAAAAAAGTGTTGGAGGTATTGCCCATTCACAAGAAATGTGTGTATTGTTCCATCCATATTCTTCAATAGCTAAGAATTGAAACCCAAAATCATTTCAATCTAATATGGCCCTATCCAAAGAGCTTCAAACTTAGTATGAAAACATGGTTTACCCCTTGCTTTGTTCCATATTAGCACCAATTGGTACTTTTGAAAATATTTAAAAGAAGTTCTTTGATCAAAATGTTTCTTAACTATTTCTTGGGTTCTCCTCATATCTGTAAAATCTTGTGTTCGGTCTGCTAATTGTATTAGTTGATTGTGTTGATCTTGAAGAGGATATTCTTCTTCAATGTCTTCAGTTCTTGTTTCCATTGCTAGTGCATTCAATTCTAGATGCATAGGCATTCTATATTCCTTTCCATATACCAACATGTAATCTATATTCCTTTCCATATACCAACATATAAGGTGATTGTTTATTACTTTTATTTGGGGTAAGTCTACTTTCCAAAAGAGAATATACTAGCTTTTTGTGCCAATTTCTTTGATTTTCAGAAATTATCTTTTTGAGGACCTAGATAAAAGTCTTATTGGTTGATTCATCCAAGCCATTTCCTTTAGGATAATAGTTATATGATTTCCCCATTATAATACCATGCTCTCCACAAAACTCTATGAATTCAAACCCAATAAAAATTGATCCATTTTCTGTTATAAATTTCTAAGGAACACCAAATATAGAAAGAATATTATCCTTCAAAAAAATGATCAGTTGTTTTGTATCAGCGGTTTTTAGAGCCACAGCTTCCTGCCATTTTGTGAAATAGTCAGTAGAAATGAGAATATATGAATGTCCTTTGCTGGATTTTGGATTTATTGGACCTATGACATCCAAAAACCATTGTGAAAATGGTTCTTCTGACATGGGATTTAAAGGCATTCATTCTCTCTTCATCTTTCTAGAAACAATTTTACATGGAATGCATTTCTAGTCATCGAATAGGCATATTTGAACATAGTTGGTCGATAATAACCTACTTTAATAATTAATATATATGTTGTCACCACTAGAGAAAAATAGCCTCTACACACTCCTTTGTAAAATTCTTCTAGTGTTTGTTGGGATCTCAAATGGTCTAGACATATTAGCAGGATGCCATCAGGATTTCTTCGCAAAAGGATTCTAGAAACCAACACATATTGATTGGTCTTCATTTTCAAATTTCTTCTTTCCTTAGAAGACACTTCAACAAGAAATTATCCATAATTCAAGTATAATATAATATCTTTATACCATTCAATTTTTTCTAAGGATGAGTCTTATGATAATGTGAGGGAAATTAATAAATTCAATACCAGTCATTGGTTTTCATAATCCTTGTCCTTTTATAGCCTTGAGGGGTTTAATTTCTACATAATATTCTTGAATCTTTGCCAACCAATTTTCCCATCTTCCTTCTCTGAATTTTTTATTGAGTATCATTTTGATAGGAGAAAGTGGAACATGGGATATTACATGGGAATATAGAATATAAGTTTTGAAATGGGAAATTTCCTTGACCATAGAAAAGGCTTCATTTTCTATTTTTGAGTATTTTAATTCATAATCATTGTGAGTTTTACTCATAAAGGAAAATGGAATTTCTTCCCCCTTTGTATTCTTTTGAGTGAGTATAGAAGCAATGGTTTATTTTGAAGCGAATGAATATAATATGAAGTCTTTGTCAAAGTATGGGCTAACAAGAACAGGATCAGTTGTGATTGCATGTTTAGTATTAATGAAAGCCTTTTGAAATTATGGATTCCATTCAAACCTCTGATATTTATTCAACAACTTGTTGATTGAATTTAAAATAGTGTCATGGTCTAGAATGAATCTTTGTACAAAATTTGTATTTCCAAAGAAATATTGCATTCCCTTTCGAGACGTGAGAGGGTTTAAGCCATTTATTTCCTTAATTCTTACAGGATCAATGTAAATGTCTTCTTTACTCACAATGTGACCAAGGAGCTTTCCTTCCAATATTGCAAAACACTTCTTTGGATTCAAAGATATTCCATACATCCTACAACATTCAAAGAATTTTTTGAGATGTTTTAAATGTCGTCCTCTTGATTTTGAATCAATTTTTAGGTCATCCTGATAATCTACCGTAAAAATCCCAATTAAATCATTAAACGCATGGTCCATTTCTGTTTGAAAAGTTTCACTAACATTTTTCATCCCAAATGGCATGGGGACATAGGAATATGGCCCCCATGGTGTAACAAATGCAGTCTTTAGCCTGTCTTCTTCAACAATAAGTACTTGGTTGTATCCAGAAAATCCATCCAACATTGGTATTAGTGCAGAACCAGTAACTTATTGAAGAAAGGTCTCCATATTTGGGAAGGGGTAATTATATTTAACACTTGATCTGTTTAGATATCAGAAATCCACAAAGAGGCCTATTTCACCACTATTTTTCTGGACTACCACCAAATTTGATAACTATTCTGAATGTTGGATTGAAAAAATTATGCCATCTTTTTTCAAATTTTCTAATTCTATCTTGACCAAAGGCTTTAGTTTTGGATTGATTATCCTCAATTTTTGTCTAAATGGTTTTGAACCTTCTCTGAGAGGGATGGTTTGCTAAAATATAGACTTTTCATACTCCTTTAAATCATCATAGGTCCATGCAAAAACATTTTGAAATCTTGAAAATGGAGGTTGTACCTTATAACCTATTCATTAGTACAACTGGTACTCAAATTTAAGTACTTTGCTTCTTCAAGTGTCCCTATGTTTATCTTCTAAGTTTCTTAGACTTTTATAAGGGATGATTCTTTTGTCACATTCTTACTCTTTGTCTAATCATCTCTTGTAAAAAGAGATTTAGACTGGCATAACTCTTTGGAAGAAGACTAACAGTATTTTCATAAGTTTCTTCCTTTTGACAAGTCTGACTTTCAATTTTTTATTCATCTAGAACAATTGGTAATAAATATGTTAGTAAATTTGAGATATGTTCATCATTCTCAAATACTTTCCAATGGTCTTGATTATTTGGGGCAAATGGATGAAAACATTTCTTTACGTGGAACGTGTTGGGATTTTGAGAATCATCATCATTAAATAGAGAGGTTGCTATTTCTAATGAATATGCTTTCTGATTATTTTCTCAAGGAACAAAAGTTATACTGAAGGAATTAAATGAATCTATAATTCCCAAACACTCTTTGCATAATACTTCAATTTTTCTTTCTTGATTTTGTACATTTTTTTCATATTATTGATAACCAATTTTGAATCTCCTCTCACCACCAAATTTTTTACTTTCATTTGAAGTTCTAGAGTAAATCCTTGAATTAGTGCTTCATAATCTACTTCACTTTTGGTACAGGGGAACTCAAGTCTAATTGCATGTGGATAAATGAATTATTGAGGGATTTTAAAAATAATACCAACTCCAATACCATATTTAGAACAAGAACCATCAAATGACATTTTCCAAAAGCCTTGAAAAATATTTCCTTCATTTTGCTTGAGAAAATTCACTTTCTTTGTATTGAAAACAACATAATTCCGAATTTTGTCATCAATATAGTTATGGAATGTCTCAGTTTCCTTTTTCTTAGACAAGGTGGGATTTCTTTGTTCCCAAGGTACTTTGATTATCACTCCATATTTATTTGGGAGCATCATACAACTTCCATCATTCATTATGTATCCTCCAATCATTGAGCACCAATCCCGACCAAGAACAACACCATATGCAAGAGGGAGATCTATTACTATGATGGTAAACATTGTTGTCATGTGTGGTGCAACACTTATCCAGGTGCAAAAATCCTTGATTTCACCATAAGCTAGTACTTTCCTAGAATCAATTACATAAATACTTTCCATTTTTTCATATTATTTTGCGCATTCCATTCCAATAGCTTCTATTATAGATAACGCCATGATATTTTTAGTGGCTCCGCTATCAACCAAAAAATTATGCAATTTAAGGTCATGATTTTCTAATGATATATAAAATGGTGGAATATTGTCTCTTGGTTTTACTGGTACATGTTGTTACTTTGTATTTATGACTGTTGCTTCTATTCTTTGGTTAGATGAACTTGTATCATCCAAAATCTTCAAAATATTTTCTCTTTGTTGGTGTATTTTAACAACTTCCATGAATGGTAAAGTGATATGATTCCTAGTTAATTCATCAACCACATTATAGGTCATTTGCAATGGTATTTTTGGCTGACTTATAATTGGTTGTTTTCTTGTTGGATCTCAAGTACTACTTTTTTCTTTTTTCTTTTTCCTTTTCTATTTGTTCTTTGGTTTTGAATCTATTTTCCTGATTTCTAGTCTGAACAACGTTATATAGCTATGTGTATTCATAAAATTCTTGTTCATCAAATATCTCATAAGATGATAAACTTTCTTCCATTTGGATTAATTCCAATATCTGATCTCGGTCATTGATTAATTCATGATCAAATGACTCATTGTCGTGAACAAAATTTTATTCTTTTGTAATTTCTTCTAGCACAACGATATTTGGATATGGGACTTTGGGTTCTCTTTGTTTGTTCCCTTCATTTATTTGATTTATACCATTTCCATCTCTTTTATTTTGTGGAAAAAAACACGTATCTTGATGTGGTGGAATGAGATTTTCATTTATTTTGAGTCAGGTTATCTCATTCTGCATCTGTCGAATAGTTCTTCTCATTTGAGTAATCTCTATTTTTTGTAGAGCGTCTTGAGAAACTTTAGGAATATTACTCACAATGGGGGGTTGGCCTTGAAATATTCCTCCCCTTAATCCTCTTCCCTCATTATTTCTTGAGGCAGATGGTCCTTGGGATAACAATGATATACTTTTCATTTGTCTCTATACTTTCCTAAGGATAATCTTAGGATCAACATTAGTCTTGAGCATATATTCTTCCATTTTTGTTGCTATTTGAATTTCTTCATTCAATTTATTTATGTGTGAAACTCTTGTTGCGTAATTGACATTTGATGGCATAGCTCTTGTAACATCCAATATAACAGGTTCATTAGGACATTGTTCATCTGGAATTTGATTCAAAATTTTGAAAAAGCTTAAGTTAAAATCCCTAATCCTTTCACCCTTTTCGAGATGTATTTGAGTAAATTGGGTAACTAAAGTATGATATGTTATTGGTTGTGCATATATTATCATGAACCTATCTTCAATGTAACATCACCCAACCCCTTAATTCTCGTTTAGGCTTATGGGGTGTCAAAATTTTGATTTTTCCAACTACATTTCTCCAATAAGACCTTGTATATTGATTATGCTTGTCTAGTGCTTCCTAGCGACTATAACCATGCTCAATTTTGAGCTTTGGATCAAAATTTACGACCCTCCAAAGTTTTTAGGCCTTTTACCCTCAATCCACCTCATTTCCACGTGGAACCTTGGTACACATGCCACCTTATATGGCGCTAACACAGCACGAACGTGGCAGCTACCACCTATCTCCTCGGTTATCGTCTAATTGGCTTGCTTGATTAATGGCCCCAATCTATTTAGATCCCTTATATACTATCGAAGTTACCCCATCGGAGTGTATCCACAAGTGGCTTGTCATGCACTCTGATGACCCTATTCTGATAGATCTAACGGTCCTGGAGGCCAAACAATCGATGGCCCAAACTCTGTCAAAATTCTAACTATCCCAAGGGTAAATGATTTACCTTCTACCTTAGAACACACCCCTATGGGGTCCACGTTAATCGATGGTTTACATTCATCATGGCCATCCTCTGATCAATATTCTTGATTATCTCTTCAGAGTCCTACTCTGAACTCTTTGGAGTTGCACTATGAACCCTTTGAAGTTGTACTATGAACCCTTCAAAGTCAACTCTAGAAAGGTAAAATTTCTAAAAGGTTCGCTACCTGACACGTGGCACAATAGCCTCCTGACACATTGACTAACGTGGCATACACGTCATCATTTATTATTGGCACATCCTTCCATGTGCTGACACTTTTTCTCTACGCAAAGGGTGGCTGACGTCATCCTTGTCAATGTGATGTCACCTTCCCCTTGGTCTCATCCAAACAAGACCCATCAATATCAACGGTCAGTATTAATTTCAACTTGGATTTGATGAATGGTCAATATTTCTCTTTATATTATTTCTACGGCCACTCGAGAATTCCCTCTGAAAGTCAAATATGAACAACTCCTTTCAAAATCTTCGCTCTAGTATACTGGTAACTAGATCCAACAGTCATGATTGTTCCTTCTTATGATCTAACATTTGATGATAAAAGAACCTTTCCAAGGGCTTGAACTTGATAGGGACCCACCCCCTGCAACCTCGATCAATTACAAGCTTCCATGTGTCTTCCTCGTACACATAGGCTCTTTCCGTCAATGTGACATCAGCATGATGTCACCCCTCCTCTCAATAAAATCTAAGGATTTCCACGTCGATTAAAAGCTAAGATTACATCCCAATTGTTCTCTGATCAACGGTTGGTATTTCTCCTTGTATTCTTGCCTTCATATTTTTTCATCCCAGTGGACCAAACTAATCTAAAGAACCCACTACTATGGATGATTACGATCACACCAAAATTTCTCTAATGGATCGACAGCTCCAGTCAACTCAGAGTCTCATATGGCCTAACTGTGGAATACTTTGATGGCACCCTCTGTGACCAACATCACAATTCCTCCGAGAATTCTCCGATGGATCCAATGGATGTCAATGATTTGGACCCTTTGCAAGCTTTCATACGTAAGGGACCCAGACCAACAACCAATATTATTTCTTTGTGCCAAATTCGATGGTTATGATTCTTTCTAGGGAGAAGCATAAAATTTCCTAGGTTTAAGAGTCTATTCCAGGACTTAGCCAAATTCGAATCTTCCTTAGGAAATTTCTAAGGATTAACAAGCCTTCGGGATTGTCTGCAATCCTTCTCTATCGGCTAAGGTATTTTCCATTTCCCCATGAGTAAATTTTTGCAACCGTGAATTTTATGTATCTAGACAAGGGAATTTCCATCTTCAAGCTAGCTATACTATGCCAAATTTCCATCTCTTATATCAAATCCCATTCACTTAAATGTGTTGCTTATGTGCAATATTAACGCATAATAACATCAAGATACACATGCAACATATATGGAAAACCCATAAAAATCATACATAATTCATGCATAATCATACACTTACGGAAACATAAATAATTGTATTGCACACAACATCGGCATGTAACATAATTACAACAACAAATATTCATGGAAATAACCCATAATTATTGTTCATGTACCATTTAAAAAATAGTGTACTAAAATATAAATAGCACAATAATTAACCAACACGGGATTATATATATTCATTCAAATAGTAAATTAAACAAACACATGGTGGACATTTATCTGATACAAATAGCCACCAACTACATGTAGATATCTAACTTTCCTCCCAGTCTTAGACTTTGTTTCTTATAACTCAATAGCAAGCCACCCCCAAGTTGGGGCTTAAACTCCACTTGGGAAAGGAAATCCTATCCAGGTAAGGTCTCTAAGAAGCAACAATATTCCAATTCAGGCGTCAATTTTAACAGCCAGCCTACAGTCTCTCATCCCCCACATGCATGTCCCACCCCGGGAAGTGTGCCCCTTCTCTGCTCAACAGTCCTTCATCAACCCCACTTCCCTTTTAGGGCTGCAACAACAGGCTGGATAGGAATTCTCAAAGCCCTATACTTGTAGCTTAGCACCTTGGGAATTCAATTCTCATAAATTCTCTCACCCAGAGAGAATGTCACGGTCCTGAAAACCCTCATCTTCAACACAACTTCTCTAAGCTGGAGAGAATTCCACGAGCCTGACAACCTGCCTCTTCAATATCACTTCTCTCACCTGGAGAGAATTCCATGGGCCTAAAAACATGTTTCTTCAACTTAATTTCCATCAAAATCTGCTTCTAGCATCCTCCAACAAAAATGGAATGGAAGCCAATATGTATATAAACAACAATGAGATGATTCCAACCCTGGAGAGTAGGAAAACATGAGTGAAATATGGAATGACCCCCTTACTCTTTCTATCAATATGGTATGCAGCATTGATGCTTTTTCATTAAAAATCAGAGTTGTATTATATATTACAAAATAGGCACATTTGCCCAAAAAGTTCTTGGCTCACTAGCCTACGTGCACAATTATGTTTACATTACAATTGGGGTTCATACTAGGGGTATTAAATCCTCCCCCCCCCCCTTTATTTATGCACTATCCTCAATGCAGTATATTTGTATACATATTTACAATCAAAAACTTCAAAAGTTTATAAAAATATGTGGTTACTCTGCCCGCATAGCATCTTCATATTCCCAAGTTGCTTCTTCAAGGTCGTACTAATTCCATTGGACCTTTACCAGACTTATGACTCTATTTCGAAGTTGCTTTGTTTTTCGGTCCAAAATGCATATTGGTTACTTGGAATTCGCCTTCTGGCTCCACTTGAATTACATTCCAATAAATGGCATGATTAGTATCAGGTACATACTTTTTAAGTAAGGATACATGAAAAACATTATGAATACGCATGGTTGCGCATAGTGCAAGCATATAAGATACATGACCTATCCTTTCCAGAACTTAGAATGGCCCACAGTATCATGTTGCTAGTTTGGATCACTTCCCCAATCTTAGGGAACTTTTCCTTGTTTTTACTTTCAAAAATACATGGTCACCTATTGAAAATTATCTAGGAGTTCTATGTTTATCAGCATAATGTTTTTGCATGTCTTGAGCATCCTTCAAGTTTTTTTGTATATTCACTATTTGATCCTCCATATCCCTGAGAAAATCTAGCCCAACTATTGTCCTATCAGCTAGATTGTCCCAACTTATAGGTGTGTTTCATCTTCTTCCATAAAGTGCCTCAAACAGACTCATCTTTATAGATTCTTGGTACCCATTATTATAAGAAAATTTAACCAAATGTAAGTAATCTTCCCATCTTGATGGTTTGTCCATGACATACATTATCAACATGTCCTCAATCACCTGATTGACTCTCTCTATTTTCCCATATAACTAAAGGTGATAAGCTATGGTGAAGTTTAAATTTTTCCCAAATCCTTTGAATATCCCCTTCCAAAAATTTGATGTGAACTTGGGATCTTTGTCAGACACAATCATCTTTGGTATACCATGAAGTCTGGATACTTCCTTCAAGTAGATATCAGCAATGTTGGTTTCCTTGTGAGCTAAATTTACAAGAATAAAATGGGAAGCTTTGGTAAGATTGTCCACAACTACCATAATAGAATCATGTTGTTTCGCAGTCCTCAGAAGCTAAGTAATAAAATCCATGGTTACAGCTTCCCATTTCCACTCGGAAATGGTCAAGGAATGTAACAAACTAGTTGGGTGTATGTATTCATCCTTGACTTTT
Organism: Picea engelmannii; assembly: GCA_009831015.1. Classification (NCBI taxonomy): domain Eukaryota; kingdom Viridiplantae; phylum Streptophyta; class Pinopsida; order Pinales; family Pinaceae; genus Picea; species Picea engelmannii. Next base: position 363,860 of record ML779566.1, read on the forward strand.
AAACATTCAATACACCTAGCAATGAAATCCGCAATCTCCTTTTTCATACCTGGCCAATAGTATTGCTTTTTAACATGTGCAATGGTTTTATGATAGCCTAGGTGCCCAACATAAGGCACTTAATGCATTTTTGTTAATAGCAGGTTTTTCAACTGTTGATCATCTGACACATAAATTTTTCCTTTGAACATGAGGATTTCATCGTCCCTCAGTTCATAATTCACAATTTTTTGTTGCATTTTACCTTGTCGTAATTTTCTCTTTAGTTCCAAATACATCTAAACTTATTTTGCATCCTCTAAAATTATGTTTTGTAAATCATACTTGCACATGCCAATGGTTGCAACATGTATTTCATGTACCCTTCTACTAAGTGCATCAGCCATTCTGTTCTCTTTACCTTTGATGTGCTTGATATCAAATTCATACTCACTAAGGAATTCTAACCATCTACTTTTCATGGCATTCAAGGTTGGTTGTCCGAATAAATATTTTAGACCATTGTGTTATGTTCTCAGCTCAAACCACTTTCCCATGAGGTAGTGCCTCCACATCTTCAAGACATGAACAATAATTTCCAGCTCCAAATCATGAGTGGCATATAATCTCTCAAGTTCTTTAAGCTTCCTTGATTCATAACACACCACATGGCCAATCTAACTAAGGACTCCACCAAGCCCTTCTTAGAATGCGTTGGTGCACACAATAAAATATTCATTAGAATCAAAAAAATTTAGAATAGGTGCACTTGTTAGTAAGATTTTCAAGTGTTGAAGGCTTCTTTCACACTCAAGTGTCCATTCAAATTTCACACCCTTCTTCTGTAGATATGTGATTGGGTGTGCAATTATGGAAACCCATTCAATGAACATCCTATAATAACCTGCAAGACCCATGAAGGACCTCACTTCAAAGACATTTATTTATGTTGGTCATCCATCGATGGTTGTTATCTTTTTTGGATCTACTACTATTCCTTCCTCTGAAATGATATGGCCCAAATAATGAATTTGCTTCTGATAGAAAGATCATTTGCTCAACTTGGCATAAATTTTATGCTCTCTCAATACTTGTAGCACCATCCTCAAGTGTTTTTCATGCTTTTCTTCAGATTTTGAATAAAAAATAATGTCATCTAGAAAGACAATGACAAACTTATCCAAGTATCTCTGAAAATACCATTCATTAAACACATGAAAATAGTTGGTGCATTCGACAATCCAAATGGCACCACTGTGAAGTCATAGTGGTTGTTGTGCCTCTTTTGTAACCTAGATGATCAAAACAGAGGTGATTACAAGCTTAGTTGGGTTAGCTAAGCAAGACAGTGGTAAAGGAAAGGATTAGAAGAGTAAAGCATAAAATACTAAGCTAAGAATTAAACTAGGAATGATAAAAACAATTAAACTATAGTGCATAAGGACATAAGAACAAGAAACAAACAAGACTCATGTCACCAATGGAAAGGATTGTATTAGTGAAAAGAAAACACCAAAGAGAAAGGGGGACTTTGGGTCCCTTCTTCCTCCAAGGGAGGGCTCTTGGACCCCCAAGATTGATCTCTTCTTACAACTTGAAAACTTGAAAGAAATGGTGAAAGAATCCCAAGCTAATTCACTCAAAGGGTGATGTGAATAGTTCAAATGGAATGGTGCTAGTATGCTCTTGATGAAAAAAGAGGATTTCCCAAGAGAATAGCAGTAGCATAACCTTACAAATGAATTCCTTGAAGATGTAGTGCACCCATGGCCTCTTTTTATAGCACAAATTTGAGGTATTATGCAACCAGCTTTTAGTGTGAACAAGGATTGTTTAGGGAACCTTTAGGTCTTTGACCAGCCACCCAGCCAGATTTAGTCGAGATTTGGATGTCAAATTGACTTGGAAGTTGAACCAGAAGTGGGTGGGAGGCCGACCAACATCATAAATGCATCGTTCTCAGGTGTGCGCGGCTTTCATCATCCACAGTCGTGCATCGTGTGCATGTGTGTTTTTCCTACGTTTCTTGATGGCACATGTGCGCACGCTCCCTGTATAGTCATAACGCATCCTGATTTTATAACTGGTTGTATAGTTTTGGACCTTTTGGAAATGATTTTTTGGTAATTTTGGTCCATGGGTTAACTTAATAGTTGTTTGGAGATGTTGGATTCCTGTAACTATTTGTGGACGAAATTTCAGTGATAACAGATGCCCCCTGATGGATGAGATTAGCAGAATACATGTAGATGAAATTCATCAATGTTTCTTCTACTGAGAGTACAATTGTAAGAAAGAGTGATAGCGAGAGTATCAAGTGCGACCCATTAGAGGGAGGAGGGAACCTATAGGACCTGGCCTTTATGAAGGTGTGAAAAATAAATTGTGTACAAACAAGGCGAGCATGCCCCACGCTTGTGTCATGTAACTCAAAACATGTGTAAGAGAGTAGTTGAAGTGGTATGTTGGTGAATATGAGTGCAGCACCCTCGAGGGCATGTTGATAAGAACAGAGGACAATTCTGATGAGGAACAATACTCTAAAACGTAAGCAATGACACTTGGAGGAAGTATCAAGGATTTGGTGAGCATTGATGGCCCAACAAATTTCAGAGGTCTTCAGCAAATATAAAAACAACTGCAATAGTCGCAAAGTAAGACCCACCGTAACATGAGAGACTGTTGAAGTCAAATTTTATGGGGGTCAACGACAGAAAAGAGCAATGATGGTGCTCCCTGTGTCGTCTGAGACTCCTCATTGTAAAGGTAATGAGGGTCAAGATATTATTTCCCTTTTGGAAATGGTGTTGATGTCGACAAAAAGGGAAATGAAACGCTAAGAAGCGGAGGGCTTTAGGAAATTCACTGGATGGGATCAGAAACTGAGGAGGTACATGGACGAAGTCAATATGGGTGGAGACTCAAGATTGCCCTTGGTTGGGGATATATGTGAAGTGGCAACAATCATACAGCTAGGTTGAGTGTCAGGGAGACAACTAGACGGGGGATAAGTTGTGCCAGAGGCGGGACAAAGTGAACAAACTCAGAGAGCAGAGGTAGGTGGCTTGTGGGATACTTGGGGTTTATGGACTATGTCAACAGGGGTAGAATATAATGGATTCCCCAACCAAGAGCGACATGGGTTGCATTTGCCAAAAGGAAGAAGGTCTTCAACAGTGACGACAAAAAGCTATGTAAATGTTGGAAACAAAGGCTTTGTACAATTTCCAAGTAAATAAATAATTGGGGATGAGCATACAAATATTGAAATGGGTGCCCTAGTGCAAGATGGCTTGGCCTATGTGGACGCAAGTTTTGTAGGGAACTGGTGGAGGGTGAGGGGCCCCATGGGCGGGTCTCTGTATGAGGTAAATGAATGAAGGGGAATTCATAGATGGGCAAACTTATTGTGGATGAAATGGATGGGTAATGATACTGCGGAGGTGTAGTCAAAATAGAACCATGATGAGATAACCTGGGAGTCCGTTGGGAAAGTTAGAAAAGGAAGAGAAGGAGTATCTGACTAATTCTCGATAATGCGTAAGACTATTGGGACTCCCATCCCTAAAGGGTGAAAACAACATGAGTGTCAAAATGCCAAGGGGGACTATGAATGGGACAACTCATGTGGGGGAGAGTGATACCGGGTGACAGTACCAAAATGCAGTGGAGGTGACAGTACTGCAGAGCCGGATATAGGGACCCTAAAGGAAAATTTAAGAGGGTGTGACTGGAGATGTAATTGAGATTCAGAGGGAATGATTACATGCCAATGTCGATCAAATACATGAAGGGGTCACCCTGGTGTGTGATGACCAAGTACTTGCACACATGAAAACCAAATACCTGACGTGAACAATATCTGAAGATAACAAACATATAACATTTATTTGATAATTTTGAACATGAGCATGCGTACCTGAACGGGGTATGAGAAAATGGCTCCCCGAGGGCTAGGGATGGCTGGTGACTTGGGAAGCATGAATGCGTAGGGAGCAGGATCCTGATCCCGTGGCTGAAGATGGATCGAAAAATGAATGTCCAGATCTCCTGGAAGGGGGTATGGAAGTTTTGGCAAAAAGGGTCTATATATAGTTGTAGGGGCCACAATGCCACCTCATTTGTACCTGTTGCGTTATTGAGTGAACGAGCGAGTGTAGAGGAGTTTTGGAGAAAAGATACAAACCATATCAAGTGAGGGGGTAAGGGTACTTACTGGCTCTGCTGGAGGAGGGGGGATACGATTTTGAATAAGGGTCAGTTGGTGACACCTATATTCAATGATCATAGGACATTGATATGTGAAATGATCAAGTGATTCGCATACAGAGCAAGGACATCTCATACGTTCGTTGACTGAGTTCATGACATAATGGATGTTCATGATGTTGGTTGAGGATGATGCAGATGGATTAGGTTCTTACTGAAAGATCTGGCATACTGCAGTTAGCGTCTACCGAAATTGAGGTAACGTTGGACATTGGTGTGTGTAATGGCCATATTCTGAACAGATGGTGCATGTGAATTTAGTTCGAAGTCCTTTGCTACTTGTGTCCGGGGAGGTGGAGGAAGTACTTGATGAAGCGACGAGTGGTGGTGGTGCTCAAGGGAGTTGAATAAGATTACATAACTCTAGGAGAGATGGCACTTGTTGGTTGCGTGTCCATCTTTTTCGCATAGCGTGCAAGGAGGTTGGACACGTGAGGGAAGTGGAGCAGTGGGCTCCTTCTTTTTTCATCTGCCCCCAGTTGTAGCAGGCATGCTAACGAGTGGGGGTGTGGGTGATTCGGTGGGGGTAAGTATGGGAATCTGCATCGGGATTCCTTCTGTTTGGGGAGGGAGGGATGGTTGAGGGACCATCTCAGGCGGTTGTAGATACCAAACTGGGATTTCCATCACCATATTAGGAAGGGTAAGCGTTGCAGCTACCTGGAAATCTTGTACACCTGGTCGGAGGTAAAAGAAATGGATTTGGGTAATGGCTTTGGGGACTGTTTCCCAAACTGGGATATGGCCCTGGGGTAGATCAGGAACGGCTCAAGCTGAATAAGTTCCAAGAGATTCCTGAGGGAGGTATTATGTGACTAATGGGACCTCAGGGGAAAAGGAGGCCTCGGTGGGAGGGAGAATATCTGCAATTTCATTGGATGAGACAACACATACTTAATTGGGAGGATGAATGAGCAGTGGTGTGCCATGGTAAGTCCCAAGCAAGGATGGGTCTTTGAAAATTTCAGGGCCCATCTCGATGAGTGGGTATGTATTGGGATTAGTGTGGATGAATGAGAGGATATTATCGATGTTGGCAGAAGGGTTGGGCTCATAATGTGAAACCTGATCAATGGTAATGATCTTCCCATTATGGGGGAACATCATGGTTTGAAATATAGAAGAAGCAATTGCCTTCATAGCATACATGTAGCTACGACCGAACAAGATATTGTAATCGAGTGGGGCATCAATAACCTCAATATGAATGAGAATGGTTTTCCCCCCAAGTTCTACAGGGACATTTTGGAAGAGCCCTTCGGGAGAAGATGGTCGTCCATCATAATCTCTTAAGGTAACGGCAGATGGTATGAGCTCGAGGGAACCAAGTTTCTACCATACGGATTTGAACATGATACATGTGGATGCACCTTCATCAATGATGCATCGATGAACTGTAATGTTTCATATTTTCATGGGGATTTGAAAAGCGATAAGAGCGGGGAGGCAAGGTTCTCTGCTGTCGAGATCAAATGTGATGAGTTGGGTATCATCAGGGTCGACTGCCCCCATGGCAGAAAGTAATGACTTCCACTGAGTGGGACAAGTTTGAAGGACTTCTAAGACTGACATGGCAGTCGGAGATTGTGTTAAGTCATCGACCAAAGTGTAATTATGAGCCGCCCTAACCTGAGGATTGTGGGCATTCCTACGTAATGGGATGCGAGGAATACGAATGGGTATTTCAGTATTAGGGCGAGGAATCATTAAAGGGGGCCCAGTTACGACTGGGGGTACGTCCGAGGTGGTGGGAGGCGACTCAGGAGTTGCGTTGTATTGACAACTGCATGTTTGTAGAAGAACTTCTTCCTCACTAGTGAGGAGGATAGTACGATCAGTAGGATTTCCTGGATTGGGATATTGTCCTATCTATGGTAGGGTAGGCTACATGTCTTGTTGGGTGTTCATTACCCCCTGGTGTGGGATGGGGTTTTGCATCATGGCTGGGAGTGGTTGTTGCACATATTTTTGTGGGGCCTATTGGGGGGCAGGCGGTGCCGGGGGACGTGGTCCACTTATAGATTCTTTCATCCATTTAAAGTCAACGATTTGGGGGCAATGGTGAGTATAGTGACCAAACTCACCACAAAGGACACAAGGGAAATTGGTCTGAAGATTGTTGTTATTTTTCCCTTGGCATTTATTATTTCCCCCTTGAGGGTTTTGGTTCCCTGTGCTTTGGTTGCCCCCAACAGGTTGGTTCTATTGAGGTTGGTTCTGGTTTCCTCCTGGTCTGAGATTATTATTGTTTCGGTTTTTTCCTTTCTTTCTGGCATTGTTCGATTAATGGGATGGATTTGTCGTATTCATTTGTTCAAAATTTTGATATTGCCGAATGGGAGAGGGTTGAAAAAAATTAACCCCAACGTGTGGATGTCCTTGTGGTGGAGCCATGGGCTGTGGGGGCCCAAGAAATGGGAAGTACGGATTGTGTTGTGGAAATGATCCATAAGTTACATAGGAAGGTGTGGCAGTTTCACTAGTGCTTAGGGTATAGGCTGAGATAGAGGGAGTACCAACGCTTGGTTGAATAGGTGGGTGTATTATGGGTGCTGGTGGGGGTCCACTGATGGGTGGAGGCAGGGAAACAAGGTATGACTGTTGATAAGGAGGAGGAGGATAATAAGGGATTCCTCCATATGTCGGCAGATATTGGGGTGTGCCATACATGGGTGGTTGTTGAGGCTGTGGGTTGTGGTGTGTAGTGTTACCAATCAATCCATCTAATGAGTGAGACATCCCAGGTTTGTCTTAGCCAAATGGCACAGGTCTTGGGGCGTCCGAGAGTATCATGTATAGGTAGCTGGATTGGGCGTAAATGAGTTTGAACTGTTGGGTCTTGCTAATGGCCTCTTCCTCAGACTGGGGGAAGGTGGCAGCCACATCTTTGGAAAGGAGGGAAACAAGTGATTTGAGGAACCAATTGAGACATTGCTGGGGGGGTAGCGTCAACTTTGCAAAGACTATGCCATCGTCTCCATTCATGAATATGGTCAGCGATGTGCATGGCAGAGGTTTGTTTAAATTCTGAGACTAGTTCAAGGCCATTGTCATGACGAACGGGTAGTTGAAAGAAGGTCAAAAATGCTTTGGCCAAGGATTCAAAAGTCGCATGTGAGCCAAATTTTTCTTCTACATACCATTTGGTTGATGGGCCAGTGAGCATTCGTTGAAATAACCTCAATCGGACGGAATCATCCATGATGTTGTTTGAAGAACACCATAGGTGAAAGGTCATGATATGGTTGGCGGGATCGTCTCCTGCTTTTCCTTCAAACTTGGGGATGTTTGAAGGGAGTTTGGTAGGCATTGCAGGCCATGTGGGGTTGTACAATATAGGATCATTAGTGATTTTAGTTAGATCTGGGATATTGAGGGAAGCTAAATATGGCATATGGGGTGGTGGCAGAGGATTAATTCTGGCCATAGTGTGAGTGGTCTGAGTACCTGACCCTTGAGGGGGACTATGTGGGTTTGTACTTCCCCCTTGAGAAGAAGTTTTCCTCTCGCTTTCGTGTAAAGGAGAGTGAATGGATGGTTAACCTTGGGAAGTGGGCCCAAGTAAAGTGGAAACAAGAAAAGCTGATCCCAAGATAGTGGCACTCACAAGGGTGTGAGAAGGTAAAGTTGATGAGTGGGAAAGGCTAGGAACTCCCCCTAGAAGAAGAGGGATATTTAGCAAGCGTCTGGAATGATGGGAATTATGTGGGTCCCCTATGATGTTCGACTATCTAAGTGGATTATGTGCAAATGGTGATGAGAGCAAAGTAAATGAACAAGAGCCTTTGTTGTAAGTTTTGAACTTTCACAATGTAATTCACAATTAGATGTAATCACAAGGGAATCATACATAAAGCAATTGATAAACATACATGTGGATATGTGGTTTTTGTCTGCGTGGGAGAACAAAGAAAAAAAATGCTTGTGTCCTAAAAGACGTAATGTCCTTCCTCTCAAATAGCACTAGACCTTCCAATAGCACTCAACTGTGGGGTCTGAAACCACTGAAAGAGGAAATAGTGAAGGATGAAGTAATCAGTTATAATGAGGGGTAGAGGGTGCATATCCAGAAAGAGCTGGCGATATTTCCCAATAGCCACACAAAATCTGATCAAGGTGCAATTGCAGCCCACAATTGCCACCTAGGTAGATGTCCTAAAATTTGGTCACTAGGTACCTCGGTCAAAGTGCGGAATTTAGATTTTTGGCCTAAGAAATGGGTCACAGGCTGGATCTCGTCCAAGAGGTGGGTGCCTCAAGGGGGGACGCATAGAACAACCGGACCTCAGACTTCAACCCTTCATGGGTATATCCATGCCTTATGGTGTTAGGAACACTTGACTTGGAGGATTTAAAGTTCCCTATTTAAAAACTCCTACTGTTTTGAAAATGTGAGAACCAGGTAATGGGGAGTTATTTGGATGCCTATCCCCGAGATCCTACCTAGAATAAAAAATTCTTTTGGCACCTCCTGAGGAGGAAAACTTAGTGAGATTTTCAGAAAATTTTAGATGTGTTTGTGTGAGAGATTGGGGGTGTGAACCAACCTCATTGAAATTAAATGGGAGTGGATAGTTTTGTCAAGAAAAGGGGTGGGGTGTTTTGGAATCCCGTTGGAGGAAACTTACTTTGACCTCCACAACTTCTAGATAAAACTATGTGAGTGATTGGAGATCTTGTGTGTGAACAAGTGAAAGTGTGCCAAGTTTTAATAAATTAGGTGTCACCTTGTTGCATGTGGACTTCGCTTGGTCCTTACAAGTCTTTGATTACCTAATTAACTAAATGTTGTTGGTACAACCTTGTGAAATTTTAAAATCCCTAGGAAACTAGCATGTGGACATGTGGGTCCTTTACTATTACTTTAACTCCCTAAATGTGATTTAATCTAAGAAAGCTTTGAAACTATCCTAGATTGTCAATATGTGGGCATGTATGGGCCCGTTACAAAACCTTTAAACTTCCCTAGTGATTTAATCTAAGAAAGAAAATTTCAACCTATCCTATCTTTGTAGCATGTGGGCATGTATGGGCCCGTTACAATATTAAGATGTGTTTGAAAAATAAACTAAGAGGAGTCTCGAGGGGGTTGTTGTCCTCTCCTAAAGATTTTGTCTATTTAAGGGAGACGAAATTGTCCCACAACCTCTTTCTGTTTCTCAAGGTCACTTTGAAGCACGAGAGAAGAGCATACTCAACGATTGTTATCCAATTTCTGGTCCCAATGCAAGTTTTATATGTGATGTGAAATGACTCCAACTTAACTTCAGTCAAAGAAAGCCATCCATGTGGCAAAACGACAAAAAGGAGGAAAAGTTATGATTTTACCCCTAAGTGCCTATGTGTTTTGGCTAATCCCTTTATATGGAGAGGGAATGTAAGTGTAGTGCAGATTACAACATGCATGGAATCAACTTTCAGAAGGCTATGGGCCCTCCACAGATCATAAAAAGCTTACAATGTGTATTTTTCTACACAGGTGCACGGGTCTCAAACTAGACAGAGGCGCTTTGAGCACCAATGCATGAACTAGAAGAGGTTGATGGGCACAGGTGCACATAAGGCACTGATTAATAGAGTGATTTTGGCACACGTTCACATGATGCGTGATTGTGGGCCGATAAACCCGCGCACAGCTGTCACACGGCTGTGAAGAAAATTTCGGATGAAATTCCTTCAACTCAGCCTTGAATTTGGCTTCCTGTAGGTCGTCTTGGGCCGGTTATGGTACCTGCAGGTTAAATAAACAAAAAGAAGAGCTAAAATAACCCAAGTGGGGTAGGAAATTGATACCTTTCCCTAGTGGAGTCGCCAATCTATTGCGCCTCTTTTGTCACCTAGATGAGAAAAACAAAGGTGATTACAAGCTTAGTTGGGTTAACTAAGAAAGATAGCAGTAAAGGAAAGGGTTAGAAGAGTAAAGCATAAAACATTAAGCTAAGAATTAAACTAGGAATGATCAAAACAATTAAACTATAGTGCATAAGGACATAAGAACAAGAAACAAACAAGACTCATGTCACCAATGGAAAGGATTGTATTAGTGAAAATAAAACACCAAAGAGAAAGGGGGACTTTGGGTCCCTTCTTCCTCTAAGGGAGGGCTCTTGGACCCCCAAGATTGAGCTCTTCTTACAACTTGAAAACTTGAAAGAAATGGTGAAAGAATGCCAAGCTAATTCACTCAAAGGGTGATGTGAATAGCTCAAATGGAATGGTGCTAGTATGCTCTTGATGAGAAAAGAGGATTCCCCAAGAGAATAGCAGAAGCATAACCTTACAAATGAATTATTTGAATATGTAGTGCCCCCATGGCCTCTTTTTATAGCACAACTTTGAGGTATTATGCAACCAGCTTTTAATCTGAACAAGAGGTTGTTTAGGGCACCTTTATGTCTTTGACCAGCCACCCAGTCGGATTCAGCCGAGATTTGGATGTCAAATCGACTTGGAAGATGAACCAGAAGTGGGTGGGAGGCCAACCAACATCATAAATGTGTCATTCTTAGGTGTGAGCGTCTTTCAGCGTCCACAGTCGCGCATCGTGTGCATGTGCGATTTTCCTGCATTTCTTAATGGCGCATGTGCACGCACTCCCTATATAGTCATAACGCATCCTAATTTTATAACTGGTTGTATAGTTTTGCACCTTTTGGAAATGATTTTTTGGTAATTTTGTTCCATGGGTGAACTTAATAGTTGTTTGGAGATGTTGGATTCCTGTAACCATTTGCGAACGAAATTTCAGTGATAACAGTGGTCATACCTCATTCTGAAGGAAACTTTTCTAATGGCTTATTCTTTATTCCTCACTTGGTGATATCCGGATATGAGATCAATTTTGGAGAATACCTTTGCATGTTTCAGTTGATCAAAGAGGTCATCTATCCTTGGAAAAGGATATTTGTTCTTTATGGTTACTTTATTTAGTTGTCTGAAATCAATGCAAAGTCTCAAGCTACAATCCTTCTTTTTCACAAATAACACTGGTGTACCCCAAGGTAACACACTTGGGTGTATATACCCTTTCTTCAAAAGTTATTCAAGCTGCATTTGTAGCACCTTCAAATCAGTTATGTTCATCCTATAAGGAGCCTTGGATATAGAGGCTTCTCTAGGCATTAGATTGATTGAAAAATCAATATCCCTCTTGGGTGGTAACCTGGGAATTTCTTCAAACACATCTTTAAATTATTTTAGGACTGCATAGTCCTAGATGTTTGGCACCTTATCCTTAGGAGCTTCCTCCATATGTGCTACAAATATTTGACATCCCTTTCTGAAACTTTTCTTCATATGCAGGGATGAAACTTCTCTGATAGTTACATCTCTTGGAATACCCTGTACTTTTCTCAAGTTTTCTTCCTCATCTAAGAAATTAAAGGCTTTATTGTAACAATCCAAGATAGCATAGTTTTTTTCCAACCAATCCATACCAATGAGGAAGTCATAAGAGCCCAAGGATATGATGCTCATATATTCTTTGGTATTCATCCCATTCATGTTCATTAGCATGCCTTAATTGTTTCATTAATTTTCCTTTTAGCTACTGTAGCTAGTTGTACCAACCAAGGTTTTCCAAGTTTTATTTTTGGTAATTGAAACCTTTCTACCATCTTAGGATCTAGATAACTATGACTATCTCTCGAATCAATTAAAATATAAATAGGTTGGTTGGTAATCTTACCTTATACTTCCATCATGTGAGACTAAAACTCATCCTGCTTGTTTTCTAGGGATGCATAAATCCTGGGTATGCTTATGTCCATTTTTTCAATTGTTTCAACTTGCTGCACATTGTGAACAACCCTCCATTGTTTAGCTCTATGATGAAAATCCTGGTACATGTGGTATCCATTACAACCCCAACACTTCATTGGTTGTTTCCTTGGTATTCATCCAATGGTTTTAGTCATCCTGGGATCCTTTGGAACTAGTTGTATTTGAGTGTTATTTATGAAAAATGATGGTTTGTTTCCCTTCTTCCTCTACTCCATCTTACTTATCTTCTTTTCCTCCCAAGTCTTTTGGATATTAGGTCTTCCTCTATGTTGATCATAGAGACATTTAGCTCTTCTTATGGTCTCTTCCAATGTCTTGGGATCATCATATTGTATCTTACTGCTAATAAATGATGGCATACCACTCAGGTACCTTTGAATATTCACCTATTCATCCTTTGTAAAAGGCACATATTTAGGCAGATCTAAAAATATTCTTTCATACTCGTCAATGGTCATGCTTCCAAGTTTGAGTTCAAAGAACTCTTTCATTTTCCTATCATAGTAGTGTTTGGTTAAATATTTCTTTTCAAAATATCTCTTAAACTCCTTCCAAGTAACCTTCTTCTCATCAATGTGTTGCACTTGCACAAACTGGTCCCACCACATTGATGTTTTTCCTTTAAGCTGGTAAATTGGTATTCTCCCTTCTGCCTGAGAGGAACAATTATGTAACTAAAAGTATTTTCTCATACCAAACAACCAGATTTTTCATCCTCACCCTTCTTTTTCTCACCATTAAAAGTAAGACACTTATTATTATCCATCCTTCCATATAACTTATCTACCCCATATTTATTCTTATGCTTCCTAATAGGGGACAAGATTGAGCTACTACATGCCCTCATAGTTGAATGTTTATGCGAGTGTTGATGGTGTCTATCATCGCTCCTTGTCTCACTTCTTCTATCACAAGACATATGCTGCTTTGTCCTGCGAGAATCTAATTCCTTATCATTTTCTTCTCTATTCTATTCATACTTTGTAACATCTTGATTTTAAAATCATCTTGTTGTTCTTTGGCTTTCCTAAGCCTCTCATTATCTGATTTATAACTTCGGACGTCTTTTTGCATATTCTTGATGGTTTCCATCAAGTTTATGTTTTTTTCTTTACCTTTGTCATGTCAATTTGATTCAGTTATTTCATTTCTCATGTTCATCCACTGTCCCCTAATTCCCTCCTCATGACTAGAAATCCTTTGTGTATCTTCCCTATTTTTCATGACTTTGGTCTATGTTTTTGTCTATATGCTCTTAATTCTCCAAAATGTGCACGTAGTAAGATTTGTTAGACAAAAATAATATAACAATTTGTAATTACTAAAATCATCTTAGCATTAATACATCAGTCTTATAAATGATCTATGGCCCATCCAGGACTAGTGTTGAAAATGGAGCTCTTATACCACTTTCTAACATCACCCAAGCCCCTAGTTCTCAGTTAATTTGATGGGGTGTCAAAATTTGTATTTCTCCAACTACTTCATTTCTCCAATTAGACCTAATAGATTTATTCTTCTCATCTAGATCTTCCCAACGATTGTAACCATGCTCAATTATGAGCTTCGGATAAAAAGTTACAGTAGCAAATATTCATGGAAATAACCCATAATTATAGTTCATGTACCATTTAAACAACAGTGTACCGAAATAGAAATAGCACAGTAATTAACCAAAACATGATTATATATATTCATTCAAATAGTAAATTAAACAAACACATGGTGGACAATTATCTGATAAAAATAGCCACCAACTGCATGCAGACCTCGGACTTTCCTCCCAGCCTTAGACTCTTTTGCTTATAACTCAGCAGCAGGTCACCCTCGAGTTAGGGCTTAAACTCCACTTAGGCAAGGAAATCTTATCCAAGTAAGGTCTCTCAGCAGCAGCAATATTCCAATTCAGGTGCCAATTTTAACAATAAGCCTACAGTCTCTCATTCCCCACATTCATGTCCCACCCCAGGAAGTGTGCCCCTTCTCTGCTCAATGGTCCTTCAGCTTCCCCACTTCCCTTCCAGGGCTTCAGCATGAGGCCAGACTGGAAGTCTCAGAGCCCTGTAGCTGCATCTTGGCACCATGGGAATTCAATTCCCAACAATTATCTCACCTGGATAGATTTACATGGGCCTAACAACCTGCCTCTTCAATAGAACTTCTCTCACCTAGAGAGAATGCCATGTGTCTAACTATTACAACAAATTTTTCCTCACTCCATGAAACTTGCTTGAATGGATTTTTGTTTCCCTGTGTAGACTTGAAGTTCCCTTTTTGTGCCTTCCAGAGCCAAAAAATCATATTTTCCACATATATGTGCCCTATCAGTTATACAACAAGAGTATATGTAGGTTTCTTCACTACAGCCTGCGTACATCGGGTTTGGTGCTCAAAATTAAAAATTATGTTGGGTTTCCATGTCATTTCATGAGATCCATGATCCTTCACCTTCCATATATGGAAACTCTCTGACTCGGCCCTTAAATTCCATGTGAAGGTTATAAATTGAGTTGTATCCAAGACTTGAGGAGGATTCAACAATTAAACTTGGAGAGAAAAGACACTCTAGAGAAATTTCACTTCATATTGAGTCTACATCCCTTTGTCACTGAAAGTATGAACTCCTTGTTCATCCCCCAAACTCTTACTTTTTTGCGATGGAGAACCTCATTGACTTCTTTATATGATCTTTCCTTTGATGGAGGATTGAATTGGTGGAGGCCCAGCTAGAGGGACTTAGTTTCTCAGTTACGATATGTGTTGTTGTAGGAGTTTGTCACCTATGTACTTATGTTGATTATTTTAATAGAAATACTATTTTCTCGTCCAATTGATATCTTGCAAATATTTGAATTATTATTACATGGGAATATTTTTCTAATCTATATGCTAACATTATATATTATCACCATATGCTTGCATACCTTGGTCTTTGAGGACAAGCTGCAGGTAAAAATCCTTGGGTCGCGTGCTCAACAGTGGTGTTGTTCGAACGTTCGAACGAGGTAGGCTATTAGCCTTGTCTTGTTAGCATTTCATTTATATGGCATACTTGGTATTATATTTTATTTATTTGTGTCTTCTGCATGTCATTTCGTCTGTTGTGGTTTACCCCTTTCCATAAAGATATTTTCCTCATGAAAAAATTGGCGACCATACTGGGGATCTCTTTTGTGCACTACTTTCATATGGTGCATGTGAGGGTCATTGGTTCATGAACATCCTATTCGTATGAGCTCCCCCTAATCATCAAGCTATTGCTTTATACCTCGTGTTGGATGATGAGAGATTCCCTAATGCTCTCCTTTCAGCGAGTCTCCTTCCATCGACTTTATCTCATCTATTCTGGAAATCAGACCTAGAGTCCTATGAGTACCTAGAGGATTCCAGTCATCAATGGCGGGTTCTCCCTCCATAAAAAATTGGGAATTCATCAATGTCTCTTGATCGATGGATTCTTCAAGTGTTTGACCTCAACACCCTTGTTAACACTCGTAGAATGTACTCGGTGCCTTGATACCTACCTTCATTATCGGTGGGTTGTCTCGCGTTTGTTAACGATATACCTTAATGATCGGTAATCAAAAAAAGTCTCATTGTGTTCGACCTCAACTCATCTATTCACATGATGTAGACTTGCACCTTCAGAGGATAGTGTAGAAGACCTCTAGCTTACAGTAGCAGCATTCCTCATGTGTTGTTGTCTTTCATTGGACCAGTACCTATATGAATTCAGTGATCATGGGAGATCAAATTGTACTCCATTGTATACAGATATCTTCAGATTGATTTTGAGACTAGATTCCATTGTGCCTTGTTCATGACTATGATATCCTATGGCATATGTCCTCTTTGTATTGCCTATTCAAGGCCATGAATATCTATTTGATATATTTCCACATGGATCCACATTGTAATTCAAATTGGCAGCTATGTGTACAAATTCATTATGGATTGTAATATTCTCTTGAGAAACTATTAGTTACAGTTGAGTCTTCATTACTCCACTTCTCGGAATTATAATGTATTTCAGCCATTGCAGATACTCCTCTGACCTCGCACATTAGGGGGTATCTGTTACAACAAATTTTACCTCACTCCATGCAACTTGCTTGAATCGATTTCCATTTACCTATGTAGACTTGAAGTTCCCTTTTTGTCCCTTCCAGATCCAAAAAGGCATATTTTTCCACATATACGTTCCCTATCGGTTATACAACAAGTGTATACATAGGTTTCTCCACTATAGCCTGTGTACATTGGGTTTGGTGCTAAAAAATAAAAATTGTGTTGGGTTTCCATGCCATGTCATGAGATCCATGATCCTTGACCTTCCATATACTAGAAACGCTCTGACTCGACCCTTCACCTCCATGTGAAGGCTATAAATTGAGCCATATCCAAGCCTTGAGGAGGATTCAACAATTCAAATTGGAGAGCAAAGACACTCTGGAGAAATTTCACTTCATATTGAGTCTGCATCCCTTTGTCCTTGAAAGTCAGAACTCCTTGTTCATCCCACGAGCTCTTCCTTCTTTGTGATGGAGAACCTCATTGACTCCTTTATGTCAGATTTCCTTTGGTGGAGGCCCAGCTGGAGGGACTTAGTTTCTCGTTTCCAATATGTGTCATTGCAGGAGTTTGTCACCTATGTACTTATGTTGATTATTTTAATATAAATACTCTTTTCTCATCCAATTGATATCTTGCAAATATTTGAATTATTATTCCATGGGCATGTTTGTCTAATATATATTGTAACATTATATATTATCACCATATTCTTGTGTATATTGGTCATTGAGGACAATTTGCAGGTATAAATATTTGGGTCGCATGCTCAATGGTGGTCTTCTTTGAACGTTTGGATGAGGTAGGCTCTTAACCTTGTCTTGTTAGAATTTCATTTATATAGCATACTTGGTATTAGAGTTTATTCCTACGTTCCATTCTGTCTATTGTGGTTTACCCCTTTCCATAGAGATATTTTCCTCGTAAAAGAATTGGAAACCATACTAGGGATCGCTTCCGTGCACTACTTGCATCTGGTGCATGCGAGGGACACGCAGGGTCGTTGGTTCATGAACATCCTATTTGTTTGATATCCTCCTAATCATCAAGTTATTTCTTTGTACCTCATGTTGAATGATGATATATTCCCTAATGCTCTCCTTTCAGTGGGTCTCCTTCCATTGACTTCAGCTCATATATTATGGAAATGAGACCTATATTCCTATGAGTACCTAGCGGCTTGTATTCATCAGTGGCAGGTTCTCCCGCCATCGAAATTTGGGAATTCATCAATGTCTCCTAATCGATGGATATTTCAAGTGTTTGACCTCAACACCCTTATTCACACTTGTATAATGTACTTGGTTCCTTGATACCTACTTTCATTATCAGTGGGTTGTCTCACGTTTGTTAATGGTATACCTTAATGATCGGTAATCAAATGAAGTCTCATTTTATTCGACCTCAACTCCTCTTGCACCTTCGTCGGATAGTGTAGAAGACCTCCAGTTTACAATAACAACATTCCTCATTTGTTGTTGTCTTTCAATGGACCAGTACCTATATGACTTTAGTAATCATGGGAGATCAGATTGTACTCCATTTCATACAAATATCTTCATATTGATTTTGAGACTGGATTCCACTATACCTTTTCTGTGACTATGACATCCTATGGAATATGTCCACTTTAAATTTCCTATTCAGGGACATGAAAAATTGTTTGATATATTTCCACATGGATCTGTAGTGTAATTCATAATGGAATCTATGTGTACAAAGTCATTATGGATTGTAATATTCTCATGAGAAACTAGTACTTCTAGTTGAGTCTTCATTACTCCACTTCTGGGAATTATAATGTATTTTGACCATCGTAGATACTCCTCTGTTACAGTAGATACATAAGGGGGCATCTATTATAGTAATTTTTTCCTCACTCCATGCAACTTGCTTGAATGGATTTCCATTTCCCTATGAAAACTTGAAGTTCCCTTTTTTTCCCTTCCAGAGCCAAAAAATCATATTTTTCTACATATACATGCCTTATCAGTTATACAACAAGCATATACACAGGTTTATCCACTACAGCCTGCGTACATCAGGTTTGGTGCTCAAAATTAAAAATTATGTCGGGTTTCCATGCCATGTCACGAGATCCATGATCCTTGACCTTCCATATATTGGAAACACTATGACTCGGCCCTTCAGTTCCATGTGAAGGCTATAAATTGAGCCATATCCCAGCCTTGAGGAGGATTCAAAAATTCAACTCGGAGAGCAAAGATACTCTGGAGAAATTTCACTTCATATTGAGTCTGCATACCTTTGTCCTTGGAAGTTTAAACTTCTTGTTCAACCCCCAAGCTCTTCCTTCTTCGTGATGGAGAACCTCATTGACTTCTTTATATGAGCTTACCTTTGGTGGAGGATTGAAGTGGTGGAGGCCCAGTTGGAGGGACTTAGTTTCTCAGTTCCAATATGTGTCGTTGATGGAGTTTTTCACCTATGTACTTCTACTGATTATTTTAATAGAAATATTATTTTCTCGTCCAATTGATATCTTGCAAATATTTGAATTATTATTCCATGGGATTATTTTTCATGTATGTTAATGGATTATGCTAATGTATATGCTAAAATTATATATTATCACCATATGCTTGTGTATCTTGGTCATTGAGGACAATTTGCAGGTATAAAGATTTGGGTCGCGTGCTCAATAGTGGTCTTCTTTGAACGTTCAGACGAGGTAGGCTCTTAGCCTTGTCTTGATAGAATTTCATTTATATAGCATACTTGGGATTAGAGTTGATTTTTGCGTTTCATTTTGTTTGTTGTGGTTTACCCCTTCCCATAGAGATATTTTCCTCATAAATATGACAACATGCCTCTTCAACAACACTTCTCTCACCTAGAGAGAATATCATGGGCCTGACAACCCGCTTATTCAACTTAATTTCCAGCAAAATCTAATTCATGCATCCTCTAGCAAAAATGTAATGGCATCCAGTACGTATAGCAGTAGTAGTGAGATGATGCAAACCCTAGAGAGAAGGACAACATGAGTGAAAGATTTAATGACCCCCCAAACTCTTTATGTCAGGATGGTCTGCAGAAGTGATTATTTTTCATTAAAAATCAGAGTGGTATTACATATTACAAAATAGGCGCTTTGGCCCAAAAAGTTTCTAGCTCACCAGCTTACGTGTACAATTGTGTTTGCATTACAATAAGGGTTCGACCTAGGGATATTGCATTCAATATCATCAAAAGATCTAATCGACTAAGCTAGGGGAGAAATATACAAGTCATAGATTGGGCCTATCAAAGTTTGAAGAAAAACTTTGACCATCACATCATCATGTTCAATCAAGTGAATGTCACAAATACTAAGGAATTTATCCATATGCTTTTTGGGATCCATAATCCCATCACATATAAAAATAGGAAAAATACCTTGAGGGAGAGTGGGAAATTGATGTTTCTCTCCCCATAAGTTAAGGGAACTAGATATAGCTCTCCTTCTTGGATTTCATTGTTTTTCATTTCTTTCTCTTTCATCATTTGGAATTTCATTTCTTTTTTCTTCTTGATCACCCATGATTGCTACGTTCTCAACTTCAAATAGTGGATCTTTTGTTTCTTGATTAATCTCAAGTTTATTACTCTTACTTCTTGTCACTGAACCTTTGTATGATTCCAAATTTTAAGAATTCATTGGTTTCTTCTTTGTCTCAAGGCTATAGATATTTCTTCTTCTTGAGCAATAGATTCCCATGCTCTTTAGAGTTCTTCAAGACTTCTTCTTGTTGTTATGGCTAGGTGATAAAACTGATGTATAATACTTCCTTGGTCTCTAATTCCAACTTGTATTTGAGGTTGGTTGGGCTCTGGTTGAGTCATTTGAATTTATCGTCTGCAAAACCAAAATTTTGTTTGTTCCTTAGTATGGTCACCAAAAATGTTGATCTAAAAGAGTGTTTAAAGTCTTAAAGATAACATGATGAGGATAAATCCCCCTACATTTTTGTAGAGGTGGTACCCCTCTATCAATATTTCACAATTTACAGAAAAGACTATAAAAGACTATATTTGAAAAAGATAAATATTCACATGAAAATAACACCTAAGAAAGGACCAAACTTGTTCATAAAATGAATACTCACAATATGATACAAGACTGAAAATCCTAAGAATATGGAAATTGAAAAGAAATCATTTCCATCATGGCATGATCAAGACAAGACACATCATTGGACAAGATAAGAAGCATAACCCATATTCACAAAGAAATTGACATGATTATTGCATTAGAACTCCAAAAAGATTTTGATGGACATACATTTGAAACCGCATGCCTTAAAATCAAAGTCTGAGAAATCACTAATGTAATGCCCTGAATAGTTCTCTGGGGATCCTAAAAAATATACATTTTTTGTTTTAAAAATAATACTGAAATGTTCATGAAAACTAAAAGGCATGTGTCCTTAAAAGAAGACTAGGATTGGGCTCACGTGGACCATGAAATTAAAAAAATACATAGAATACAGAAAAGAGACATAGTCAGGGGTCGGCCTTTGGTTTTCAATAATCCTAAAACAAGAAAGGTTGGGTGACTACTAACTGAGAAAGAAAATATGAATAATATGACTACTTAACTTGTTGGTTGTGGAGCCTCATTATATTCCTAATTCATATGCAGGAATGCATAGCCCCATTATTCCAGGGGTTTAGGGGTTGTCCTTTGAATGAATGGGGTCTAGGGGGGACCTACCCCCCCAATTAGGGGGCATGGGGGACAATGGGACTTCATCTGGGGGTTCGAGGGTGGAGCCCCTAATGAAAATTTTGGGAAATTTTTCTTGTAAAATATTGTAATTGTGTAGTCAATATAGACTGTTCATTATAAGGTCACAGATCTGATGGTATAAGTTACATTAGGGTTTTTTCCCCAAAAAAAATGAAACATGTTTTTGTATGAGGGGATTGTATTACGGCTATGTATGCGAGTGAATATTGTGTTCTAAGAGAGGATACTATGAGAGAAAGAAGAGGAAGTTACAATGTGTGTGTTGTAGGTTGTATTCCTTCATTTGTTAGATAATAAAACGAAGGACCTGATAATTTCTCTAATGGACATAGCCCACATTGGGTGAACCACGTATATTTGTTATCAATTGTATTGTGTATATTTTGTGTTTTATTTCCACATCTATTTTTATTTTATTGCTCTACGGTCTTGTTTTTGTAACAATTGGTATCAGAGCAAAAGGTAACTCGCAAGAAAAGAGGGTTCATGGTTCGAGTGGGAGTAATGGAGGAAGATGGAAAGTTTAGGGTCAAGAAATTTAATGGCAAAAACTACCAGTTATGGAAGATACATATGGGATATTATATATATTGAAAGCATATTTTCCTACCATTAGGCAGAAAAGAAAAATAGTCGGCGAGTATAAAGAAAGAAGAATGGGAGGTTCTTGACAGAAAGGAAATAGGAACAATACGGTTGTGCCTAGAAGTGTCGATGGATTTCAATATTTTAAAATAAAAGTCAACAAAGGATCTAATGGAGGAATTGGCTAAACTATATTAAAAACCCTCGGCTTCCAACAATGTATTTATAATGAAGTGATTAATTAATATGAAGATGTCAGAAGGTGGGTATGTTGTCGACCATTTAAATGAATTCAATACAGTTACTAATCATTTAAGTTATGTAGGAGTGAAATTTGATGAAGAGGTTAGGGATATTCTAATCTTGTTCTCATTGCTAGAAAGTTGGAATGGATTTCTCATGGTTGTAATTAACTCTGTCTATGGTTCAAACACTCTAAAATTTGATTATGTTCTTAGTGTTATCCTTAGCAAGGAAATCCAATGGAAAAGCACAGGTGAGATATCAGAAAATGCATTGACCATGGAGAAAAAGGAAAGAAAAAAGGAAAGAGTAAAGTGCCCAAGGAACCATGGGAATTATAGGAAGGGAAGATCCAAATCTAGACTAGGAAAGATAGAGTGTTATAATTGTGAGAAGAAAGTACATCTAAAGAAAGACTACAGAACTCCAAAGAAAAAAAGAGATGGATAGCAGGAGAATAATCAAGAAGAAAATGTAGCAGGTGATGTGTTACAAGATGCTTTAATTCTTTCTTTAAATAATCTTACTAGATCTTGGGTAGTATATTCAAGGGCTCTATTTCATGCCACACCCCATAGGAAATTGTTCCAAGACTATGTTCAAGGTGATTTTGGATAGGTTTATTTGGGTGATGATGGACCATGTCAAATTGTTGGAAATGGTAAGGTACAAATAAAGAAGAATAATGGAAACCAATGGTTACTGAAAGAGGTGAGACATATACCATATCTAATAATAAATATAATTTCAACGAGGCAGTTGGCAAGTGAAGGATGTATATCTACATTTTCAAATAAGGCGTGGAAGGTCACTAAAGGATCATTGGTAATGGAAAAAGGAGAGAAGGTAGGTACATTGTATTTATGTATGTACTGGTAATACTGACTCTTCTATCCCTTCAGATTATATAGAACTATTGCATCATAGGCTTGGACACATGAGTGAGAAGGGGACGCAGATACTTCACAAAAGGAATTTTTTGCCAGATCTTAAACAAGTTGATTTGGATTTCTATGAGCATTGTGTTTATGGAAAACAGAAGAGAGTTTGATTTCTTAGAGTCAAAAAGGAAAAGAAGAGTGAAAAGTTACAGCTTGTGCATACATATGCATGGGGACCAGCTCAAGTATCATCCCTTGGTGGCTCTCATTATTATGTTACTTTTATTGATGATGCAACTAGAAAAACTTGGGTTTCTTGCATTCGACAAAAATTTGATGTTTTTGACACTTTTGAGAAATAGAAAGCTTTGGTTGAGAATGAGACAAGAAAAAGGTTGAAGTGTCTTAGATTAGATGATGGAGGTGAATATTGAAGCAAGGAGTTTGATTATTATTGTTCATGCCATGGGATTTGTATAAGGAAGATAGTTTCAGGAACACCACAAGAAAATGGTGTGTCAGAAAGGATGAACATGACAATCATGTAATGTGCAAGGAGTATGAGATTGCATGTTGGGTTTCCCTTACAGTTCTGGGAAGATGTTGTAGATACTATTGTTTACTTAATAAACAGAGGGCCTTCAAGCTCCTTGGATGGTGGCATTCCAGAGGAGGCATGGACAGGTAAAAAGGTAAACTACTCATTTCTGAAGACTTTTGGTTGTGAAACATTTGTCCATATTGATAAAGAAAATAGAACAAAGCTTGAGAAAAAATCCAAGAAGTGTACCTTTATTTGATATGATGTTAATAATTTTGGTTATTGCTTATGGGATTATGAAAATCATAAAAAATTTAGGAGCAGAGACGTGGTATTCAATGAAAATTTCATGTATAGAGATCAGTTGTAGGGAAAGAAACATAAAAAGGAAAACACAGAATACACACTGCTTGATGAAATCAAAGAAAATGAAATTCCAAAGGTGTCAAAAAATCAAAATGTACAACAACAGGAGCAACAGGAACCTCAAACTCCTGCAAGTGTTATTAGAAGATCTACCAGGTTAAGTAGACCCCCTGAATGATACTCTCCTTCATTATATTGTTTTTTGTTGATTGACTCTAGTGAACCAAAAAGTTATGAAGAGCCAATACATGTAGACACTAAAAAGAAGTGGGAGAAAGGCATGAAAGAGGAAATGGACTCCTTGGTAAATAACCAAACTTGGGACTTGGTTCAATTTCCTGTAGGAAAAACAACATTGCAAAATAAATGGGTTTATGGGTTGAAGGAAGAAGATGGAGGAAAAAAGTGGTACAAGGCTAGATTTGTTGTAAAGGGGTTTGCACAAAAGAAAAGTATAGATTTTGATGAAATATTTTCTTTTTTTGTTAAAATGACTTCAATTAGGACTATTTTAAGTCTTGTGGAAATAGAATATTTTCATCTTGAACATTTAGATGTAAAAACATCTTTTCTCCATGGGGATTTGGAGGAAGAGATTTATATGCAAAAACCATAGGGGTATGAGGTCAAAGGGAAGGAAATTTTGGTATGCAAGTTGAAGAAGATCTTTTATGGCCTAAAGCAAGCTCCAAGACAGTGGTATTTGAATTTTGACAGGTTTATGACAAAACAAGGTTATAGTAGATGTTATTCTAATCATTGTGTTTATTTTAAGAGACTAGAAAATATAAGATATATTATCTTGATATTGTATGTAGATGGCATGATTGTTGCAGGGTATAACATGCAGGATATAAATGTGCTCAAAAAGAAATTAGATAATTCATTTGTGATGAAGGATTTGGGTGCTACAAAGAAAATCCTTAGTATGAGAATAACAAGAGATAGGAAAATTCCCAAATTGACATTATCTCAAGGTGAGTACATAAAGGTATTGGAGAGGTTTAGATTGCAGAATGAAAAACCAGTTAGTACACCTTTGGCCGACCATTTCAAATTAACCAAGGAAATGTGTCCCAAGACACATGAGCAGATAGAATACATGTCCATGGTCCTTTATTCATCAAAAATTGGCATCTTGATGTTGGATCATTTTGTCATTGATGCCAATGGTTTTATTATTTTGATGTCAAGTATACATGTTGACATCAATGTTGGCATTTCCATCAATGCCAAAGGGGGAGATTGTTGAATCATGTTGTCATTGATGCCAATGGTTTCATTATTTTGATGTCAAGTGATTGAGTGATTAATTGATTTCAAGTGATTGATTAATGTCAATGGATTGACTGATTGATGTCAATGGCTTGATTGATTGATGATTGATGAACAATGTAGATGTATTGTCCCTGATGAGAATGATAGATGTCAAGTGGAAACCAATCGATGAAGATGGATCATTGATATGATGCATAGATGAAGATGGATCGATGAGTTGTCATTAATATTATGCATAGATGGATCAATGAGTTGTCATTGATATGATGAGTATGGATCAATGAGTTATCATTGATACATGATGCATAGTTGATGAATATGATGCAGTGGTGGATTGATGTATAGATGAATCATTATTGTCTTATCATGATTGATAAGGTGCACAAATGGATGAACTCTAAAGGGGTCCCCTTATGGTGAAAGCCCTCACGGGAAGACGCTTTGTGGATTGAGTTATCCCTGAAGAATGGTTGGAGGACCCATGATTGTAAGTGGAATAATGAGATGAAGATCAAGGAAATTGTTGGTGAAACTATCCTAGATGGATAGTGCTTGTCATACCATTTCCAGTGGTATGTGGAATGTCACATAACTCCTCATGGTTTGATATTTATGGCCTTACGAAGATGAAGGACCCCCATATGAAGGCTTGAAGCCACCAATGTCAAAGAAGTCAAAGTGACCTAAAAGAATAAATCATTATTTAAATGATAAATTAAAGTGACAAATTCAAGATGGATTATTTAAATAATAAAGAGAAGTGACAAAATCAAGAAGGAATATTTAGATGATAAAGTATTGGAGAACTTTCTATTTATGGAAAGTGGTTAACCCTAAAATAAGGAAAATAGGTTAAGTGACCTAGAAATGGGTTAAGTAACCTAGAAATGGGTTAAGTGACCTAGAGGATGAAAGTATAAATACGATACCTATGGACTCTTGCAAAACATCCTTTTTGTGGATCAATGGAGAGCTTCTTGTGAGAATATATTTTGGAGTATTGATGGGCAGCTTCTTGTGAGAGAATATTTGATGTGGATCACTTGAGCATGATTGAAGATCTATTCTGAGAAAGAGAGCATGAGGAGGATCTCATGGACTCATCAAATTTTTGGCAATATCAGAGATCTTGACGGAAAAAGTCTCAGAGCTTCAGAAACCTTGGTTTCTGAGGTGTACGTGGGTTGTAATAGGTCAGGGCACATACATACGCGGGTTGTATGAGGACAAGGTGTGTACAGTGGATAAAATCATGGAGATTTGTGTTTGAGATGATGACTGTCTGTTGAAGACTGTGGCAGGTTCCAAATATGCATTCTATGGGCTCAGATCTTCCATTGAGACACTGGTATGGTTACATTATTTCCTTAATGGATATTATTGTTTGATGTGTTCTGAATTCTTAGGGCATTCTTCATATGGATTCTATGATGTGGTTCAGTTTGGTTGATTTGGTTGATAGAGTGAGCAGTACTCTTGTGATTCAGTGGTGACATGATATACTAGTTGTTTATACATGATTGAGATAGCATTCATATTGATTATGAAGAATGAGTAGACTATTGGAAATCTTGGATGTGTTGTGATTGGCTGGTGGTCAGATTGGATAGTCAAAGACATAAGAGAATGATATATTGGTTGTAGAGGATCTTAGTTGATATTTAAGGATAAACTCTAATAGTTCATAAGGTATATGCAGGCTTCTGTATACACTGGTCGCGTACACACGTGGGTTGTAGTGATCCAGGGTGCGTACACACGTGGGCTACACTACTGATAGGTCACGTACCTGTTGACAAATTGATATTTGTTGAGGATTGTTGCCTCATCTCAGTTGATGCTGAGAATTTAAGTTGAGTCTTGCATATAGAGTTGGTGCTCTTGTAGAGTTGTACTCTATTCAGTTGTTGTTGAAAAACCCTCCGATTTTTGTCCATAATAAAAAGAAAAATTGTACATACATCTTGTGTTCCTTGTGTTCCTTGTGGTGATGACTTGTTGATGATATATTGTTGATATATGTTCACATATAACTGGTTATAAATGACAGCAATGCATAATGAGTAAATGTTAACTAAGGAGTTTTGTGTAAGAGGAAAGTTTTAGGAAAAAGAGCCCCACACTCATTAACCCCCCCCCCCCCCCCCCC